>CM031872.1:3962844-4012015 GCA_018697195.1 Certhia americana
GCTGGCGCCAGTCTGCTCCGCACCGCCGCTCTCGCCGCAACCGGGCAGGGGTGAGCCGAACCCGGCGCTCGCCGCCCCGCCCAGCCGCCCAGCCTCCTCCACGACCGCTTCAGCCCCAGCGGCGGCTACCTCCCGCCCCGCCGCCAAGCATGTTACCAGCCGCCTCACTGGAGTAGCCGCGCGCCCCGCGCCGCCGTCGAGGCCCCCGGCGGGCCCGCCGGGGCTGCCCCATGCACCGCCTTCACGCCCCGCGGGCCCGGAGAGTGCGCGGATCTGCGGGGTGGGAGAGCCCGCAACCGAGCTCGCCGCACGACGCTGGCACGAGGTGAGCCAGGCAGCCGGGGGAGCTTCCGGGCTCCTGGGGATAGCTTCCGCGCCCGCCGCCAAAAAAGCGCCAGCCTGACGGGCCCGCCGGGCGATGAGGCGGCCCCGGGGTCCTAGCGGCGGATCGGCGGGACATAGGCGGCGGGCGTGGGAATTGCGCGGCCTCGGCCGGGTAGGAGCTGAAGAGGGAAGGGAAAGGGAAAGGGAACAGGGAAGGAAGGAAGGGAAGGGAGAGTTAAGGGCAAGGGAAGGGAAGGGAAGGGAAGGGAAAAGGGAAGGGATAACTGTGGAAAGGGACAGGAAAGGGAAGAGGAATGGAAGGGAAGAGGAAGGGGAGGGGAGGGAGCGGGGAGTGGAGGGAATAGGGAGAGGGAGGGAAGGGAAGGGAAGGGAAAGGGCAGGGAATAAGGGAAGGGAAAGGGAAGGGGTAGGGGAGGGGGAAGAGGAAAGGGAGAAGGAGCAAGAGGGAAGAGGAAGGGTGTGAGGTTCTGTGGGACAAAAGACGGTAGACCTAAGAGCGTGGGGCAGGGGGCAAAAACGAAAAACTGGAACCGGGACCGTCAGAGATACGAAGCAACCGTGGGGGAGGAAGGCATGCGGATCCGATAAGTTTTAAATGGAGCTTTTTGGACTGCCCGGACAGCCCGACCACGGGGCTGAATCACGGGCACCGGAGCCCGTAGGTGGCTGCCCCGGTGGGGTCGGGCAGATCCGGCTCCTCCGAGCCCCAGAGCAGGCTGCCCTGAATCACGCCTTGCCTTTGACGGGCTGTGAGTGATGCTGTCCCAGCCCTCTGCTTCGCCGGCAGAGGCTTTAAAATGCTTTGGAGAGACGTTTTTAAAACATGTTCTGCGCAGTCCCTGGAGAAATTGAATGAAATCCTTTCGGGATGAGCATTAGACGTGGCTTCAGGTTTGTTCTTGGCATTTCAGCGGTGTCAGAGGTCTCTGGCGCGGTGGTGGATCTGTTGGAGTAGGAGTTGTGTAGCTGCAGAAACCAACTTTGATTTCTTTAGACATGGAGGGGGGGGATTAAAAAAAATAAGGCTGTGCTGTGGGCTGATGTTTTGTGTGTTAAGTCCCAGTGACTGCTGATTCTGGTCTGTTTGTTCACTTTAAAGCAATCTGGTGCTCTGAAGAGGAAGCTCCAGTCACCGCATGGAAACCCACCCGTGAAACGCAAACGTCAATTATCCACAAACACCTTCGGGAAGGGTGCCACGGAGACTGACAGGAGGGAGGAGGGAAGCTCATCACAAAAACCTGTTCCTAAGAAGCAATTGACTAACAAACAAAATGAAAGCCAGAAGAACAAACCTTTCATTAAGACGTCCAGCCTGTTTAAAAACAACCCAGACATCCCAGAAATTCACAGGTATTTTAGACAAATGGGAGGGACAAAACCCCTCGTGAAATTCAATGTCTTGAATTTTTGCCCTTGCAGAGCAGTTGCTTGGTAGATGAAGTTTCATTGGTGATTATGTAGAGTGCTGTTGTATCATTTTTAACCCTAGCGTGTGTTTTGTTTCCCCTAACTCAGGAAAGAAGTGCAACAGGTACAAGAAAATGTTTTCACTACAGATTCCTTCAGCCAGCTGGACCTCCACCCACATCTGGTGAGTGGCAGGCAGGCTACATGCCACAAAAACATGGATTTTTGGGTGGGGAGCAGGTCAGAGAACCTTTATTCATGGTGACCTGGATGCTTCACCTGCTTTTGTCACTCAAGGTGCTGGTCCATGTCCTGACCTGTCCCCAGACACAGTCCCAGCTTTCTTCACTGTTTGCAGCTGTAATGCCAAAAAACCACAGAAAACCAGCAATGGTGTAATTCCGATTAACTAAGAAGTATTTTGAAGACACAGAAACTTTATGGACTAAATTATGCAGAGAATAAATATCAGTCCTCTGGGTTTTGTTCTGTCTTAGCAGTACAAGAAGTAACAAAAGCACAGTTTGACAATAAACTCTTTATTTCTCTTTATTTTCTCTCTAGATCTCCACAATAAACACTGTCCTAAACATGTGTAGCATGACCAGGTAAGTAAATCAATTTCAAAATTTTGTAGTTTACCCCTAAAAACTAATCAGCTGTAATTATTTCATTATAAGTAATAGTGAAGCCCACAGTACCACTTTCCTATTTGCTGTTGGGTTTGTAGGGAGTCCAGCCTTCTAGTTTGGTACTTGAATCACAAACCCATCTGGTTTGAATTTATCACATTTGATGCCTAGCCAGAGGCTTTGCTGAGAAATCACTTCAGCTGATGTGGCTGCACAGCAGAGATGAGTGTGAGGAATTTGGGTAATGAATTTTGAAACAGTCACTGTGTGTGTTAAAATCTCAGAATTCTATTCTGTGTTGCATCTGCATTTCCTGCCCTGCTTTGTTTGTCACCCAGTGTTCAGAAGCAAACCATTCCTGTGCTCCTGCAAGGCAGAGATGCCCTGGTGAGATCTCAGACTGGTTCAGGTCAGTGTTGAATTGTCACTGTCCTTTCTTTAGGTGTGTTAACTGCATTTATTTAGGTAGATCTTAGTGGGATACCACCACCTCTCTTTTCTAATTGATATTGAAGGTATTGAATTGCCTGTCAATCTCCCATTCTGGAAACTTCCTGCTTAATAGAAACTTTTCCAGACTCTGACTGCAGTTTAGGAGTGGTGGGACAAATGGTGCTTTGGTTTGCTGGAGTGTTGGAATTGTCACATATTTTTTTTAATGGAAAGTTTTCTTATTTTCTCCCTTTCAAAAAGGTAAAACTCTTGCCTATGGGATTCCGCTTGTGCAGTCGTTGCAAGGAATGGAATCCAAAATTCAGGTAGGTCCAACAGCACTAAATATATTTGCTTTTGATGCTAAGATTAATAAAACTAAAATCCAGTTCCTGTAGTCATTACTGTCTCTTTTTCATACAAGCAGTCCACGTTCCCCTTTACTTGTACATGTGACAGATGTGGATTTTCCAGTTCTCTTGAGATGTGGGTGGTACAAGATCAATGTTAGCCATTCCACATTGCTCCATGCAGCAGGATAAATTGGAAATGGGCTAAATTGTCAGGTGTGGAGAAGGTGGAGAGCAGAAGAAATGGTCTGGAAGCTGGGAGAACTGAAAACAAAGGTTACTGCCGTGTCTTTAGGGGGCGTAAGTTTTTAATCTTTGGCATGGAATGGGATTGGGTGATTGCTCCCAATTTGGATCATAGACCAGAAAATGCTGCTGCAGATCTTGTGCATTTTATGGGAAGAGATCATCTTGCCTGAAGGGTTGAAGCATTTCCAGCCCATCCTGCAGCTGCTACCTACAGATTGTTGCTGTGCATCAAACAGGAGAGCATCCCTGCAGCTCAGGAACCCAGGAGTGAAACTGTGTGTGTGTGTGTGCAGTGAAATGTTGGCTTTGACTGTGGAGAGGAGAAGGCAGTACAGGATTGAAACGTGAAAAACTCGATTTTTTAAAAGCTGTGGGGCATAAATACCCTGAAATGTGGTGTAGAAACTTGCACTAAAGCCCTTCAGAGCCCTCTGTGGTGGCTGAGAGCAGGCAGGTGTGGAAGGGCTCTGTTCAGTGCTGCTTTCTCTCAGAGCCCTGCTCTTGTGTGTTTGCAGCGCAGCGATGGCCCCTACGCCCTCGTGCTCGTCCCAACCAGGGAGGTAGGTGGCTTTTCCTCTCTCAGTCTGTTTGAACACTGATTTTTGGGGATGGGGATGTGGGTCCACCAGAGTTCCCCACATTAGAAAACGCTGCCAGTCCTCTTGCTCAGATCTTGCCCTCACAAAAAGCGTTGTCATTTTTATTCAGTGCCAACCAGAGTGAGAAAGAAGGAGTTTCCCAGTTTTCCTCCTGCAGTTGGAAATCTTTGTGGAGGCTACAGAGCCTCTCTGGCTCAGTGCAGGCCTCATGCCTTGCTCATACAGGGGGAATGAGTAAAACCAATGGATTCAGCTTTGCAAATAAATAGGTTTATAAAAATTTATACATTTTTAAAGCTGTTCATTCAAATCCATAAGTGAATGCTGAAGCTGAGGCCTCCAAGAGTTGGTTTCTCCATTGAACTCTTCTATTTAATTTATATTATTTGCAGCTGCAAAGGCAGTGTCAGAAGAGGTTATCAGCCTTTTTTATTTTTGTTTGGTGTGTCAAATGATAATAACTTCCATGTGGAGAATTGATTGCAGGTATCTCATTTGGGGTCCAATATTTTATGCAGCCTGCAGTGCAAATATCTCTGCTCTGTTACCTGAAAGGAGAAGGCTCTGAAGCTATTTAAATTTTTACAGCAACAACTTACTGCCTCTTTAGGATGTCATGTGAATACTAAGCATGGAGGAAACTGTGTGTAAGCTCATTTAAAGAGCTGCCATTGAGAGTACTTAGGAAGATAATTTGTGATTACAATTGGTACTACTTTGTAATGGAAGCAATAAACTTCCTTGAGAATAGAAATAGAAAAGATCCAGTGGCACAATCACTCCATGGGTCAGATGAGGAGCAGTGAGGGCTGCCAAAGGAGAATTGACCTATGTGTTTCTTTTTCATGGTTGTTTCTTTCCAGAATTTCTATAATTTTCCCTTTTTTTTCTTCCTCTGGAGCAAAATCTTCTGTGCCTGTAGCTTGTTTTCTCCCCCGGGCATTCACAGAAGCCAGCAGAAGTCTCTCTTGTCCTGAGAGCTGGCTCATGGAGCTGAGCCAGTGGAGAGGTTTTTGAACAGGTCAAAATACAATCAAAGAGAGATTGTTCAAGAGAAAAAAATTAATAAGCAGCATCTGAAAGAAAAACTAGGGATTTATTTAAAATTCTGATAGACATACCTACATAATTTAGATTTTTGAGCCATAGGGATTTGTAATCCAGTTTTTTAGTCCAGAAAGGCTTTGTCAGAGCTCATTTTCTTTTGTTGATTTCCATAGCTTGCACTCCAGAGTTTTGATACAATCCAGAAACTACTTAAGGTAAGAATTCAGTGCCCTGTGTTCTTCTGATTCTTGTGAGGAGCTAAACAACTTCAGCTCCTGTGAATTCAGCTGGAGGTTTAAGGAAACCCAGCACCTGGAAAGATGCATGGTCCTTAAAGATAAATGTGTTTAAGTGTGTGATTTCCCTGTGGCATGTTTTAAATTATTACATGAGCAATTAAGTGATTAATTATGGCACCCTAGTTGCACATGTGCTGATAAACAAGCACAGTTGATTTTCACAGCCATTTGTTTGTAGAAATACCTTTCATTGTCTCAGGCTGAGTTATGAATGGAAACTCTCGTGGTGACAAGGACCGTTTTACTGAAACTAATACTGGACAGATGGGTTTCAGATGGGGAGTAGGACTTGGGGAACTGCTTTGCCAGCTGAATGACTGGAGAAATGAGAAGGCTTTTAAAATCATTAAATGATACTGCTTTCCTTGTAATTGAGGCAGAGTATCTTACCATTGGGCTGGAAGGTGTTTAAATCATTTATTTATTTGATCCATATTTCCACCCCCTCTTCATTTTTCCTTGGAATAATAGGGTACTTCCTCATAATTTATAAGTCTTATAAATTTATAAGTCTTAAAAGAGACTTAGAAGTCTTTTTTTTTAGTGCTGGAGCTGTGATCACATCACATGCACGCTGCTGTCAGCCCCATCCTCTCTCTTTCTGCCAAGAAACATCATTTTTTGATTAGGCTTTGTCTCGTTATTAAGAAGAATCATTGCTGGTCTTGGTTTTGTTTTCTGTAGCCATTTACCTGGATTGTGCCTGGAGTGCTAATGGGGGGAGAAAAGAGAAAATCAGAAAAAGCCAGGTAGGAAACCAACTTCTTAAATTGTATTTTGGGTCCTTCTGCTCTACAGACTCTTTATCTGCTACTCTTCTTCAGAGTGTTTTTTGTCCTGGGAGGGAGGATGGTGAGCTTGGATCAAGCTGTGATCCCCTGGATCTTACACAGGCACAGTGGCTGGGTCAGCAGGAAACATTCACTTCCCCCAGCTGAATCTATTTCTAAAATGTTGATGAGCCTTCTGAGAAGATGATCTCTTGTGTCAGGTTTTTTTTTCCCCCCTCTCCTGAAAAACACCTGTATTTGCTTACCACCAACTGTATTTGTTATGGGGGAAATTGCTTTCTGGAGAAGAGATTTCCTGGTGTTAAAAATCCCTTTCATTCCCCTTTTCAAGAATTGAATTGTAAGCTGGTAATCCAAAATGGTATTTTCATTTCTCTCTCTATAAGCATACACAAAAAGAAGTTTACTCTTGACAGTAAAACAAGTACTCAATTAGAAAAGAAAACCCACATAAGGTGTGTTAGTTTTGGGTTTTTTTAATATTATTAATATTTCTTTCCATCTTGTCTTTAGCACTGAGTGTGCCTCTGAGTATCAGAGTATCAAGGATAAATTTTAGCTGGGCAAAAAAAAAAATCAGTTTTTATCAGTGAGAAAGTGCTGTCCCTGATTTTACTGTGGCACTTTTTATCTCTGTAGGTTCCAGTTCCTCACTCTGTGTCCTATTCCATGCTAACCTGCATGGGTTTGTTTTGGGGGGGGGGTTTCTTTCTTTTCTTTCTCTTTCTTGGGTTTTATTTTTTGTTTTTCAATCTGCCCAGATTACGGAAAGGGATAAATATCCTCATTTCCACTCCTGGCCGCCTGGTTGATCACATCAAGTCCACAGAATGCATTCATTTCCGTCACACTCAGTGGCTGATCATTGATGAAGCAGACAGGTAAACTTCCAAGTGCTCAGATATGGAAAATTATTACAATACCCTCTGCATAATAATTCACTAATATTAAAGAAAAAAAAGTATGAGAGAGAGTGTGATCTTAATCCATTCATGCTCAGTCACCTCAGCCAAGCACCAGATGTCTGGGATTAGGACGAAATACTCACTTTGGACAGATTGTTGGACAATTATTCATTGCAAAGATGTCATGCAGTATTAAGACTTTCTCCTTCCTACAGCACTTTTAACCATCTCTGCTGTTTCTGTAGGATCCTGGACCTGGGCTTTGACAAGGAGATGGCTGTGATACTCAATGCTTTAAATGCTGAGAGAGAGACACGTCAGAATGTGCTGCTCTCAGCCACCCTCACTGAAGGTGGGCTATGGACAGATGGGAGCTCTTGTAGCTGAATAATGCACAGGCAACTGCAAAATAGTTGGTTGAATCTGCTTCTATTACAGCCCTGTCTGAAGCCCTTTGCAGCAGTGGAATTAATTTCCTGTTAATTTCTGTTAATTTCTTTGGCTTAAGGCACTTCCTTTGTTACTGGAATTTCTGCCAGTGTATGTACTTCCATGGTCTCCACATATGTCTCCCAAATTCCATAGCAAAGTCACCATGAACCTGAAAGTTCATTTGCTTGCTTCACAAATGCAGAATTTAAGGCAAAAATGGCAAGAGAGCTGTTGTGTGCTTTGCTCTGTACCCTACAAGCTGTCAGCAGCTGAGGCAGAAACTGAACCAGGCCTCCTGACTTCTGCACTCTTGACAGGGTGAAGATCTGCTGGGATTTTTGCACACACATTTAAAAGGCCTGCCAAATGCTGTCTGTCTAGAAGGACATTTATGTACTGTAAAATAGCACAGTCAGCTGAAGTAGTGTGTTTTAAAGGTTCTGGTGGAGTCCACAGCAGCTAAGCCTGCTAACTCCTAAAAAGGCTGAGGTTTGTGAGGGGGTTGTCAGTGTCTGAGGGTGGCTCACTGGATTCTTGCCCTCCTCTCCTTTTCAGTGGAATTGTGTTAGTTGGTTTTTAATGTGAGTGCATCACCCCAGCCCAGACTGGTCTCAGGAATCTCTCATTTCCTGTGCTTTAGGGGTGACACGCCTGGCCGATATCAGCTTGAATGACCCCGTCAGCATTTCCATAGCAGATGAAATCCAGAAGGGGCCTGAACCAGCACCACAAACAGATAGGGAAGCCAGCAGTTCATTGAACTGCATGGAACAGGAAAACTTTGCTGTTCCAGACACACTCCAGCAGTATTTCATGATGGTCCCCAGCAAACTGAGGCTTGTCACGTTAGCAGCTTTTATCCTGCAGAAATGCAAGGTGAGACTCTCTTTGCATTTATATTGCTAACTAGCCCTTTGCCCTTTCCAACTCCTTTATCTGTTCCTCTGTCGAGGATAGCATGGATTGGCTCCAGGGCTTTGAAGTGCACCTTGAACCACAAGAGAGCTGAGGTGCTGTTGTGTCTTTCATGCTGGCACAGAGATCCCTGTACAGTGTGGACTCATTCTGTTGTGGGCTCACTGTTTGGTGTCAGACTCTGTAATCCTTTCCCAGATAATTATATCTCCAGAAGTGTAAACCACCTGAATCTTTTCATGATCAGGGAGTTGGGAGAGGCCTTTGGAAGTGGTCGTGTGCAATTCTCTTGTTCTTCTTGCAGTTTGAAAAGCGCCACAAGATGATCATCTTTTTCTCCAGCTGTGAACAAGTGGAATTCTACTATGAGCTCCTTGTAAAGGTCCTTTCAGGAGGGTCAGAGTCACAACAACCTGGACATTCATCCCTCTCCTCTGTGAGCTTACAGTTTCTACGTCTGCACGGTGACATGGAACAGGAAGTAAGCACTCTCAGAATGTCAGGACCCGCAGTTTTATTCCTTATTCCCTATGATTTATTATGTGGCTATACTGGGGAGGAGGGCAGAAGAGAGGACAGAGAGTCATTTCACCTCTAGGGGCCTCAGTCTTCCATCTGCTAATGAGAATAAGGATATTGTCCCATTTCTGGAAAGTACCTTGGTAGCTGTATCTTAAAAACACACCTGAAGAGGCAAATGTGTTATTTCAGCAGGCAAGAGCAGCCATTCTCTATTCCCTGTGGGTGCACTAAACCATTTTTGTCTCTGTGCTTCTCTCTCATGCAGTCAAGACAGACTTTTAATGCCAAAGGAAAACCTTTGAGCCCCAAAACATTATTACCTAAGAAGCTGCCCCCATTAAATGAGGCTGGAGCAGTTTGGCTTTGGTTTTGAAGAGGAGCGTCTTGACAGACGGCTGTTTTCCCTGGGATGGAATAATGGCATTGTAACAGTGATTACCCCAAAATAGGTTTAGGTTTTAGCCAGATAGACCTGAGTGGAGAGGTTGGACCTTGCTACAGAGGGCTGAGAGGCCAGGAGGAGAGTGTCAGATGAACTGTCACTGTAGAGTTTCTCTCAATAGCTGAGAAACCTCCCTTGGAAGTTCAGGCCCAGATCCTGCCCTTGGTCTGTGATGGAGAGAGATGCTTCTCTACTCTGAGCTGCACAGCAGAGATGGTAAATGAATAGAGCTCTTCTGATGAAGCAAGAGGTGAAGAGCCATTGTTTTTCTCACTCATTCCCATCCTGTGGAGATCAGAAACATGTGCTTTGCTGTCCCTGCAGTCTGGCCTTTCCTCAACCTGCCTGCCTGAGCAAGTGAGCAGGCCTGGTCTGGCCCAACTCTACCCTGACCAGCTGTTAAGCCAACAGAACACCACTAAGTAGCTGGCACCAGGGGAAGGGTTTTGCCTTTTTAGTACCCAGTGTGTAATTAGTGCTTGATGTCTTCAAATTAAGAGCATTAATGGAGCTAAATTGTGGATCCCATATGGTACTGCTGAGCACGGCTGCTGTCATTGTCAACAAGATACAGCGTGCTCTCTTCTTTAATTTTTGTCAGCAGAGGGTTCAGTGTGTCAGCAAGGCCCAAGTTTCCCTTCTTTTCTAGAGCAGCACCTCTAGCTGGGAGTCAAGTGTGTGAGGTTTCTTCTCTATCTTCAACATAACAGGACATTCACTTAGCTCCTAGCCAGAACTCCAGGGAATGGCTTGAAACATGGAAACAAGGGTATTTTGGAAGGTGAGCAGAAAAGGGAGTGTAGGTACAGAGGTGATATTGGCAGGTGAAGACCAAGTTCTGCTGAGAACTTTGGTTATTGGTGCTCAGAGATATCAAATATTATTGTGATGTTATGTGAGTTGTGGAGTCAGCTTTTGTGGCTTTTGTCAAGGAAAAAACAAACCCTAAAGCTGTTAAAATAACTGGAATGTGCTTGGGAAGGTTTGGGGGCTAACAAAGCAGGAGGCTTTTGAAGGGGGTTCCTGCAGTTCCCTTCAATGGCTCAAAGACTGCTGGGGGGATAATTTGTGATCTGGGGGCTGTGGATGGCCCTGCCTGTGGGCCTGAGCTCGTGTGAGGCGTGGGGGCTGCAGGAGTTGTGGTGGTGCAGAGCAGAGATGGGGACACACGGCAGAGCAGCAGCTGCCTCTCACCCTGGTGGAAGGAGCAGCCTCAGCCCCAGTGTCATCAGCCCCAATGGTGGCTTTTGCCAGTACAAGGGAAAAGCATGGAAGGGTTTCCTGCTTTCCTCTTGGGATTTCTGGCCATCTCTCCTGCCCTGTTACTTTCAAGCCTTGTCTCCCAGCAGTTCACTGTGCAGCTGAGCATCCCTGACTCTCAGTAATTCCAGAGTCAGAGCAGTGGCTGTGTGCATGCCCCATTGGGCACATGATGAGGCTGATCTCTTGTGATGTGATTATATCACTGTGTCAACAAAATGGGCTTATCCTGCCCATCGTGTGACTGGACAGACAGCAGTGAACATGTCCAGCTTTGCTTGTTTCCACAAAAGCCTGTCTTGCCCACAAAGTGTGCCAGTGCTTCTGTTGGTGCTGCCTAATCCTTTGTGGATCCCCTCTCCATGTAAAACAGTTCCTGTTTTCTGGCACACACAGGCTGTGCCTCTGTGCAAACTGTGGAGGTGTTGGCTGCTCTGATCTGCCCAAATGCATCCAGACTTCCCCAGACACTGCCTTCCTACCTGGGACCACACCTGTGTGCCACAGATTTTTCCATTTGCAGGAATAGTCTGACTGGCACTCCTGAGGCCAGTTCCTTTTCTTTTGAATCTGGGCATGTTCTAATGAGCAAGACAGTTAAATTGTTACCTTAGCTAATTTGCTTTGTGCTCTATTGTAACGTGCATAAGCAGCCTTTGAATTCTTTCTTTTCAATCTTCTAGGAAAGGACAGAGGTCTTCCAGGAGTTCCTAAAATCCAAGACTGGCATCTTGCTTTGCACTGTAAGTAACTTGGAGTCCCCTTTGCAGCTCCACACTAATGTCTTATCCCTAAGGGTAACCAGAGGAATTGGCACTGAGCTCTAATTCCAGCTCACTGTCTGACCTTGAGGAAAGTCATCTCCTTTTTCTGCATCTCACATGTTCAGTAAGGACTGGAGCCTTTTTTGCAAACTATTAATATGATCTTCTGCTGAGTTACCATATACAGGAAGAATGTACGTCTTATGTTAGAGACCACCAAGTATTTTGCATGGTCTTATGTCTGGAAAAATCTGTTCCTTTGAAGCTGGAGCCTTGCCCCCTACATGCAGCCAGTAGAATGCAATCCTGATTTGTAGTGTGCCCCGGAACTGCCAGGAAAATTGGATGCAATGTGGTATTTCCCATCTTAAGAACTGCCCCAAGATTAAAAACAACCACCTGCAGAGGTGGAAAGGGGAGCCCAACCAGAGAAGGAAAAGCACATGCTCTGCTGCTCTCCTTGCCTTGTGCCCTTCGAGTTCCTTCCAGGGGTGCTGAGGGCAAAATTCTTGTCCCCTGCTGAAGTTTGCTGGCACCCTTGGATTGTGGTGGCACCTTTGCCTCTCGCTCCTGACCTGCCAGGGCCACAGGCTGCTGCAGTGGTGCAGAAGGCTGCACGATTTGCTCTCTAATAGTGGCAGCTGTTGATCTGAAAACGTGTGAATCTTGGCGATTTCTACCCACTGCAAACCTGTAAATTACAGCGATCGGGAGTAATTAGAGCTGAGAAACCCTCTCCAGCTCTGAAATGACTCCTGTTATTCCTGCACGTTGTTATTAAAGGAAACCAGTTGCAATATTTTCAGAGTCTGGGGGGGCTGAATTTTCTCTTTTTTCGGCCCACAGTTCAAACTAGAAGTGCCATGTATATAGAGTGTTTGATTTAGCATTGCGAAATTATATATTATGTCACCTGTAAAATTCTACTTGTTACCTTCTGGTCCTGCTTTGTGTGTACAACCTTTCAGTGATTTGATCAAGGTCAAAATGTATCTTTGCAGTGTTTAAGCAGAACTGTGACTTGGTTTCCTTGTATACAGAGGTATGAGTGTCAGAACTAGGGAGGAGAGTAGAGCTTAAATCATTCAGTGGTGTAGATTGTTCCAAAGAAAAAAAGGTGTTTGGTGAATTCTGAAAAATAAATAGCTAAACTTCGTTATCCTTGATGCACATGCTGCCTATAAGTGAGAAATGTCAAATATGTATCCTGGTTTTGGCTTTTAATGGGTTTGGAAAGAAGGTAAATGCTCAGTTTTAGACGAAGAGAAAGCAAAACTGTTGCAATCACTGAGCTCTCAGTTCCTGGGTGAGAAGGTTTGAAGGGAAAATGCAGCCTGTGACAGGAAAAATCTGTCAGGAAATGTGCAACTGTTGACAAGGTAGGAAGAAGAATTTGGATAAAGAAGTCTTAGTGGATGGGATTCCCCTCTTGAGACACTGGAGATGTGGTTTGATTTCCTGCTGTGCCACAGCCTCTGTGCAGGTGAACATGGAACTGGGGTGACAAGGCAGGTAGCCTACATGTCATCTGAGCAGCAATAGTTGTGGGTTTGCTCCTGACCTGTCACAAATGGGAGATAATGGTCATAAATGGGAGATAATGTGGAGTAACCTGGATTGCCACGAAGAGGGTGGTGTAAGGTAACACATTTATTGTAACCCTCCTCTTCAATTTAAGCCACTTTGCATTTCCTGCAAGGCAGGGCTGCAGCTCCTGCCCGTGCTGGCGACTCTGGCTCAGCTGGCACTGGGTCAGCACGTTAAGCACAGTGAGCTGCCTGTCTGAGTCCAAAATCTCCCTGTGCTTCAACTCCCCATCTGTAAAATGGGGAAAGTAGCACGGTTCCATCTTACAGAGATGTTGGGAGGACAAATGCATTGAAAGCAGGAGGTGGCCTGTTACCACAGTAATGGGGACCATATGGACACCTTAATATAGAGATACACTTTGCACCAGTCCCACATTACAGGTGCCTCCCCATCGCAGATGTCCAAAGGGCAGCCAGGCTCTGTGACCACCTCCTGCCTCTGAGGGCATTGCTTTTTCTGACACTCTTCTCCATATCAGCGAAAAAAAAAAAGAAAAAAAAAATTCTGCAGTAAGGTGGTTCTGTTCTTTTCACTGCAGAATCATGTTTTGTGCCCACAAAATTTTGAGACCTGGCTCACAAAAGAGCAACACAAATAATGTTGCTGTCCTTCCCTTGTCCCTTATGCCATGTTCTCCACCCATCTTTCCGCTCTAGTAAGCAATGGGACCTGCTGTTCCTTTTATTAATTTGCTCTATGTCATATGTATATTAATATAGCCCATAAAATATTTTTGCCAGACAATATAAGCTGGCAGACAAGAAAATAAAGAAGGGCCATGTATCTCAGAGGGTCTCATCCAGATTTATTTCACTCTCCTTCACTGAAAGTTCTTTGCGGCTTCCTTTGGGATGTGCCTTTTAAACAAGTTCATCTCTTCCAGGGAGGGAGGAAAGATCATTTGGAGATTGTTTGCTGTTTACTCAGTCACGCTAACTCATCTTGCCAGTTTTCTGGCGGCCCCAGCCAAGAGCTTTCGCCTCTGACAGCTTCTGTGCTCTCCCCTTCCTCCTCTGATTACGCAGCCCAATCTGTCACCCTGCCGACGGGGGTCTCTACCCTGCTGATGGCTTTCCACACTCAGCAGTAATGACTTTTGGCAGGCCGGGAAGGCGCGAGAGCTTCTTCCCCAGCTTGGAGAGCCGTTAGGCCCTCTCTGCCTGTTAGCTAAAGCACTTTGTGAGGTTCTTTGGTAAATAAATGAGTCATTTTAATCCAACTGACAGCCTGGCACCTGAGCAAGCTGCCTTCCATCTGTACTTCTAGGCCTCATGTAGGCAGCCAATTGTCAAGCTCAGGGCCTTCAAGACCTCACCATTGAGTGTCTTTCAAAAGCAACTTTAGCAATTTCCTTTGCCCTAATTAGATTGTGTGAGAGGGACTGAGCAAACCTTGCAAAACTTTTGTGGCCCTGTTGGTTCTGATCTTCTGCAGTGACAGGACTCGCTTTCGGTGTGGCCTTTTTGCCCTCCACTCCCTGCACCCACCCCCTGTACCCCATTCCCTGGCACCCATTCTTTGTATCCCATTCTCTTGGACACGCCCCTGTACCCCCCAACCACAAGCAGAGGCTGGTAGCATGATTTGTTCAAAACACAAATTTCAGCCTTTCTAGCATCCCTCAGGTGGGTTGTTCCTTGATCCTGTGTCCTTGTGTGCCTTGCAGTTGGGATCAGGGCAGGAACGTGGTTGAGGCCTCAGGTTATCATGTCTGCTTGGCATCTGGGTTTTCTTTAAAATTGCACTGGTGTAGGTTTTCGGGTTTTTTGCTCCCATGAGATGGCCACTGAAGAATTGGCCCTTCCATTGCCCGTGGAAAGGAGGTAGCAGTGACCTGCCAAGGTGTCATATCCTTGATTTCCCTGTGATCAAGGAGTGGTGGTGTAAGGTCACACATGGAAGGGGCAGTGCCATCTGGGGCGCTGGGAAAGAGGAGAGAGAGTGGTTCATTGAAAATTTCTTGGGCTTCTTGAAAGAGTACTGGTAGCAGGTTAGTGCTTCTGTGTGTGGAATAAATGTAAAACTGGATGATTGTTATTTGAGCTGTGTTCTCGCTCCTGGGAAGGTGACCCACAAATATTTTTCTAAAATTCTGAGAAGTTGAAACTCACGGGCTCTGCCAACAGAGGAAAGCAAATCAACTCAAACTTTTTACCCTAGTCCTAGCTTGCTGCTCTCTACCAGGGTCTTTGAGGAAATGGAGTTCGAGGAGACACAGGTAGACTGATACTGAGGAATCTTTGAGAGTTTGCAAAACACTCCAATTACCAGTAAATCCCAAGAGACTTGTGAAAGAGAGCCAAGAGGAACCCCAGGAGAGTAGCTGCTGCTGTGTGTCAGCAGCGACTGAGTGGAGTTGGTGGCGCTTTGAAAGCAATTGTGAATGCATGGCTGGTGATGGGAGAAAGCCTTCTCCTCAAATGTTCTCCCTGGCTATTTATGAGGCTTTTGGTGAACCTTTTCAGCTTGGGGCAAATGCACATGAAAATGCTGACTGTGACAGTGATTTTCCAAGCTGAGATGTTGAGAAAATTATCTTGGAAGAATAGGGAAAGGATCTGGATGGATGAGAGGGATGGCTCCTGCCCGTGCTGTCCACTCCTCCTCATATTTGAGGTGCTCCAGACCACAGGGGTGTCTTGCTTGTTGCTTTATTTTGGGGAAACTGCCCTGTCCCACGGTCAGAGCCCTCTCCTCATGCAGCCTTTCCTCAGCTCCAGGGTGTGAGGAAGAGCACAGTAAGGGAAAAGACCAAAGCCTTGTCAGCATGGAAGAACAGAGCCAGCCAGCTCGGAATCAGCCGTCAGCATTCCTGTCTGATCGTGCTGTAGAGTTTATAGTCTTGTTATCCTGGTAACTGCTGTACACGCTTCCCGACTTCCCTTGATTTATTTTCTCCAACCTCCTTTAAATGGCTTTTTGTACATCTGTTCATCCTGACTCTGGGAACAAGTCACTCCTTAATGAGCGTGTTGGAGCGCGAGTGTGCATTATTTCGGAGTGGGCGCTGTGGAAAGTGTCTCCTCTTTTACTGCAGTTGGAGCCACAAAACAGCCTGGTTAGTGCTTATGGGAAGGCCTTTGCTGCCAAAACATCAGCTTCCCATTCTTTTAACGTGTGTGGGAGTTGCATGAAAACACTTCAGTGGGTGGCTGACACATTTTTAGTACATTAAGCTCCTGCTTACGTCCTTAATATATTCTATTTTGCAACTAGCTAAAAGATACATGTGTTGCAAAACATTTCCTAACAGAGTTAAATCTGCACACCTGCTCTGCTATTGCGCCTGGTGAATGTAAAATCCAAGGAGTATGTGAGGACATTACTAATGAACAGCAAATCAAGAAGGGAGATTGAAATGTGTTTGCACTCTCTGTTTTGGATGGTATTTAAACTCTCTTTTCTCTTGGAAAGGGTATGTTTTTGGAGCTATGCTGGCTGGGGATAACTAAAGGGTCTTATTCAAGTCCTTCTCCAAGTTGATGGGTTTTCTCACCAGCTGGCACATGAAATAACACCTTGACAGCAGCTTCAGACTCTTTTCTTCGTGGCTGCGTTTTGTTTCTCCAAATCAAAGCCAGACTGGGGCAAATCTAAGGCATAGCTCAAGTCCCCTCTCCTCGAGCTGTGTCCCAGCTTCCTGCAGATTCTGCTAAATAGTTTATTTGTCTTTTAATTTAGGGCCAGGTGACCTGAAAGTCATCTGCTCCTCAACTTCTGACCATCTCCTAGGAAAGAACTAATTATTTGTAGGTAGAGATCAATGTATCTTTGGACATTCCACCCAAGGCCAGGGATTCTTGACCATTGGCCTTTTTTTTTTTTCCCCTTTTCATTATAAGCACCCTGGTTTTAGTACTTAGATTTGCTATGGTGAAGGTTTGCTCAGAACTAGTGCTGCCTTTCAGAGATTTAATTCTACCAAAATGCTGGAATTCAACACCACCATCCTGAAATAGGAGTTTGTATCCTCCAGGCTTTGGACCATAGTAGTGGATCATTTTTTATTGCATTAGTCTGCTAACAATCCTTGCAATCAATTTTAAACCCTCAATGTTATTTCTGACCTTCAGTCCATCTCTCCCCAAATTAGACACACAGAAATTCCTACTTACATAGCCAGTTGCTTTCAGACATGGTTGCCGTCCCAGAAGACTCCTCACTCTGCTGATACCTCCGTAGATTTTTACTAAAGTGATTTCCTTATTAATTTTAAAGGATGTAGCAGCACGGGGACTCGACCTGCCTCAAGTGACCTGGATTGTACAGGTGGGTTTGCTCTGTGTGTCTCTGTGTGTTAAGTGCAGCCTTGCTCAGATGAAATCCCTTCTCAGTCCAGAATCTTCCTGCAGTTTGCTGGTCTTGGTGCTGATGCCTGCAAGTGTGGGAGACCTACAAGTTCCTGTCTGCAGGACTGGGACTGGGTTTTGCCAGGATAAAGCATTGCTATCATAGCCCTGCTCTGTTTTTCTCTTTAGCAACTCCTGTGTTACCAGAGTTTCTCCTGGCTGAAGATGAAACACCCTCCATTTCCCCACCCAGGAAACCAAATTTGGTGAAATCCTGGCCATCTCTTGCAGTTCTGTTTCTGTTTTCCTGAGCTTGCTGGGGAGGCAGTTCCATGACAAGTTTTAGTGCATTCCTAATGTTAAATATTGAGTAGCCCAGTAGTGTCAGTGCAGTGACCTGAGTGTTTTGAGTGAGGCTTGGCTGTGTTGGGGCTGAGTAGCTGCAGGTATCCAGCTTCCAGTAGAACTGCATGGTTCAGTTTTCTTTGAAAAAAAACAAGCCCAACAAAACCCCACGCTGCTGCATTGCTGTTGACGGAAATATAGTCCTAGGGAAAAAAAAAAAAAATAGAAACAAAGGAAGATGGATTGAACCTTAAAAATAGCAGCCTGTCGTTTCAAAGAGGAGGCTGAGAGCATGAGACAGATTTCATTTCTATAAAAGATTTATAATTAAAAAAAGGTTAGTTGAGTAGAGGAAAAACTGATCCAGAGATTCACATGTATCAAGCGACACCTGGGTAAAAGGAACAGGGCACAGAGCCTCAACAAAGCCTTTTAATTTCTACCTCATCCCTTCAGGTAACAAATTTGATTTGATTTTTGTGTTTTTTAAATAAAGAATGATTTTGTAGCAGCCAGCTAGTCAGAGAAGGCTGTGGAACTGAAGTCTTTAATTCCCAGATCTGTATATTAATATAATTTAACCAAAGATATAGTTGCCAGTGTTAGAACGCAGTGCAAATTACCTAAAGCCCTGGGAGACTTCTGTGTGTCCAGAAGGCGAAATCTCAGCTGTCCTGAGAGCTGTGTCCAAGAGCAAGGACCTGCAGGGAGCAATTAGATTGCTCACAGCATCTTACTCACACCTCTAGCCAGTAGAAACTTTGCCAGAGGGCACAGGTATAAACACTAGAGTGGGCTTTGGTTGTTGGGTTTTTTCCAGTTAAACTGCTGAGGGCTCATTTCTGAGCAGTATCTCTGTGCTTGTTCATTTTTTCCAGGAAAGAGAGGAAGGGGGGGGAAAGAATAGGGGGAGGTTAAAGGGAGGAAAATGTGTCACCCTGTATCAGATCTTGCAAATGGCTGGGCAGTTTTGATTCCCAGTGAAGTAAATGAGAGGCACTGCTATATTTGAGGGGTCTTTAAGGAACATTTTCATGGTAGGTGGACAGGGGAAGACA
This sequence comes from Certhia americana, assembly GCA_018697195.1. Taxonomy (NCBI): domain Eukaryota; kingdom Metazoa; phylum Chordata; class Aves; order Passeriformes; family Certhiidae; genus Certhia; species Certhia americana. Next base: position 3,981,521 of record CM031872.1, read on the forward strand.
GTTGCTACTTGTATTGTAGATTGCTGAAAGCACTCCCTCCTCTCACTTAGATTTATTTATTCTACCCTGTAACCAGATACGATTTGCTTTAACCCAAACAAAGCAATTCAGCCCAACTCCAAATTGGCATCAGTTGTTTTTCATTTTGTGGTTTTTCTCCCAAATGCAGAGCAGGCAGCTCCCTGCTCCGTGTGGGCACTCCCAGGCGCTCTTCGGTGGGAGATTTGATTAGATTTGATTTTTGGTTTTTAGGGGAAGCGAACAGGTTTCCGTATAGAAATAAAATGTAAAAGGCAGAGAGAGACACCGAGATGGGGAAACTGCCCTATTATCTGAAAGTTGGCCAACGTGTCACATCCACATGTCAGAAAAGTGCCGCGGCTGAGGGGCTGAGTGACGGTTCCGGGGATGAGGCGTGTTACAAACAGCCCAGTTCCTCAGGAGCTGCAGCGTGTGGGGTGTGCCTTTTGTCCCAGGTGAGCGGGCTGGGTGTCTCGTTTATAATTAACACGCTGTTAATTCCTTTTCTCCCCTTGCCTGAAGTACAACGCTCCGGCTTCACCTGCGGAATACATCCACCGGATCGGGAGGACGGCGCGCATCGGCTGCCGCGGGAGCAGCCTGCTCGTGCTGGCGCCTTCCGAGGCAGAATATGTCAGCTTGCTGGCTTCTCACAAGATTAAGTGAGTCAGAAACGTGAACAAAAGTTTCAGCTCATCCTTGCTAATTAACCTTCCGTGGCACTTTCAGCGGGACTGTGTCTCGTGCAGGTTTTAATAAGAACTTATTAATTCTCGTGATCCGGGCCTGGCCCCAGACTAGCAAAAGGAGAAGAGGGAGGTGTGTGAAAATCATCAGCCTGACAGGTTGTGCATGAGTGAGTGTGTGTGGTGCGGGGCAGGGAGGAGACGATAGTCGGAGATCCTTTGCACTCCATTGTTTTCTCTCTGGCCCTGGGTTCACATCGTGACTGTGTGGAGATCACAAGTCAAACGAGCCTGTCAGATGCTGCCTGGCCCTCTGCCTGCATGGCACCAGACTGTGCTGGCCCTTTGGGAGACATCCAGGGGAGAAATTATTGGAGAGCTGTGGGTCATATCTACAGTTAGTTGACCAAGATGTGTTGTTTAAGTGGCTTATGATAGGAATAGGAGAGGCTTTGGCAAGTGGTGAGAGCCCAGTGTGGTCCTGGAAGGCAGAAAGGGAGGGTGGACTCTGCAGACCCAAAGCAGGGTGTGCTTCCAAGCCTGGGAAGGCTCCTCTTACCTGGCTCTGGCTTGGACTTGGGCGTAGCAGCAAGGAGAGCAAGCCAGGCTCAGTAAGGATGAGCCCAGTGTGCAGTCAGGTACCTGATGGCTGACACATGATGAGATTTTAGTCCAGCTCTGCTTGGACAATGATCCTTTTGTGGAGAAAACCCACAACTGGCTGCTCATCATCTCTAGGCAGGATCTCCTGCTTCCTCAGCAGCCAGCTGGGTGTTTGTGCCTCCCCTTGCTCCCTGCTCTGCTGTCTCTCAGCGTTTGAGAACATCAGCAGAGTCCCTTCAGTGTTCTAGCAGTGTTGATGGAGCCCTGTAAACTCATGCACAAATTAGTTCCCTTTTATTTCTTGTGTGTCTGTCGGGCGGAGCTGCTTGGAATCGAATTTGGTTTTGCATCCTTGAAACAAACAAATGTTGGCAGTAAATACAGGCTTATTCTAGGCTGTGAGCCATTTAGTGGTCTAACAAAGAGCCATCCATCATCCCAGGTAACTATCTATTAAGCAGACACCAGCAAGACATGGAAGGCTAAGCTGACAGGGTTTTTTTTCATGTAACAAACAGCACTGACATTTAAAGGTGAAATCCCACATAATTGTGAATTTTTAACTCCAGGTAGAAAGTTCTGTTTTTCTATTTTATAATATTTTGGTAGCGTTAGAGGAAGGGGAGGGAAATTTCCTTCCTTTTTATTTTAAATGTTAATGCTTTTATCCAATGGTGTTGGTTCTTAACAAGTTTAGGGAAGTGTCACTCAGGCTGGTAATTACATCTGCTAAGGAGACCTGTTGTTGAGCTGGCCGTGGTCTTCAGGAATCTTGAAGACTCCAAATAAGCAGGGGGAGGTTTATGTGAATTTATTTTTCCTTCGCTTTTCGGAGCCAGACAACTCCGGGAATTGCCTTTTCTTGTTTTGTTTGTTTGTTTTATGTTCTGCAGATGAAGGATTTGCCAGCAAGGAGGGCAATTTGCCTTCCTTGACCCCCATCCTCAGGGGGAAGGCAGTGAGTGCCTGACGGGCACGGGGGTGATCCGGCCTCTCCGTTCTTCCCACACGGATGAGGAGAAGGGGCACTGGGCTCGAGCAGGGAGCTGATGAATTACTGAGAAGATGCAGGAAGGCAGCTTGAAGCTCAAGGCAGCAAGTGCCATCAGCACAAATTGCCGTTACCCTTCATAAACAGAGCATTATGGTGATAATCCTGACAATTTAATTCAGTGCGAGGGCGAAAGACAGCGTGTGTTGGACTGTCACCGAGCCTCTTAAGCACTGCTCATTTCTGTTCCTTTACCCCAAGTCTTTGTAGCTTTTGACTTGGTCTGCACGAGTTACTGGAGTTTGCTTTTTTTTTCCCCCGTTCTTAGCTTAATTTTTAAATCTCTCAGGTTTTTTTCGAGGATGAGTGTGTATTGTGAATCTTTTTTTTTTTTTAATTTGTTGGGGTTTTTTTTTTTCTTTTTTTAAATGAAATTCCCGCTGAGTTTATTGAAATGTAAATACTTCATAAAATATGTATTTTGAAGAAGACAAAGCATGAGATGTGTCCCCGCAGCCTTCAGCTGGTGTAAATGAGCAGTGCTCTGCTGGTTTACAGGGGATGAGGATCTGACCCAGAGTTTTTTTTCCTAAACCCCTCCACCCACCCCAGCATGCATGGGAGTAAGTCCAGGAATGTTGAGAGTCGGAAGTAATGAGAGCAGACGTGGCTTTGTTCCTGGATGAAAATCCACTTCGGAATTAGAGATGACTGCCTTTGAAATTGGAAATCGCTCGCAATTAATTTTCACCGGTACCTGAAGCCTCTCCTTGGCTTCCAGTGTGGAAAAGCAGCATTAGCCTTTGCCAAAACGATCTCACTTTGGCTCTGCTGAGATCAGTAATTCCTGTTGGGGCTCAGCAAAGCTGCCTCCTCTCTCTCTGCAACTTTCTGTTTGGGCTTTGTGTGGCTGGAAGTTGTGGCTGCTCTGCCCAGCTGTAAATGTGGATGTGCAGGCACGTGCACACTCATGTTTTCTCTACATTCCCTCTTTTTTTTTTTTTTTAAAAAAAAAAAAAAAGGTTAGACTCCAAAATGTTCTGTCTCAGCTCCAAGCACAACTAGCAGATTTCCCTTCAAAGGGAGGAGGCAACAAGCAGAAGAAATGCAACGTTCAGGTTTTTTTTTTTCCTTTATGTCTCTTCTAGTCCCTTCAGCTGCAATCTCGCAGCGCCTGCCTCGACAGCTATCAGATAATTTCTTTATCTGCTAACGGCGGCCTAACTAATTTATAAAGGAAGAGGCATCACCGTGAAGGCACGAGTCATTCCCCTCCCTGCTCTGGGGTTGTGCTGTTCCCCCCTCCCAGCTCCCTCTCCTGCTCCCCGCTGTGAACCCAGTTCAGGGATCTGTTGCTGGCGACGTGCCAGGCGAGGGGAGGACCCGAGAGGGGGTGACAACTCCGACAAATCAATGTCAAAGGTTTGACATTTTCATTCATAGCCGTGTCAAAGCAACCTTTGCAGGGGGAAGGGGGAGGTCTGCTTTCCTCTTGCTTAAGTGGTTGCCATTTATGTTTTAATTTGCTGTTATACTGTTCAAAACCAAACAGAGAAACCCTCGGTTGTCGTTTTATGCTCCATTTCCCTTTCTCCCCCATTTCTCCCCCGCCTTTTTCTGCATCCCCTGTGAAGGAATCTGTGCATGGGATGGCCCAGCTGCACATGGAGGGGCTGTTCTCCCTTGTAGGGTGTGATATGGCCACTCTGGCCCATCCCTTCCAGGCTGGATGGCTGCTCCTCTGCACCTTCTCCTTTCCCTATGCTGAGTTGGCTGAGGTTGAAAAGGCAGGCTGCAAAAGGAGAGGTATTTGTTGCTTTAACTGGGAAGGATGAGGAGCAGGTGAAGATCACACTGTCCTGTCACACGGTGTGGCAGAGATTTATCCATTCCTGCTAGTCAGGTGTTAGAGAGCTTGGAGTGAAAAGAAGAAGATATTCTTGTTATAATTTCTTTCTGTACTTTACAAATTGAAAAATACCAGCAATGCTTCCTTTCAGAAACCACAGGCAGCTTTATGACCATCTGAGATTCAGGAATCTGAGAACTGTTGGACCCCAAAGATTTCTCTCTTCCTTAGATTGGTTTCATCCTGAGTGAACTCCTTGGCATCTTTTCTAGACATGACCTTTGCCCATTACTGAAAATTTGGGCCCACAGACATCAGCTTTTATGATCTGAGCAATTCCCTTGGAAATGGAACCCAGTTTGGATGCAGCTGTAATATTAATGGCCTGGAGCTGCACAGCTGTTCCTGTACTGTCACCTGGGATGTGTGTGCCCCTTAAGACAGTGTTAAAGAGGACAAAGAATTTCTAGTCTCCTGTAAATGCACCTTTAAGCAGGACTGCTCACTTGGAAATGAAGCAGGTTTGTAAGCATTTCCATATCTGGGCCATAGCAGGACCCAGCAGTGTCTTGCAAGCAGGACTGGAGAATAAATCATCTGGTTGAGCCTACAGGAGCAATGTGAGTCGACAGAATGAAAATAAATGCCCAGTGTGAAGCCTGGCTAGGACAGCTGACTGAGTCTCCTGTACTTACAAAAAAAATGCTGTGGAGTCCCTAATGGGCTGGGCTTGGCTGTGCACTTCAGATGAGAGGGGAGGTGAGTTCTCAGAGCAGGGAAGGAAATCAAACTGTGTCTGGTGTCAGAGGTGGCTTTTGAGGCTACAAATGAACTGGAGGGTGAGTTTGTCCATTGGGAAGTGCCTCTGAGCTTTGACTGGGCAAGGTAGCAAGGAGCTGGAATCACCTAGGATCCTGTGGGAAAGGAGGAGTGATGATGTGACCTCAGAGAGAAGGAAGCTGCAGGAGAATTGGCTGATAGGAAAAGTTCCTCGGGGGTTTTTTTGTTACCCTCTGAGCTTGAGTCACTCTGAGAGGAAGGAACTGTGTCTTTGCCCATCTTTGGTTTTAGCTCTTTGGTTTTGTGAGCATGTTCACTAACACGGGTGGAAAAACAAATGTGTGTAAACATGAAAGTTTCATCCTGTGAGTGAGGGTTGAGCACTGTGTCTCATTCCAGAGACTCTGGAAGCTAAACTGGAAGAGACAAGATGTAGCAGGAGTAGCAAACAAAGTGGAGCAGGTGTTTCCAGCCTGTGAATGCCTCTGTCAGTCTCTTTCTCAGTTGCACAACCAACCTCCTGCTCCTGCCCATGGCATTGAGTGAAAAGAGAAATGTTGGACAGCCCCTGGGTTCAAGGTGGAGATTGCAGATCTTATTCTTTATAGTTAAAAAAAATTTACAAGAAGCATTAATGTTATGAGCTGCTTCAGCTCTATCTTGAGTTTCTTTTGGTGAAAAGAATAACCAGGTGCTTCCCAATTGGCCTGATGCTTCTCAGTGCAAGGAGAGAAAAATTACAAAAATAATGCAAGTGTAATACAGTTTATTTCTTTAATCAGTTCCTCTTGGTTGAGAGCCAAGGAGACTTCCAGTGAATGAGAAGTCCACCCTCAGTTATTTTGATGCTCTGCTAGAATTGGAGAATGTGTGTGTTGGTGACTTAAAACAGTGACAAAGTTGTGGGTGAAGCTGTGTCTCTGTGTCACTGAAAGCAGGGTTTGGCCTTTCAGGGGTGATGAGGGAGGATCTGGGCTAAGACCTCGTGTGTTTCAGGAATAAATTCTCCAGCTGAACTGTGAATCTCAATTGTTTTGCTCTCCATTACCAATCTGTGGCTCATTCCACTCTGTTTCAAAGCAGGAGAAACAGTAATTTTTTGGTTTTGTTGCTTCAGTGTTTCAGAGCTGAAGATGGAGAAGGTGTTAGCCAGCCTGATGAAGGATGTTCGCTTCAAGTTACACAGGCCAGGAAGCAAGGTGAGTTATTCTGCTGCTTTGGAATTGCTCCAGTTTTCACTTGCCAGGTCAACATCACAAGTGTTCCTGCTTCAGCATCTGTCTTTGTATCCATGATGTCAGACAGCGTAAATAATTATACAAGTACCTTATATCACAATTTTTCAGTCTGTTTTTGTTCCTAGAAAGCAGTTGCTTGCTAACTCTTCAGCAAATATCTTTGTAACAGACAGAGGGAAGGTTTCTGGATGCAAAGGTTTCTTCCTGCACAATGTTTCTGTTTTTCCTGTGATTTCTGTACGAAAATACAGTTGGAGGTGACAAATGGCTCTAAACTTCTCTGAAGAAAAGAGGCAAATGCATTTGGTGATGTGTTACATCGGGGATTTTATCATCTGTATTTTCTTGGAGCCTAAAACAAAGCTCCCTGGGTTGACAGGCACCTTTTTATTGACTTGGGCAAGCTTTGGGTCTGCCTTCAAGTTGCTAATTCACAGAATTCACTCATTTGCAATTGATGTCTCAGGCGTTGCTGCGCCCTGGCAAATTAAATCCTGCAAGAACCTGCATTTTGAATGGAAGTCAAGAATGTGTCAAGCATGATGCAGCACACACTCTTTTTCCCCTCTTGTTGCTGTTTTGCCTGCCCATGCTTTTGTTACCCCGTGTCTGAGGCGTCTTGTTCCCAGTGCTGGCTGGTGGGAGCCATGGTGTTCCTGGTAAACACGGCCTGTGAAAGATGTTCAATGCTCCTGCACCTCGCAGACAGCCAGATCTGAGCTCAGCTGAGATGCAGCTCTATTTAAAGCTCTTTCCCACCACTGTTTTTGGCTGAAATCAGCCTGTCATGCCTGTGTTTTAAATGTCTGGATCACGCCTAGGATATCGCCTCGTCACAAAGTTCAGTTGTGCTTTGTTAGTGCAGAAATTCTTTTAAATAGTTCCATGTTTAAATACTTGCCTTTTGTCCCAAATGTGCTTATAGGGGGAGTAACTTCAGCTTTCCTTTGAAGACTTTTTCAATAATTCCATTTATGCAGAAATTGTATTTTAAATTTATTACTGACGTGGGACAGAATATTTGCTGTTCCAGACGTGGAGACAAATGTTATTTCATGGGAAGTGGGCAAAAAGGAGAATATATTTTGTTCCAGGAAATTATGATTTAAGTTTTGAAAAGTGGCAGGAGAAAATGCCTTTTTAGCAACAAAAACCTAACCAAGCCTGTTTGCTACCATAACTGATAATATTGCTATTTCTACCATGCTTCCAAATTGTCAAACACTCTACACATTTAAGCACAGAATTTTTTAAATACACTTCTTTTGGCTTTCTTCCTTTCCTTGCAAAATGCTGCAAACCCAGCCCCTCTTTGAGAGGAGCAGTTGCTGATTGGGGCAGTGCTGCCAGGTGCTGCACGCAGGAACTTGCACAGAAGGACCTGGTTCCTTTTGCTTTCAAAGCTGGGATTAAATTCCTTTTTCCCTCTGACATCAAAGCGAGTGGGATTTTGCTGTTGACTTCACTGGAGCTGAGATTCATCTGCTGTGGTTGTGGGATGGTTTTAATCTCTTGCGAGAACTTTGAAATACAGAATAACTTAGATTTTATGTGACTCAATCTGAAAGAATCGGGATTTAAGAATAGAGCTTCTCTTCACCAATAGATCTTTCTTCATGGGAAAAATTCTGTATCATTTAGATTAATTCCATCAGTGGGGATGGAATTACAGCAGTTCTGTCAATATGCAACAGACTCCTTCAGGAATTACTTGAAAAATATATTAATGCAACCAAGGACTTGTGTTTGTTAGCTCCATGTTTTATATAGCCATGGAGGCTCTGAGTGGTCTGCTCAGAAGCTGCAGGGGCATTTCCCAAGTTTTCAGGAGGGTTAATCTATAAAATTCCCCTAAATTTGCCACACGGACAGTACAACAAGCTGGGAGTGCAGTGGGACAGGGAGGGATTGAGGAGGGAGGTTCAGCTCTGCTCTCAGCTCTCCATGCTCTGAGTCATGTATATATTATAGTCCTGCACACAGGAACCTCATTATGATGCTCTTCAGTTCTCATTGCCTCAACTCAAGTCCATTAGAAGTACCACATTGGAACATGTATTTTTTGGGCTTCTGTGTGCAGCCAGGGAGCAAGCTGAAGTGCCTGTAAAATGTATATTTTATATTTAGGTATATGAAATATATATGTGGCTATGTCTGGGCGTGTGAATGTTCACCTGCCTACAAAGAGAATAAATTTGATCTTTCAACTTTTATGGAGGGGAGCAAGGGGGACTTGGTGAGTTCTAGAGAAGGTGTGTGGGGGTTAGTAAAAAGTTGTTATTAAAGCAAAATCCTTCATTTTGTTTTGAAGTATAATGGAAGTAGGAGATATTACAGCCAAGCTTTTTGGTGGGTTTTTCCCATCTTTCTTTTTTTTCCTCCTGTTTTAAGAATGAACGTTTCTACCTCAGTCTAGTCTTACTGTGTTTATTTTTTTATTATTATTATCGTGTTCTCTTAATGAAATCAGAAGTTTTCAGTACTTATCCCAACCTCTCAAACCTTAAACCTGTCATCTTTATCACTGGAAGTTTCCTTCTTCTGACAGAAATCCATGTATCTTTTCCTGGTGGAATTGGCATTTTTGGGAGTTCCCCTGATGTCTCAAACTGGTTAAATAACGTTGCATCCTGACTTTTTTCTCTTGCATTTCTTCTTTTAGTTTATAAATATTGTTCTTGTCCACAGTCATTATGCCAGTGGTTTAGGATCTGCCAGAACAAGCTTTTAAGGAATCACAAGGCAGAAAAAGTTCTCCTATCCCACTGTTTCTCCATGATGGCAACAGTGCTGCTTATTTAACAGAGGGAACAAATTTACATGGGGAGCAGATCAAGCAAACCTCTGGGGTAGGCTTTTATCTTTGGGGTCTTGGAAAAATGTGTAAGGTCTCAAATTAATTGTCCTGTTCATCCAAAACAGGATTAAAGCTTGTCTGTGTGACTAAAGCACGTGGAATGGCTTCCATGCCCTTCCAGTAGCACTGATTTATTTGATCTGTCCAGACACTCAGTCATGGGCAGGTTTTATTTTCACAGTTTGCCTCTGAGTCAGTTTTAAATTTAGATTTTTTTTTTTTTTTTTTTTTTTTTGGGGTGGAGGTTGTTGGTTTTTGGTTTTTGTTTTTTTGTTTTTTTTTTTTTAGATGAACCTCCCTGGAAGACAGGAATCAAACGCAGGGGTTTTTTTCATGCCCATTAGGGTGCAATTTTAAAATGAGATCTGTCTCAAGGGTCTGAAGAGGATAAAAGACAAGGTAGAAGTGGGAGGAGGGGAAAAGCTCTTTTCTGAGGACACTATGTTTCCTGCCATTTGCTTTTTTTTCTTTATTTTTATCGCTTGCACTGACCTCACACTTTGGAAATTATGCACCTAGGTTTTTATCCCTCATTTTTGTCTTACTTTTTTTCTTTTTTTTTCTTTTTTTTTTTTTCTATTTTCCCCCAGCACCAGGAAGAAGAGATGCCTCATTTTGAAACCTAAAGGGGGGAATAAGAAAAGTCCTTTGTAATATATTGCCATATTATCACTAAATCCCCTGACAGTTGTGACACAGAAGCAAGTCACCTGTCACTTAAGCTTGAGGTCTCTTTAATTTTCTCCTGGAATTCGCACCAGGCTGTCTTTAATTTGAGGCCTTTATTGGAATTCTGAAACCTTTCTGCCTCCCCGGTGCTCAGATCTATTCTGAGTGCTGTTACAGAATGTATACAATAACCAACACAGGGATTCAGAGGGGGCTGAAGCACTGTTTATTTAACACTCTGGAGGGATTTTCGTGCTTATTCGGTCCTGGCTACCCAGCTTTCAATATCGCTTTGACAACCGTTATGCCCTTCTCATTAATTTTAAACAGTTAAAACACAGGAAAAAGAGAAAAAGTTTTCATTATTAAAGTGCTTTACTTTTTAATAACAGAGGATTCTGTCCGCCAGGGGAAAGGGCAAACCTCACTAATTTCACATTCATATTAAAAAGCGCTGGGAAGGTGACACTTGGTGCTGCCAGGAGGCTTAACAAAAGGAAAGTGCTGGGGGCCGGGAGGAGCAGGCGGGGCCAGAAAGTTTTGTGTTTCACATCGGTGGAAACTTGGGAGTGACAGCAAGGAGTGGCTCCACTCAGGGGTCACTGAACCTGGGCTGGGGACAGTCTCAGCTTCAGGGCACAGCTGAAGTCAAAGGCACCTGTGGAAGGAGTGTCCAGAGCAGGGCAGCAAAGGGTCCAGAGAGTAAATTAGGTGAGGAGCAGCTGAGGGAACTGGGGTGGCTGAGCCTGGAGAAAAAGAGGTTCAGGGAAAACAACTCACAGACAGGTGAGGATCAGGATCTGCTCCCAGGGACAAGGACAGGAGAAGAGGAAACAGTCTAAAGCTGTGCCAGGAAAGATTCAGGTAGAACATGAGGAAGAATTTCTTTACTGCAAGGGTGGTCAAGCATTGGACCTGCGCAGGAAGGTGGTGGAGACCCCATCCTGGAGGTGTTCAGGAAAAACTGGATGTGGCACTCAGTGCCATGGTTTGGTTGACAAAGAGATAATCAAAGTTTGGACTCAGTGATCTTGGGGGTCTTTTCTGACCTCAATGATGCTGTGATTCTGTGTGATGTGTCATGAGCCTTTCTTGAGGGGATTGGGAGACAGCAGAGACCAGAAATCTGGGAGAGTTCATGAGTTAAAATAGCCAGGCTGTCTTTGGAGATGCAGGTGGACAGTCAGTCCAGACAGTGAGTGAGCAGGAGCTCCAGCCCCAAGTGTGTTTGCTTTGTTGAGGAACTACCCAGTGGCTGGAAGCTGTGGGATCCTGAGTTTCAGAGAGGGCACAGTGCAGGGCATTTAAACTACATTTGAGGTCTGTCTCTGGACACGTTTGCTGTTGGGTACAGTGGCACATCTGGGACAGGAGAGCATTTTGTGTCAGGTGCTCGCAGCCCTCACAGTCCTTGGGGTTTGTTTGTGGTGTCAGTGGGATGTGGCTCCTCTGGACTGGCAGCAGTGCAGAGGAAAGAGGGGTTTGCAGCATTAACATGCAGATCTGCCAGAGAAGAACAGCACTGCTGCCTTGGCACAGCCTCCTCCAGAATCCCAGGAGCTGATGTTTGTATTCAGTCAGCCCTGCTTGCATGAGGGGTCAGTATCAAGTTGCTGCCTTGGATCTGGCACTCTCACACTTGGATGCTGGTTCCCATCTGAGTCACACTGGAGAACAGTGGCCCTTTTCTGGGAGAGGTTCACATCCATGGATGCTTGGCTTTGCACTTTGCTGTCAGCTTTCCATCAAAAATTTCACTTGCTCTCCGGTCCACATTTCCTTTCTCTGCCTGGATCCCTCAGAGGGGGAGAGAACCTCTCTTCTCCTCCCAGTAACAGCTTGCTCCTAGGAATGTTTGTTTTCCATTTTCTGAACTGCATCCTACAGTGTGATCCCAGGAAGGCTGGGACACGTGCAAAATTGCCCTTTTGGCCTGAGGAAGTTTATTCTGTCGTGCCTTTGGTGCAAGGGGCTTGTGCTGCTCTGGAGGAGCCAAGTGATGGCAGTTCCAGTCAAATATGATGTGTTGACAGTGAGGAAACTTCATGTAGAAATCCGTGCTGGAATTCATGAGAGGTTCATTTAGTTGCCTTTATTCACAGGTGGTGAATTTGGTTCTTTGGAATTTGAATTTGAATCTTCTCTGGAGCTTGGGGTGATTGTGGATCTCATGGTCTCCTGCCCTGGGTGTTTTAGGGAAGTGCACAGGGGAACTTGCAGCATCACTCTGAAACTGTTAGTGTAGGGTCTGGGGGGACCTATTTATTATTCCAAATAATTCCAATGGAAACAAGCAGTGGGATCTGGCCTGTTGTGCCGGAAAGCAAAAAAAAAAAAAAAAAAAAATAACAACAAAAAAACCCCAAAAACGGGGAAGGGAAAAGAAAAGCAAGGGAAAAAGATACATGATAGATGTTAGAAAACACAAAATTAAAACTGATTTGTTCTCCCCTCCACAAGGCGCTCACTGGCTGCTCTGACTTTAACATCTTTATCTGGATTTTTTTTTTTTCCTCTAGTAATATTGAGAGGATTACCTTTGTTGGCCCCTGGGTAGTTGCTGTGTGATTTTACTGTTATTAAATCTATTGTAAACTGCTTCATTATTCCTGACTCAAATTCTCTCTTTCCTCTAATCCTCCTGCCTCCCTGGTAGAAATCCTGTGGCAAGAACCCTCAGGAAGTCCGGGAGAGGGCCACAGTCCTGCAGACAAAATTTGAAAATCACGTCCACTCCAGCGAGGAGTCTGTCCGTCGGGCAAAGAAAGGTCAGTGACTTTCCTTCCACTTCTCCCACAGGGGCTCAGAGGAGCTGCCAAGGTTTTCTTCTGGGGCACAGCATCAGGGAAAAGGCCTGGAAGAAACATTTTGGGGCCGTTGGGCTCTGCAGGGGGTTGAGGCAGGCCCAGAAGGCTTTGTGGTGATATTAAATGTTAATTTCTGGCGTTCCCATATTACGTGCAAATGAGATTTAGTCTTGGCTTTCAGTGGGATTCCCATCTGAGGGCTTTGACCCAATCACAGGAGTGAGGGGGTTGTGTGTGTGTGATGCTGGGAAGGGGATGGGTGACTCCTCCACCACATCCTGCTGCAATTCCCATCAGATGCCTCCAGTTCATACCAGGGGTGAATTTGAAGCCTGAAAGGCAGAATGCAACCCTGACCAGGAAAGGATCTGGGACTGGAGCTGGTTATGTGGGGTGGGAGATAAAAGGGAGAGGGGCAACAACTCAAAAAGGCAGGAAGAATAAAAACTGGGATGGACTTGATAATTATAACTGTGTACAGGTCTGGGGTTTGATCTGCCATCTTTTCCAAGCAGGATGCACAGCAGCTGTCACTGAGCAGTGTAAGAGACTCTGCCCTTCTTCTTCTCAGTTTGGAAAATTGAGAGGAAGACAGATTTGGAAGAAAGATTAAAGTCTTGCTGGGGATGTGGTAGGAAAAGAAACACCAAAGTGTCTCCTGAGAGGAGCCAAAAAGGTGGTGCAGGGTAGGCACTGTGGGAAGTCAGGGCCCAGAGCTCCTGGGCAATTACTTGGAATTTGACTGTGAGTTACTAAGTCCACAAAACACAAACCCTTTATGAAAGAGACTAAGCCATTCTTGTTCACAGTATTTAGGACTGGAGCCTTTCCCCTTTTTCTGAGCCTCCTCTTTCCACATCTCCCTTCCCAACTGTTTTCTTTTTTACCTCATTGCTCTGACTCAAGTCCTGCTCTCTAATCCTGTGTGGAAGTTATTTCAATTCTGCAGCATTTCCAGTTCAGGGGGTCCTGGTGAAGTGAATTTTAATGGTCTGCATCATTGTTGTTTACCATTTTGTGTACCTGCTGTGTGCACCTGCTTACAGGTGTGGAACAGGTGTGCCTCATGTGCTCACCTTCTGAAATCTCCTTCCAAGGGGTCCAAAACCATGTGGGGAAATTGCTCTTGGAGTTACACAGTGTCTGCAGAAACTGGAGAAAGGGAAGCTGTACTCAAGATAAAAGTTAAGTTCAACATGAGAGTTGTTTGGAATCTGGAGAAGTGATTGTTCAGGAGGTCAGAGGTGCTGGTTTTTTCTGAATGTTTCCTCCCTTCTTAGGTGATGACACAGCAGAATGACCAGAGCATCTCCTGTGACTATATCCTTACCCAATTATTCTGCTTGCTTTTGATTATGTGTTGAGGGACAAAGTATTTGAAATTCTGCTGTTTCACTCTTTGTTCTCCCCACCACCACTGCACATCCCTGGGCTGAAATCTCACCCCACCTCCAGCAACTGCAGTGCTGATTTCAGGTTGTTTTCAAACACCTTCCTCCTGCAGTGAAAGTGTTGGACTTGCTGCACAAGCAGCTTGCACCCATTTTCAGGTGCATGGTGTAATTTTGTAGCTGCTCTTCTAAAGCCACTCAAAGTTTCAAAGCAGGTGACTAACATGAACATAATCCCTCATTCTGCATGGATGAGCTTCTTGCTGCTCCCTTGGGATTTCTTGTACCCCGTGCAAACTTCTAACCTGAAATGCCTGTGACAGGAACAACCAGTGAATAACTCTGGTCACACCTAAAAAACCTCTGTGGTTCTTCTCTACCCAGTGGCACTGTGCACACACCCACCCACACACACTTGTTGCTGACCTCAGCATTAATAACTTCTTTAGCCACAGAAAAGAAGCTCAGAAGGTACATCAGGAAATGCTGAAATGTTGTGCATTCTATTTATCTTGTAGAGGAGCACTCCACCTCTTTTTCCAACTCTGCTATCTACATATGCAAATTTTCCACTGCTGAGTGGCTTCCATAAGCCCCTCTTCCTCCCCTCTGAGCCAGGCATCATGAATAATTAACATGGCAGCTGGCTTTTGCTTTCATGGCAGACAATCAATAGGAAACTGTGCCAGAGATGCATTTGTTTCTCTCTCTTTTTCTGTTTTTCCCCATTTTCTGACCTAGTCAATGTTAATAAGCAGTGTTTGCACTGCAGCCTGCTTTCAAAAGGCGAGTGGCTCCCTGCCCGCTCTCCCCTTCTGGCTCTGGGTCCCGTGGTTTCCACACTCAAATCAAATGGTTCAGGGAAGGTGCTGCCCTTCAGACTTGATTGACTGATCAGCAGTGAGGTGGGTGGGAGGAGGGGTCTGGCTGGGCCCTGCCACCTGAAGGATGAACCTTGTCAAGAGTAGAGCCCCTTTGGGGAGGTGGAGAATGCTCATCCCAAGGCTCTGCATGGTGATAGGTGCTTCATTTCAGAGCTGTGGGGCCAGAAAGAGCTCTGGAGACTGATCCTGTGTGCCCCTGAGTTACAGAGAGGATGAGGAAGCAAACCCTGCTTTTCTCCTCCTGGTTTCCCAGTTTCACAGCCCAGCAGTTGAGCATTTTGCCTCTTCCTTTCTGTCCTCAGCACCCGTGTGTGGGGAGGGACAGCAGAGTCACAGGAGCCCAGGGCTGTGGCACAGTGCTCAAATCCATGGTGATTTTGGTGCATCCTTCCCTCCTGCTCTGGCAAAGTGCCTCCCAGTTTATCCAGCTATGCTGAGGCCATGCCCTGGGGCCAGTGCTGGGAGCTGGCTGCCAGCTGAGAGCCTGGTGAACAGGTTATGTCACCTGTCTCCCTTTCATATCTCATTACCCTCTCATCCCCTGTTCAAAACAACAACAAACCAGTCCATCTAACCCCCATCATACATAGAACATTTCTTCCTTTGATTTTCCACTTATATTTCCTGGAGAAAAACAGGAATGCAGAGGTGCAAAGGACCAATCCTCTGTCTTACATGAACGCAAGTCCAAATCCCACTCCAAGCCAGAACATGTTATCTCAGACTTGTGTTGGTGTGGCAAGAACTCTCAACAGCTCAGGCAGTTTGTTCCTGTGGCATTAAGATAAGGAACCCTGTACTTGAATTATGGCATGACCTGCACTGTTACCAGTCTTTGTGAGTTGTTTTCCTAAAGCTCTGTCTCTTTTATCACAAAATCATAAAAGAATTTCAACTTTAGAAAAAAAAAAATACCATAAAGCTCTCAGTATCTGGCCACTCTAATTGCCCATAAAAGCCAGATGATTTGGCTCTGGCAACACTGAGAGGTCTAAAGAACCTCATAGTAAAGATTTTTAAAAGAATCTCATCCACAAAGGTCTTCATTTCAGTCTCATGGGTGCTGTGATGAACATCTCAGCTCTGAGCTGCTCGGAGGTGAAGCAGTTTCCTGGGCTGGGATTGTGACCTGCAGCCCCAGCCAGGCTCTCAGTTCAGCTCTGGGTTAGTGCCTTGCAGCTCTCCCTGGTTTTGTGTGCTCTGACTCACAGCTGGATCTGGCAGATGTCTGTCAGGACTTTGGGAAGAGGGGAGCCTTTGACACTTCGATTCTCTAACAGTGATTTGGGGAGTTGGTACCAGCAGCTTTTCCTCTCTGCATGACTGTGGGAGGTGAGGCCAGCCTTCATAATAACAGGATCTTTAGTATCAGCCATTTCAAATGCTGTGAGGCAGACAGCTGTATGGGCTCCAATGGGACTGAATTCAAAGCAGGAGCAAGTTCCTATTGTTCCCTTTGAAGAGTTACACCTTCTCCTAGGTGAATTTGACCGATAACTTTATGAAAAAAAAGCACAGCAGAACAGGGTTTTTGAGAACATTTGAGCTGGTTTATAAGCCCTCAGAAGGGTGGCCTTCAGACGAGACACTGAGACAGTATTTGGAATTTAGCATGCTCTTTTTTTGGGAAAACACAGGTCTCTCGGTGCTCAGAAGCCTCTGAAAGAGCAGCATTGTGAAATTGGGAAGAAAGTGCAAAAAACTCAATCTTTTCTTCTCATCGATTGGGAAAAGGAGTTCGCTTTGCTCAGTAAACAGAGCTTTGATGGATTCCCTGGGTCCTTCCAGGAGCTGATCTGCTAAAATGACATTTTTATTACTGTTCATAAACTCCAATCTCCGGCTGCTGCCAAGAGATTAGACATAAGCTGTGGGCAAACTTGCTGGTCCGGTGGCTCAACAGGCAAGGGCAGGAGAGGTGAGAGTTTAGACTCCCTGCTGTCGGGAGTGAGAGGGAGAGGAAGGTGCAGGAGGTGGTTTGGAGTGTGAAGGCTGGGGGGACACAGGAGATTTAGCAAGCAGAGGAGCAGCAGGGGATTGAGGGGAGGCATTTTCTGAGCTGCAGAGTTTCCTTCCTGGAAGTCCCTCTATTCCCAGAGCAGGGGCCAGCCCTGGGTGTAGTTAACATTGTGAGGACGGGGAGGAGCAGAGGTAGTGCTCATATTAGGGGATGATTGTCTTTAGAGCAATGAGCCCTGAGGGAAGGGCATTACAGGAATATAAAGATGGGAAGGGAAATTTGCACACAGTTCTATTATTTTTCCCTTTTGAGAAGGTGAGCTCTGTTCTCAGTGTGCTGATGAGTCAGGAAATCCATCCGGCTCTCAGATATTTATAAGGGACTAGTTGGTAACTGGTGAAAAATGCATGGACTACTGGGACTCTAATACCAGAGGAGTCTTCCTGTGCCATCTCCATGCTTCTCTTTCTTCATCCCTGCATCTCTGTCCCCACTCTCCTCATATCTGCTGCCACTCAGTGTCAGTGACTCTTGAGAGATGTGCTACAAGCTCACCTTTTGTGGCCAGAGGGGCAGCCTTGCAGGAGGCAAACCCAGTGCAATTGAATGGAGCTTTGTTTCAATTCCTAACACCTCCCCAGCACCTACCTTCTCCTTTTGGGATTGTACCAGTACTGTGCAGCCTTCACAGGTTTTTAACATGCCAGCCTTTTCTGCCAGCTGCTGACCAGAAGGTGTCCCAAAGGACCAGACCCTGATGTCCTTTCAGCTGGAGCAGCTGAATCTTTAAGTGTATATATATATATATAAAAAAATGCTGCAGCAAACAGAATTCACTGTTTGGTGTTTTTCTTTCCCCTCAGCACTGCAGTCCTTCCTTTGTGCCTATACTGCCTATCCCAAGGAACTCAAGCACATCTTCCACATCAAATCTCTCCACCTGGGTCACGTGGCCAAGAGCTTTGGGTTGAGAGATGCTCCCAGGAACCTGAGTGGTGCAGGCTCAAAGAGGAAAACCAAACCAACACCAAAAAGGTCGGTCAGTCTGGTTCCTGAGCCAAGGAACATTGGGTGACAGGCTGTGCTTTGATCCTCAGGGTGGTTGGGTTTGCTCCAGGAATCGAGTGTAAATCAAAAAGCAGATCTGTTGGTACAAATGATCCTTTTGCAAACCTGGAGGTGTGAGTAGTTCTGGCAAAACATTTCTGCAAAATCCTGTGGGATCTCTCCTGAGAATGATCTGCAGCAAGCCCAGAGTTGCAGCTCTGTCCCCTCTAGTGTGTGCTCAGGGCTGTTCTGGGTACTCCTGTTCTGTGTAAGGAGTTGGAGGCTCCTGATGCTGCTGGAGGAGCCCTGAGCCCTCTTCTGTGCTTGCAAGGGAGCTGAAGGGGCTCAGTGCATCTGATCCTGGCTGCTCTGAGTTGGTTCCACAGGACAGATAATCCTCTCTTTTGGGATCACAGTGCTAAAGACACGCTCTCTTCCCTAGTGCAATGGCAGGATCCAAACCTCTGCCTTGCCAGAAAAATCACCACAATAATTCAAAGGAGGAAAATCTTTTTTCTTTATCAGCATCAATTATGACTCTTTCTGGGTAATTGTTGCTACAAACTCTGTTAGCAAACCTTAGCCATGCAGTTAAAGCTCTAATCCACATAATTGTTCCAGGGCTGGGCATGTCTCTTGCACATGCACCTATCCTGTGAAAAGAAAAAATGCAAGGGGAAGGGATTTTAAAATAAAAACTTGGAGCCTGCATTGTCCTGCTTTCAGCAGCCACCAGGGACAGGCCACTGCTCTGCCTCCTGCTCCAGCTGACCCTCCTCAGCAGATGGGCAACAGGATGGGAATGCCCCTGTGAGCAGGGGATTTAACAGAGCTTTATTTCGGGAAGAATAGCCTGATTAGCTGATAAAGAGCATGTAAGATGGTATGGGGTGGGCTTTGATGTCTTGCTGGCCCAGCAGGGTGTCAAGCTATGACTGACAGTAGCGTGTCACAGGATTACTTGGCCTGTAACAATGCCTCTCTCTGTTCCTGTGATGTTGCTACTCTGTTAGAGCTACTTTTTCCCTTGTTACAAACCTCTTTTAGATGGGGGGGTTCCTCCTCCCCAGGCCTTCATCCCATTATAGCACAGACAAGCTCAAGATACAGTAGGTATTTACACGCAGGACGTGTGGGGTTGGGGGATGTGGAGGTGTTGGAACAAATGGTCTGAGAGTGATTTAGGAGCTCATTTGCACGTGGATCACAGATTTGAAGCTCAAGGAAAGCGAGCAGACTTTGCACAGCTCCAGATTTCAAATCCGGGAGCATCTGCAAAGTTAAGACCCTGCAAAAAATAGCCAAAGTTTTGATGTGCAACAATTGTCCCTGCCTGTGAAACTTGGTTCTAATCAGCTTTATCTCTGTGTGTGTGCTTAAAAAAATAAATAAATAGAGAGGGTGTATTAGTATTTATAGGAGAGTTTAGAGAACGTGAATATGGATTCAAATTCAGTCTGCGCTTGCATAAATCCAAGATAATGCTATTAACTTAGAGAATTGCTTTGGATTTCACACTGCCAAAGCAGAAGGCAAAACTTAGCCTGCCTTTTAGAAGACAAATGGTTTCTAATTGTAAAATGCAAGGCTTGAAATTATAACAGCACAGTCACAGAGCAATCTTTTTAATTATATTTCTCACATGATGCTGTGAGTGTTGGTTGTCGTATTACACATTGTCTCCCAACATCCGATACTGGTTTTTAATCAGGCTGCTCTCTAAAGCCTCATCTCTCAGCACCTGCCTAGAGAATAAAGAGCAGGCACTCCAGGTTGAAAGTGGGGTAAAGGCAATCATTAAATGTTTCCTTAAGAGGACAAAGAAAACTTTTCATTTCTTTTGAAGTCTCCTTTTGTGTTTCGCACCTCCTTGGAGAGCCTGCCTGGGAAGGTGAGACAGTGAGAGGGAGCAGCCAGGTGTGTGATGTTTCAGTGCTGAATCGGGGGAGCAGCCCTCTCCTCAATGCCCATGTAAACTTCCATGCATTTTTCAGAGGTCTTTGTGCAAACCAGCTGTCCTCTCAGCTGCAGTGGATCTTGCAAAACCCGATCTGAAGACGGGAAAAATAATTGCTCGCGCTGGTTTTTTTTTTTTTTTTTTTTTTTTTAAAGTTGCAGTGCTGTGTTTAGGTGAGAGATGAGCACACGAACCAGATACTGCATATTGAATTACAGTACATCAGCTTAGTCAGTGTCTGGGCTCATGCTTTGACTGCAGGGTAGAGGCAAGGAAGCTGATCCCACTGCCATTGAGGGATTAGCTGTCCTTGGTTCACTGTGGAGTCGCAGCACGCCGAGGAAGTGGCTGACAGGTCAGATAGACTTGTCTTTGACTCCTTCACAATGCACATGCCAAAGACCCACTGCCATTCCACCATGCATCCCTGTGCTGCTCAGGGCTTCTGCATTCTGGATCAGTGGGCTTTCATGGGAATCTGAGGCAACTGAGGGTCTGCTTTCCCTTGGAAATCAGCAGGGCTGGTGTGTGCCCTCAAAGGCTTTCACTGCAGTGAGGAGTTGCAGCTTAATTTGGCTTTTTTGTGAGTTGAAGCCATTGCAAAGAAAGATGACTCTCTAGTTCAGCTGATTCTGTGGAATTCCCTGCTACAGGAATCTCTGATGCAAGAAATGCTCAGAAAGATTGAATTTACTTATGACTATCAAAAATTGCTACAGCATATGCAAAAATTATATAAAAACAAAGGTGGAAACTCCCTCGTGCTTCAGAGTTTAAGTCCAACCCTCCAGTAAAATGGGATCAGGAAGAGGTGTCTGAGAGCACTGCTGTCCATCATTACCAGAGTGCTCTGGAGAGCACAGTGGAGATGGGCATGGCCTGTAGGCTTTGGCTGCAAGATTAATGTGTTAATTCATTCTTCAGCATGGTCAGATAGAATCAGACAACTCCTGGGAAAATGACCTTGTAGCCCTGTGTCCCCCACATGGTCAGGGCAGCAGTTTCCTTTGAGTGCAGACTTGTAGCCTTTTACCTTCTCTCCCAGCTCACATCCTTGGTTCAATTTTTGAACATCTTGGCATTGACAATTTTGAAAAAACTAATACAGGGTTTGTGACTCAAGGCTGCAGCTGGGCCTCCCTGCACAGCAATTGTCTCATCATTAGAAGCACTTTGCTTGCCAGTTTTTATGTGCATGTTTAGAGTTTTCCTCATATCACTTAATTAGTCAAAATGCAACTTTGGAATTCTGCCCACTGGGAATTTCACTTGGTTTGGGCAGTCTGCTCTAGAAAGCCAAACTGGAGCTCAGGTAAGAGCATGTATCCATGGGCAAATGGAGCCAAAAATGAGAGTGAGAGACATGGCTGCTGTGAAAGGAAACATCACCATCACTCCTCATTAAGGCAGTTCAGGGACACAGGTGAGTCCTGGCCACCACATCATGATGTTATAGAAGAAATCCTCTTATGGAATTGAAGTTTTATAGTTGTAAAATCCATCTGTTTGTTTCCTGCATGCAGCAATGCCCTTTATTACTGTCCTGTTTCACTGTGGCTGCAGCACAGAGCCTTTGCTCCATCTCTGATCAAGTTAACAGGGCTTGCACACAGCTAGAAAACCTCTGTGCTGGGGGCTGTGCACCAATAATTATCATCTCTCTCTAATTGAAATATATCCTGTCCTCTAGGCTAGGAGAGGGCCTGACAGAAGCAAGAATCCTGGGAGGTTCCCAGCCTCCCAGAGCTGCTTTTGTCCTTTTTCCATCAGGTGAAGACCAAGGGATGGCAGTGAAAGTGACACTGGGGTTTCTGTGTGGCTGAAATGCATTTGACTTCATTAGGGCAAGGTGGGCTTTGCTGTTCAGCACGTCCCAGTGTGGAGACCACCCTGCCCTGACTGTTCTGGAACAGGCTTGGTGCTCATTCTGCCTGGGTAATAATTTTCCTCGATCTTCTCAAGTGTTTGCATCAGCTGGGAGCAGAGGACCTGGGCCATCTGTTGACCTGTCGAGAGCAGTGTAGGATTGCTGATGGATTTCTTGCCCCCACTCTACAAAAACAACAGCAGCAGAACCAACCCAAACAGGGTTGCATTGGCTGCAGATGGTTCATCCAACGCTGGGAGTAGGAAAAGCAGGTGTTGCAGCAGCCTTGGCCCAGAGGTAACCCAGCTCTGCTGCTGGCACAGTGTCAAGGAGCTGTTGGAGATGCTGTCAGGCAGATTGATGGTGCAATCCACATTGAAATGTTTTCTGATAAATGGAACGGCCTCCTCGGGTCTCCTCCAAAGACACACCATGAGTTCTGGGACTGTGCGTCAGAACTTCATCCTCCTCCTTCCTCAGCTGGAGCAATCTGGGAGCCTTTGGTTGCTGCAGATGCTGGGAGTTGGTTAAAGGTCACTACACCTGTGCACTGCATTGCAGCAGCATCTCACACAGCAAGACAAAGGAACGGGCAGTGATGCCAACCAGGTTGAGAGACACCTCCAAGAACAAGCTCACTCACCACTGAGCTGAAAAGATGAGCAGAGGCATCTTCTGAGCCAACAAACAATACCCAGGAGAAGGAGATCAGTGCAAACCATTCAGATTTCCTCAGAGATTTGGGGTTGGGCAGCACCAGCATCCCTAAGATCCCTGTGGCTCCCAAGTGGGGAAGGGGAGCAGCATGCTGGGAATAGCTCTGTAAGTGGGAGTAGAGGGGAAATGAAGCAGAGGAAAGGATTTTACTCCTTCTTTCACTAAACACCTTTTTCTTCCAGATGTTCCTCTTCTACATCATCATTCAGTGATGTATTTAGCAAGATTCACAAGTTTCTCATGTTTAAACAGTGAATAAAATCATTCCAGTTTTCTGGAGGAGAACAGATTTTTTGTTTTTGTTTTTTGGGGGTTTTTTTTGTTTGTTTTTGTTTTGGTTTTTGGGGGTTTTTTTTGTCTTTAAAACTTTGGCCTGGTCTTTTCCATACTTTCAGTAGACAACAAAGTCATTTGGGGACAGTTCCTCTTTTTCCTTATTGTCTCTCTGCTGAGGGTCTTGGTACCAGATTTTGTGAGGTTGCAGCTTGATTACAGATGTGCACAGGCAGCTCTAAACCTGAGTCTTTTATTCCTTCCTTTGTCTCAGTATACCGTGATACCTAGACATGAGATCACAGCAAGAGATGCTGATAATCCATGTGTTTTTCCAGTGATGGGAACAGGGGTTCTGTCTGTGTTGCAAATGCATCTTTACATTTACAGCCTTTCTGTGAAGCTTTTTGCCACAGTCTCACCACACAGCTCCCTTAAGTGAGCATCCCACCAGCCCTCAGCAACAGGGAATAAACAGGGAGGTGGGAGAATGAACATGGAGGCCAAAGAGATTAAATAACTTGCCCAAGGATGCTCAGGGGTGAGTGTTAAGGTCTTGCTCAGTTCCCCTGAGCTTAGTCTCATAACACTGGTGAGGGAAGGTGCCCTGTGGTTATCCTGCTGCTCTGGCAGAGCCCCAGAGACTGTCACCAGTTTGGCAGAAGAATTTAAAGCTTTACAGCAGAAATCAGGGCTCCAGTGAGTGCACTTTGCTGGTGAGCTGTCACTGCAGGCTGGTGCTGATGTTGTTCCCTGTAGCTCTTCCATCTCATGGTTAAACTGGGCCTTGACAGCTGCTTTTCTTCTGCCCGTGATGAGCACAGGTTCCACAGCACAACCACATTGATTTTTGTGGCCCTGGGTTAGAGGGAGAACGCTCCCTTTTCCCAGCATCCCTGCTTTTCCATGTACAGCTGATCACCTCAGCAGGGAGTATTGATTTACTAATTGGGCAGCAATTTCACCTGATTGATAATAAAGTGTTGGACAACCTCCCTGCTGAGCTGCAGCTCAGCCTGGCAGCTACTGGTGGATTCCTTGTCCTTTTGCAGCACAGAGTTCCCTGTTTTTAAGTAAACTGGTCTGTTGCTTGGAAACCCAGGAACTACTGTAGGAAATGCTTGGAGACAACAATCAAAGTTTCAAATAGAAACTTTTCTCACTGGTGGAGGGGGCTGAGCAGAGAATACACCTGCACAGGCTGTGGGAAGGGAGCAAGCAAATACCCCAGGCAGCTGAGAGATCCCTTCCCTTGTCTTCCCTGTGTGTTTGGCCTATTGAATGTGTTGATCCATTGCTGCAGCCAGAAATTCTTCCTTCTCTTCAATGCCCAGCATGGGTTTGGACACCTGAAGGGACTTTGAGGCAGTGCTATAAGGTGTCACCTTTAGGACTGCTGAGTCCCTGTGTTGTCCCCAAAGCTCGCTGGTGTGGGGCTGCTGCTCAGTTCCCTCGTGTTCAGAGGGACAGACAGGTTTCTGTTCTGTTTTTGGGTTGGACTTGGTCTAGTGACAGGAATGAGATGATATTTAGGGTCCCTTCCAAGCCAAAGCAATCTGTGACTCTGTGGTGATAAGGAGGAGAGTGGGACATGCCAACAGCAGTAGCTGTGGACACCCTGTTGTGCCCAGGACCATGGGAAGGAGGTAGGGAATGAGTGGCCCTGCACCCAAGAGATTGTATTTTAAATAACTGAGGGTGAGATTTGCCCAAGGTTATAGAGCAGGACAGTGGCAGAACTCGTGGTGGGAAAATGCTGAGTGGGTTTTTTATATTTATAGCTGGCAGTTTAGGGCTGCAGGGACATCCATGTTAGGGTTTGGTGGCCAGGCAAAATGAAGCTACCCTTGCAAAGGCCAGTCTCTGGAGAGGGAGGCTGTGAGGTGCATGTGATGGCTGCAGGACACAGCAAGAAAAGAAAATGTGTTGGATCTGTTGGGTTTAGACTCATGACATTCCAATTTTTTTCCCTGGTTTGTTTGGGTTGTGTTTTCAAGCTCTGGATTTAAGCTGTGTTTATAAAATATTTCCATTGTTCAATATCATTGGGCTGTTAGGGTTTATTATTATTATTAATAATAATAATAATATTATTTCCAAACTGCTGTGTCACCTCATTCATCAGCCTTCAGGCACACAAGCTTCCCTCCTTCTCCCCTCCACCCCTGCAAGAGCATTTGTACAGAACAAAGGCTTGCTTTGAAAAACGCCGTGATATTTTGCCACCTTTGTGAAAACCTGTCACAACAATACCTAATTTTGCATGAGGCAGAATTTCAAATCAAGCCTCAAGGAAAGGGAGCTGCTCCTTCTCTCATGTGTCGGTGGCATTGCAGGAACCCACCCAGCAGGAGAAGGGGTTCTTAATTCCTTAATTCCTTAATTCCTCTGTTCTTCCCCCTGCCCAGGTCTGAGCTGCTCCAGAAGCCCCACAGCAGACGCCGCCTTGCTGAGATCCTGCGCTCTGAATATTCCAGTGGGATGGACACTGCTGGAGCCAAGGTCAAGAAGAAGAAGAAGAAAAAGCAGAGGAAAGCTGGCAACCAGCAGATTCCAACATAAGCCAGGCCCTTCCAGTCATTGGCTGTAAAAGCTGCTGGAGTGCCTCAGCCGGGGGTCAGGGTGACCTGCCAAATCAACTGAGGAGTGTCTCAATTTATCAGGCAAATGTGGGAGGGATCCTGGGGATCTTGGCCTCCTCCCCTTCATTCCATAGGTCCAAGTGGAGTGGAATCTAGGCGTGTCCTGTTGTACTGCTGCAATTAAATGTGGCCTCCTGAAGATGCACCGTGTTCATAAGGTGGTTTTTCAGCACGAAAAATTAAAAAAGGTTAAATGTTATTTTCAGAGAAACGTGATGTGTGTTCAACGTAAAAGTGAGGCAAGTTTGGGCAGGCTGGAGGTGCTATTCTGTTTAAGGAACACTCCACAATCCCTTCCCTTGCTGTTTCCAGCCAGGTGAACAGGGCAGGGGAGGTGTCCCAGGAGCATCATGGAGAGGGGAGTCTGCCCTGTCACTGTCACTGTCACTTCTGCTCCTGTCTCAGGTAATATTGCTGCCACCTCCTCTCCTGTCCCCTGTGCACTGGGCAAGGTCTGTCCCTGGTCACTGTTGGTCAGAATTGCCTCCTGCAGTGATGCCAGTGGCAGGATTGTGGAGAACTCTTCAGGGCCAGCACACACGGTCCCTTTGAGGCAGAGCTCATGGGCACAGAACTTCCTGTCAGAGCTCCTGAGCTCAGGAACAAACGTTCTCTGTGGGAAGGAGCCAGGGTGGAATCCAACAGTCTCCAAACTTCTCCTTGCCTGCAGCGTGTTGTCGTTCCTGGTTATGTAACACAGAGGGAGCATGAGATGTCTCACCTCTCTGAACATGAAAGCCTTTGCAGGCTCTTGCAAACCCTTCCAGTAGTGACCCAGCCTTTTGGGGTTCTCTGCCTTACCTGGGCCTGTTTTGAGCTAATGGATTTCACTCCTTGAATTTCCCATTTTCCATCTGTCTTGTTGCCATCAGAGAATTGGGACACTGGGAAAAGGGATGCAGGATGGCCCCCAGTGTGCTGAGACTGCCACTTGTTCACCAGAAGTGTGTGAAGTGAAACCCAGACTGCCCTATGAGTGGAAAAGTGCCCCCCCAAAGCCTGCAGGAGATTCCCCAACTCCCCCAGATCCTACAGGTCCTACCTGTCCCTCTCCATGTCCCTCCCTCTGAACACAAGCACCAAGCAGGGCACAGGTGAGACCAGCACAAACCCAACTAAAACAAATTTCTGCTCCCTGCGTGTCTTTCTCAAGGAAAGGGATGAGGAAGAGGAGCTCACCCCTGACCTGAGCCAGGCATGTTTAATGCAGGAGCAGAAAGTGCTCAAATAGTGGCAATTTCAGATGTCAGAAGGAAGAAAAGTACTGAAAAAGGAGTATAAACAGATGAAAATGATGCCTTGTAAATGCAGAATTGAGGGCACCTACTTTGGGCTGTAGTGACTCATACAAAGGATTGTAGGAGAGCAGCAATCAGCCCCAAAGTATTTAATTTCTGAAGTGAAGGTAACTTTTGAAACCAGAACTTCTATTTCCTCTCAGGCAATTATCAAACACTCCAATTTTACTGCAATTCTTTTTTGAACACTTCTGAAAGAGGATAAAAAGGCTTCAGTACCAAATTAACCATGATTTTGCAGAGAGAATGAAGTTACAAACGTTTATTAGATTAAAATAAAATAACAAAGCCCACCTGATTTTGTTATGAAAACTATTTGGAAGAGCAATCAGGTTTAAGGCAAATGTCAACTTAAACAGAAAAGAAACCCCTGAGGATGAGAATGACTCAGAATGATGCAGAGAGTGCAAGTTTGGGAATGATCTTGTGCATGAAGAGAAAATACATGACCTTCTCCTAGCTGACTGTCATGCAGGAATTAATAGGGACTATTGGCAAATTCATAATAGTAGGAAAAAAGGCCAATAGCACATAGGTGAGAGACATCAGGAAATCTCATTGCTGCCTTTATTAACTAGGCTTGAAACAGTACAAATGGTTACAATGAATAAAGTGATTTTTAAAAGAAGATTGGTGCCTTTTTCTTTCAGCTTCACCATCTTTAGCAGATAGGGCTGGACTGTTTGTGTGATTAAGGAAAGAGAGGAGGAGATTGTTAAATAAGAAAGTGTTAAAAGAAATGCACATGCACCTGAAGTTAAGCCGAGTTTTCTCCTAATAAACTTGCAGGCTGAGGAGCAAAATGTGTTGGAATTGTGGCTGGGTGGGCAGGAGTCAAATTCTGCCCTTATGAACACTTGGGCAGCTCCAGATTGGCTCTGAGCTGGCTTCACCCTTGTGCACCACAGAATTCAGGAATAACCTGGTAGGTTTGGGGTTGGTTTTACCCAAATCATCCTTTCATTCAGGTGTGGTGCTTGGAACTGTGAGCTGCTGTAGAGTTCCATCACCTGCAGCAGGACCAGGGTGTTGTGTGCAGAGGTTTCCAAATCCTCTGAGCACCCAAATGCCAGAGGAGCAGTTGGGGGTGACAGTGGATTCCTGTGGCATGGAGCAACATGGATGTTGCCCTGACTTTGTCCCCTCTTGCTCTGAGGTACGTGCTGTGTGCTGAAGGGGTGGGTGGGAGCTGCCTGCACAGTGGGCAGGGGAGGGGAGCTGGGTTTGGCACTGTCGGTGGAACTGCAGCTTTGGATTTAGCTTTGGTCACATTTGCTTGTCTGGATTGTGGTGGAGGGCAAGGGCCTCGCTGCCCTGCAGCCTGGAGTGCCTGGTCTGGAAATAGTGGCACTGTGTAACTTTTCTACAAAGCTCCTTGTGAGTCACACCAGGGCTTAGCTGGGTTTGCATTCCCTGCTCTCACACTCTGAGATTGCAGGAGATGTTCTTGTGTTTTCTCAGCTCTCTTCTGGCTCTGTGTCCTTCACCTGTAGCAGGAGCTCACATCCTCCTCTCTGCAGCTGGAGCATCCTGAGTTCACACTGCAAGGCTTCGGATTAGGAAAAAGCAAGGAGGTCACCTGGGGGCAAGGGTCAGTTAAACACCAGGGGCTGGGTCAGGCACAGCACTGCTCCCTGACTGCTGAGAGCACCATACCTGAGCAGGGTAGAAAGCAACAGAACCTCCCTGTTACCAGCACCTTGTTTTCTCCATACACCTGGGGAGAGGGCAGGAAAAGCAACAGTTTTTTGGGCTTTCCATTCTGACATAGTTTTGTTTGGTTCTCAGCTGAAGCCATGGAATATCTTGGCTAGAAACAATTCTGATTGCAGTGACTCTGTGCTGGCATGTCCAGCAGAGCAGCTCTTGCTGTGTCTGTTCTGAGGGTGCTGGTCCTGGTCAAGGCTGTGCCAGGAGGGGAAGAAGGTAAAAGCCTGGAAGGGACTTGAGAGCCAGGGCTGTGTTTGGTCCTGGCAAAGCCACGGCACTCTCTGGATCCAGAGCCTGGAGCTGACAGAACCCTACCAGCAGCAGCAGCTTGTTTGTTGGACTTTGTACCCTGGAGAAATCCATGGAGCAGATACTCCAAAGGTTTCCCTGCTGGGACTTGTGCTTCTGAACTGTTCCATGTTTTTGCTTCATGTAATTTCAACCCAGCAGAGCCTGTCCTGCCCCTGGGGCCTTGCCAGGATTGTGCCCACCTGGCACCATCCTCTGGAAACACTTCCAGCCTGCTCAGGGGCTGCTGTAGGTGCAGAGCCAGTGCTGGTGGGCTCTGCTGTGGGACACCAGCTCCCATCTCAGTCCCTGCACACGGGCTGGAGGTGAGGTAGGTCCTTCAGCAGGTTTGAGGCTGCTGAGATTCTCCCACACACGATGCTGCTTATGAGACAGGTGTGGTGGTGTCTTCCCTAAACCGTTTTATCCTGAAGCTTGATTCTGCTGCGAGATCTCCCTGGCAGCAACAGCTCCAGCCCTCACGTCCCCTCTGCTCTCCTTCCCACCACACCCAGCACAGCCATTCCCCCTTCCCAGGGCAGAGATTTCCTCGGGACTCTGTCCTGCTCTCTCCCAGCTTGTAGCACAAACTGGACCCTGGCACTGTGTTATGGTGCTGGCTCGGACCCACTGGTACAGGGGAGTCTCCAGCTCCTTCCAGACGTGAAATGGCAAATTTAAATATTGCAATTACAAACGTGTAACGAAGCTTTGTACTTCATTAATGTAAGAGGAGGTATATGCTATGGCTACAAGGACAATTAAATATTAGAGAATGTCTTTGATTCACATTCCTGCTGTGTAAATGGGAGGAAGGTTGCTGTATGCTCCTTGCCTTTGCGCTCACAAAATGAAAAGCACACCCACTGCAAGTTGTCCTTTGATAGATTTTTAATATGATTTTAAAGAGTTTTGTTTGGCCTCATTCTTATTCAATGAGATTAATTTAAAGCACTTATCCCCTGGGTTTAAGTCAATCCATGTAGGATTTGGGACGGGGGTTGTTGCCCAGGGAGGGGGTTGTTTGCAGGCCTCTCTGAAAGACTCCTTTCCCACTTCATTAACCCCGAGCTGGGAGCGACCCCCCCCTTCCTCCTCCTCCTCTTCCTCCTCCTCCTCGCCCAGCCGAGGCCCGGGGATTTACCAAACTCCCCCATTCACATGCAAAGAACCAGCCCCATGCACAAAGGCCGGGGGCTCTCTCCCCCAGGCGTGGCTGTGCATTTGGCCGAGCCGACAATCGCCCTCCCCGCGGGGCTCGGGGGTACCGGGGCAAAGCTCCCGGGACGGAGCCGGCCCGGGGCACCGGGCTGGGACCCGGTCCGGGGAGCCGGGGAGGGGGCTCTGGAGGGCCGGTGGGTGCCGGGGGGGCTCCGCAGACGGCCGGGCCCGCCGGGGGGAGCCGGGGGGATCCGCAGCCCATCTGTCGGCTCCCCGAGCTGGAGAGCCGCTGCCCGGCTGTCCCGGGCACCAGCTGCCGGGCCCGCTGGCCGCGGCCAGATGAGCGACACTTTTCAAGGGTGGAAACAATCCATTTTCCAAAGCGATCATTTAAAGCACTTAGGCAATTATACACTTAAGATTAGCGTTATTAATTCACCGGAGTCGAGGCTATCACCGTGCCGGGCTGCCCCGGTCCCCTCCCCATCACCGCTCACGGCCCCGCGATCGGTCCCGCATGCCGGCACTGGAACCGAGCCCCGGGGGGACACCGAGACCCGAGGGACACCGAGCCCCGAGGGGACACCGAGACCCGAGGGGACACCGAGCCCGGGGATCTGGGGGC
Organism: Certhia americana; assembly: GCA_018697195.1. Taxonomy (NCBI): domain Eukaryota; kingdom Metazoa; phylum Chordata; class Aves; order Passeriformes; family Certhiidae; genus Certhia; species Certhia americana. Next base: position 4,011,842 of record CM031872.1, read on the forward strand.
TCCGTGCGAGGGGAGGTGGGAAAACTCCTCTTTGCTGTTCCCTTTCCCTCGGCGGCGGCCGTTCCGCCAGAGCAAACAAGAGGGAGGGGAAGAAGGGGCCGGCGGAGGCGAGAACCCGTTTGTTTGTAAAGAAGTTTTATTTCCACATTTAAAAAAGGGGGGGAGCGGCCGCGG
>CM031872.1:4012115-4415424 GCA_018697195.1 Certhia americana
TTTTTTTTTTTTTTTTTTTTTTTTTTTTTTTTTTTTTTAAAGTTTAAGTTTAAGTTACGGACGTCCCAAAGTCTCTCTGGGGCCATCGGCCCGGGCCACCCCACGGTCCATCCCGGCGGTGCGAGCGCTGCCCCAGGGCCGGGGAGCCGGAGAAAGCGGGGAGGGGTCTCCCCGGAGCCGCCCTTGGCAGGTGTGGCTCGGCTCCCCTGACAGTTCCTGGGGAGGGGGCGGAGAGGTGAAGCCCCCCTGGAGTATCCGGCCCCCGCCCGTGCTCCCGGCGCCGTCCCATGCCGAGACGGGGGACACGCAGCGGCCCCGCTGCCCGTCGGAGGCACAAGGGGGTGTAAAGGTGGCGAGTGCCCCGCGGGGTGAGGGGCAGCTCTGCCGGCTCCATCCTGCCACGCCTGTCCTTGATTCTTGCATTCTTTATATATTATTTTAAAAAAAAGGAGGGGGTGGTCTCATTTATAATTTTATATATATATATGTATATATATATATATATTATATATTTGGGGATGAGCGGGTGTCTGTCTCTCTCTTGCTCGCGGCCCCAGAGGTGTGGGGTGGCCCCCTCCATCCCTCCCTGCCCGGTGGGTGCCGGCGGGGCTGCCCGGGCAGCCGGGGCTCACCGGGGCTGCGCAGCCCGGGGCAGGACGCCGGGCAGCGGGGGCAGGGGCGGAGGGGGCTCGCTGCCGCCCTGCAGTCCGTGGATGAGGATGCGGGGCACCAAGGGTCTCTGTAGGGCGGGGGGCGGCGCGCTGGGTCCGCGGTACAGGTAGAGGGCGGCGCCGGGGTCCAGGTTGGAGACCAAACTCTGCGGGTAGAAGTAGGGCGAGGGGAACATCCTCTGGAGAGCTGAATAGTTGCCGGCCTCAGCCAGCAGCTCCAGGCCCACCGCCGTCTGCCTTTTCCACTTGGTCCTGGGGGGACAAGTCGAGAGAAGGGGTCAAGGAGGCGAGGGATGCTCCCAAAGCCGCTCGCGGGCTCTTTTTACCCTTTGCATCCCCTCTTTCTCCGCGCTCTGCTCTCATTGTGCGTCCCCGCTCCCAGGGCCGGCCTCCCCTGAACGGCAGGGATAGGACGGGACGGGATGTGATGGGATTCCATGGGATGGGATGCAGACCCCATTAACGGGGGGAGGGAGCTTATCCCCCTGGCGTTCCCTCTGCGGCAGCCCGGCGTGAGCGCCCACGGAGCTTTCACCGGAGCCACAGCCCTGCCGGGATCCAATGGCTATAAAAATTTCAAACATTTCAGTCCCTTCCTAGGGGTGCAAATCCCAGATTGTCACACGACCCGAGGATGACACCGGGGATCCGTGAGCTGAGCGCGGATGCTGCGACCACCGCGATGCTCCGGCCCGAGGCTGCGGCGACCCCGCTCCGCCGCCCGGGGCTCCGGGACCCTCTCCCCGGGTCGGGGCTGCCGGGGCCGGGCCGGGCCCCTCGGGAGGGTGCGGGAGTGCCACGGGGGGACAGGCGTGGGACAGGGTCCTAGGGAATTCGTTTGCGGCACATATGTACATATATATATATATATGTGTGTGTGTGTGTGTGTGTGTGTGTGTGTGTGTGTCTAACTATACATATAAATACATATATGTATGTATATATATTTTTATATGCGTATATATCGGTATAAGTCTGTGAATAAATATATATATTTTTATATGTATATATGGTGTGTGTGCCGGATCTCTGGAGAAGCCCCGGCCCCAGGATCTCGCCGGGCTCGCTGGGGAAGGGGCTGGGCTGCTTCGGCTCCGGCGTGTCGTTGCAAGAGAGTTTTAGGGGAGAGGAGGGGTGATCACAGCGTCCCCCGCCGCCCCTAAACTTCCCCAAACCCCCGACGAGGGGGAATCTTTGTAGATGGAGAAGTGGGACTGAAAACGGTGGGGAGGGAGGGTAAAATCCTGGAGCGAGCGAGGGAACGGGACGGGGGCTGCAGCCGGGGGTGCCTCGTTTGGTGGCGGAGGCAATGGTCGGGGCTGGCGATGTCCCGACAAACCCACTGAAGCCACCACGTCGCCAGCCCTTTTACAGATTTGTCGCTGAAGCGCTAAACCTATTTCCACCAGTAAATTATTCATCATAATAATAATTGTGTAATTACTGTAAAGGGTGTTAATTATTGATGCCCAAAGCAGTAATTGGTATCTATTATTAATGGGCCGATGTGTTATGCTGTTGTGTTTAGCTGGAAGCCCGGTCCTGCCTCCCCGCCTTGCCGGGGCTGGGGGGCACGGATTGCACCCCCCGCCCCACACCCGCCCGGCCTCGGCATCGCTTTTCTCCCCTTGACTTTGGGGTAAAAGGCCCCGGGAGAGGCGGGGAAGGGACGGGCATCGCCCCTGCCCCGGTGCCAGGAGGGACGGGGTGGATGTGGGGAGCAAAAGCCCTGCCTGGTTTTGGGGGTGCGCGGCCGGGGAGGGGAGCAGGGCGGGATCCCGGCGCTGTGGGCAGGAGGGAACGGCGCATTTTTACCTTCTGTTCTGGTACCACGTTTTCACCTGCGTGTCGGTGAGGTTGAGGGAGGCGGCCAGTTCCATCCTGTCCTGCACGCTCAGGTATTTTTGCCTCTCGAAGCTGCGCTCCAGCTGGGCCAGCTGATGGTCGGTGAAGGCAGTGCGGGCTTTGCGCGGCTTTTTCAGCCGCACCGGGGGACTGTCCCGGGAACTGGAGATCTCTCGGTCCCCTTCTTCTTTCACTGAGCCGAGAGGGAGGAAGAGAGGCCAGGTCAGAGCAGGAAGGGAATTACCCCCAGTAGAAGGGGTGACCCGGTGCAGGGGCTCACGGCACATTTATTCCGCGCCCCCGTAAATTCTAACCCCGGCTGTCCGAGGGAACTCAGGGGCTCCCTGAGCCGGGCCGGGCTTTTCCCCGTCCCCGATCCGCCTGGGATCGGAGCTGGAACGTTGGACTGTGCCGAGAGAACCCCCGGCCCGGCCCCGCCGCCCTCCTGCCCAGACCCCCCCGATCCCCCTCACCCCTCATTTCTCACGGGGCAGGACCTTCCTCTGGGCTTATTCCTCCAAACTCTAAAGCTTTCTCGACGCTTGGATAATTTTTCTTTCCTTCTTTTTTTATTTTTCTTTTTTTTCCCTCCTTTTTTTTTTTTTTTCTTTCTTCCTCTCCCTTTTTTTTTTTTTTTTTTTTTTAAACCAAAACAAACCAAGCAAAACCGAAAATTGCGAGCCCACATTTTTTGGAGGGGAAGGTTGCCCTGCTGGTCCTGCCTCTCCCCTCCGCGGAGAAGCCTCCGTCCTCCCGGGGATGCTGCCGGGGCACGCAGCAAACCTCCCTTCTCCGGGGCGCACAACGAAACACTAGGGAAAGCACTTCGCAAACCCCTGCCCGGGCTGTTATTTATCTCAAAAAAAGGCCGAGTGAGAGGGTTTGGTGGTGGTTCGTTAGCGCGGTCGGTACATAAGCCCCGGCGGAGCGATGCGGGAATTTACGCTGTAAAATGTTGGAAGGCGATGGAAAAATTACGGAGCAGAAACAAAAATAAAATGGGAAAAATAAATTCTTGATTATGCTCGCCTTCTCCACCCTCCTGGAGGAGATTATGGAGCAAATAGGCTCGATTTATACAAATCGGCGTCGTTTGGGTTTGTTGGGTTTTTGTTGGTTTTTTTTACAGGGGTTTATGTTAAATTTGTTGGTGGCAGGGGTGAGCAGGGACAAGGCTGGAACCGAACGCGAGCTGATTTCTCTCTGTAGGAAGACAATAATCCGGTTAATTGAGCCACCGGGGAGTGAAACCCTTCAACCAGAAATCCCGGCTCAGGCGGAACGAGCCGGGGACGATCCTTGGGAGGGGAGATCCGGTCCCGGTTCCCGGGAAAGCGACAGCCCCGACCCGCTGGAACCGGGCAGGGGGATCCCGGACAGGCCCCGCTGTCTCCCGGGAACGGCCCGAAACTTTGTATGGACTTTTTCGCGGAGTAAAGCAGGTCTGGCCTCCCGCATCCCGAGAAGGAAAATTCCTCCTCCGGCCCCTGGGCTGATCCCCGGCTCCTAAAAAGTTCCTGTTTGCCAAAGGAGCGCAGGAACAGCGGCGATGGCTTCCCTGCTCTGTCCGGATGGGCCCCTGGTTATTCCTAACTTTAAAAAACCCAAACCAACCAACCAAAAAAAAAACCATATAAAAATATATATTACGGGTTTTTCCGGGACTTTGGCCGCTGGGGATTAGGCCCAGCTCCGCAGCCCCTTTGCGGGGTAAATCTGCGGCGTTTTGCCCCAGCAAAGGTTATTTCCAAAGCGGCACGAAAAGGATCGCTCTGAGAGCAGGGATCTTCACCCGCTCCTCCACTGATGCGGGGGTTTTACCCTCATTTAAACTGTGGTTTCCTCCTCGTTTAAACTGGGTTTTGGGGTTTTTTTTCTTCCGCTTAGACAGTCTTTTTCCCCCTTCATTTAAGCAATGGAGCTTTTTTGCCCCCGATTTAAGCGGTGTTTCCCTCGCAACTTAAAGGATTTTTTTTTTTCCCCATTTAAACGGCATTTGCAGCGTGGCCGTGGCTGTCCCACCGCAGGGACAGGAGCAGAGCCGAGGGTCCCCACCCAAAACTGAACCCCGGGCTCGGCCGGCTCGGGGAGATGCGGAGAGCTCGCTTTTCTTCTCTCCCCTCGCTTCTTTCGGGTCTCGACGATTTGGGGCAAGGGGAGAAGAGCTGAAGGAATTCGGGCCGGCTGTGGGAGGCGAGAACAAACCGCCAAGGAGGGAATCGCTGCTGCTTTCCGTGCCGGCCCTGCAGAGCCGTGGGGCCGATGTTTCATCCCGGGGCACTTCCAACCCCGGGCTCCGTCCTTCGTTTGGTGTGAAAATCGCCCCGTGATGTCCAGAGCCTACCGCCGCCTTTGGACGCTTAATCGGGCGAATATTTTTTTCTCCGTGAACCAGATTTCAACCCAGCGGCTCCGGGCGGGCCCAGGGTGCATTTGTAGTCGGGACAGGGCTCAGTCTGTCCCCTCTTTTTTTCCTGCCAATCCCCCCAAATTCAGCGGCCCCGCAAGATGCCATCGCCTCCCTTTTCTCCGCCCAGCTGGATGGAGACCCTCTCCCTTCCCTCACAAACAGCCGGCGAACAGTTTTCTCGGGGAAAAGTTTTTGCAGAGGTGATGAGGGTGGGATGGGAAAAGGCACCCCGAGATAAACTGCTCCGAGGGGCGAGGTCTGACCCTAAATCCCCCCGTGCTGTTCCTGTGCCTCTCCCTGCCCCGACTACCGCAGGGGGAGGCCGGGAAGGGGCTGCGGGGGCTCGGGAGGCCAAAACCCCCGGCCCGGGGCGAGCAACCACCGCATCCAGCCCCCGCCACGGCCCGGGGCTCCCTGTCTGCACCGCTCGGTTTCGAACCATTTCCAAAATAATAATACAAATAACAAAAATCGAATCAAATCCCGCCGACTGGTTTGCTCGTTTCTCACCGGAGCAGGGGTAATACCTGGCAAATCCGTGATTATTTTATGACGGTTTTGTTTTGGTTTGTTTGGGTTTTGGTTTTTGGTTTTGGTTTGGTTTTTTTTTCTCCCCGCAGGCAGGAATCCGTCTCCGTTTCTCCTTTCCCCGCGGGTAGAGCGGCACAGCCGGATCTTTGCGGCGGAAGGCGGCCCCGCAGCATTCCCCGGGCGCCTTTAATGGAGCGCCGATTGCCCCAACCCCTTCCACCGCGCCGAGCCCCGAACCCCCAAGTTTTCCCAAGTTGCTGCCGACCCCTCGGTCGTTTCGGGGGCAACCCAAACCGTGACACCCCCCCCCCTGAGCGGAGCCGGGTCCGGCACCGAGAGACTCCCGTGAGCCGCTCTTACCTTTGTACTCCGAGTCCGAGGAGGAGCTGCTGGTGTTTTTTTCCATTTTCTCCCGAAAATCCTCGCCGGGCTTGGTGGGGATCCTGCCCGCCGGCTCCTGCCCGCCGTGAGGTCCATTGGTGCTGGAGTAAGGCGCGCAGGCAGCCAGGGGCTTGCAGTCGGCCAGGATGTCTCTGATGAGGAAGGAGGAGGTGACGGTCCGGGACTGCGAAGGAGCCGAGACCTGCCCCGGCTGGAGATGAGCATCCAGGCCCGGCCGCGGCACCGCCGCCTCCAGGCACTCACGGCCCGGTGAGCGGGGCGAGGGACACCCGCTGCTGCCCTCCGAGCGGGGGCTCAGCTCCAGCGGGGACCGGCCGTCCCCCACCAGCGGGTCCCCCTTGGGCACGGCCGGGCTGCCGGCTCGGTGGGAGAGGATGGAGTCGATCCCAAAGCCGGTGGAGCCCTCCATGGCCCCCGCGAGGTGCCGGCGCTCACACGGGCATTGGCGGGGAGGGCGCGGCGGAAGCGGGTTGATAATGATAATTAACAATAAGAGGAGGGAAAAACAAAAAGACGAAAAAAAAAAAAAAAAAAGAAAAAAGGGAAAAAGGGGAAAGAAAAAAAAAAAAAAAAAAAAAAGAGCAAAGTTCAGTCTGGGATCCGGGCAACAATTGCTGCAAGGCTCTCCGAGGCGCCGCGCGTTAGATCCAGGGCTGCTCCGTCTTCAGCATCGAGCCCAGCTGCACTCACAGACAGACAGGAGAGGGGGGGAGAGGAGGGAGGCAGAGTCAAACTTTGGCCGCGAAGGGGGTGGGGTGAGGGGGGACGGACCCCAACCTCACCCGGGGTCCCGGCCACCCCACCCGTGCCCGGAGCCGCGGCGGCGCGGGGCTGGGGGGCAGCCCGGGGGCTCCCAGCCGGAGGTGGGGAGGCAGCGATCGATAGTGAAGGCTTCGCAGCGCCTTAACCACTTAATGATCCAGAAATCAATGGGGAAGGGCGAGGGGAGGGCGGAGGGGGTGGCCAGTCGCCGGGCCGCCGAGGCGCCCCCCTTCCCTGCCAGCACCTCGGACAGCACCGGGGGGGAAACCGGAGTCACTGCGGAGCCCGCAGAGCCGCGCACAGAGCCGGAGTCGCTCCGGAGCCCGCGGTGCCTTCAGCACCTCGGACAGCAGCGGGAGCGCCGCGCCCTGCCCGGGGGGGGGAACGGGGAAAATGGGGAGAAAAGCTGAACTTGGGCCGCTCCGGCTGGGGGACCCCGGCACCCCCCACCCATCCCGTGGGAACGCGCCCATTGGCCGCCAGGCGTTTTGGGGGATGTCACTCCCCAACAGGCGACACCTCGGAGCTTGATTAACGGGAATTAATTGTCGCCCGGATCCCCGCGCTTTCCGGGCGGTTTCCGCCCTCTTTTGCTGTCATTATCCCGCTGATGGGGCTCTTAATGGGATGATTAGCCGCGGAGGGCGGGGGGTGGGTTGGGTGGGTTATCGAGGGGTTACTGCTTTCTGCGCGCCTCCCCCCGCAATTAGCTGATCTGCCGGTCCCTCCCGAGCAGGGAAAGTTTTGCTGAGCGTTAAAATTAAAAAAACAAAAAAAAATTTAGGGAAAAAAAAATTAGGGGAAAAAAAAAAAAAATGGAGGGAAAGAAAAAGCACCGAAACCCTCCCAAAACCCTCGGCACTGAGGCGGCTGCTCTGAGCCCGAGATGAGCCTCGGAGCTGCGAATTTCGTTGCATGCCCTGGAAATGGGTTGTGGCCGAGCAGAGATGTCCGCGGGGCCGCCGGGCAGCCGTGCCCAGCGCTGCCGGAGCGGAGAGGATCGGGCATCGCTGTGCCCGCTCTGCCAGCACCCAGCGGCCGTACCTACTGGTGCACCTGGGAAGGGACCGCACTCGGAGCGGATTATTTCTGCCGTCAATCGCATTTTAAATAAAACACCGATGGCCTCAGGCAGGGCTGCCCCGTCCTGCCCGGTTCTGCCGGAGACTCCAACTTTCCTCCCTCCCGCCCCGTCGGCGGGTTTGCTGTTGTTGGTCTCCCAGGCTGGAGAGGGAGAGGCTCACGCAGGATTCCCACCTCACTCGCGGTCAGACTGGCTGCTGTCTCCTCGAGGGTTTATTTAGGGGTTTTTCCCGTGGATAGACCCTTCGCCGCGGAGGTAGGAAAATGTCCACACCCGGGTGCGCGAAGCTGCGTCACTTTAAAGCGATGTCGCTGGTTATTTCTCAAATACTCGATTTCTTCTGTTCCCCACCTTCCCGGCCAGTCAGCTGCATCTTGTCCCTCTTCCAAAGCCGCCCTTGGCCGGCAGCTTGGAGGCGACCAAGGAGAGGAGAGAGCCCCCTCTGGGGAAGCCCGGCTGCCAGCTGTCGGGCAGCGGCGCAGGCAGGGCCCCCAGCACCTCCTGCCCTCGGCCCTGCAGGCTCGGGGCTGCGATCGGGGCAGCGGAACAAAAGAACTTCAGAGGAGGACAAGCCCAGGAACAAAATCAGCATCAGCCCCGGCCCCAGCCTGCCCCAACCTCGGGGATTCAAGATGCCCGTGCTGGGGGCTGCTCATCCTCCCTGCCCCTGGGTGAGGGGTTCCTGCTGCTGCTCTGCCCTGTCTCCCTCCCAGCACACAGACCCGGGACTTGGGGGCCAGGGCAGTTTTGCAGTGTTCACCATCCACAAGGCTGGGACAAGTGTGCCTTTGGACTGGACCAGAGCAATGGATGTGCAGGAGCTGGTCCTGGTGAGACCCTGACGGGGTTTGCCAGCTCCTTGCAGTGTTTGTGTTGGTTCTTGGGCTCTGGCAGCCTCCCAACTCAACAACACTTGGGTTGGAAATTTGCACTGGGATCAGGACCAGCGCTGAGATTGTACTTGGGACCAGGAATGGGACTGGGAAAGGCAGCAGGGCTGGGAGTGGGATTAGAATCAGGATTTGGATCAGCTGCGCAGGGACTGGTGAGTCTTGCTCTTGAATAAAGCACCTGCCTTTCAATAACTGCAAGAAAGTCCCCAGATCAGATCAACTTCCTGATGATGTTCAAGATTTTGAGGGGTATTTGTGTGTGGGGTACAATCCTCATCCCAGAGCAGGTTCTGTATTGTGCCATGCTCAGACAAGGCCATGGGGACAGGTAGGCCACACCTGGGGTTCCCAGCAGCTATCGAAACACTCGCTACTCATATTTTAATGTCAGTGTGGCTGACATTAAGGTAATTATTACTATTATTATTATTAATGCTATTGTTTTATTAAGTTGTTTCAGAAGTAGACTCCCCAAGGCAGAAATGTGCCCCATTCTGCCCATATGTGGTGTCCCTCCTACATCACCAGACCCTGCACAAGTGGTGTTCTAATGATTTTTCTGTGGCTCCCAGCACAGACTGGAAATCCTGTGCACAGAACACCGAGCAGTGCACGCTCTATCCCTGTGCGTGTCTGTCCTTAAACCCCAATTTCCAGAGTGTGCCTGTTCACAAACACATCAGTCAAGAGGAGATCCCTGATGCCAACTGCATTCACAGTCACCTCCTCACAAGCCTCAATCCAGGGGCGGATTTAGGACTGTGACAGCTTTAGGAGCTGCTGTTCATCCCACCCCGCTGGGTGCTGCTGATGGACAGGGCCGTGCTCTCCCGGTTCCTGTCCCCAGTGCAGGTTTGGCCCCGGAGCCAAGGGACAGGGCTGACCCCGAGGCTTTGGCTGCGGGACCCCTTTCACAGCTGGGCTAGGGGCTGCTGAGCTGCGATGGTGACTGAGCACGAGTTAATCCAGAAATATCTGCTGGCGATGCACACAGCCGGGTGTCCTGGAAGGCTCTGGCTGAGGGAGGAATCCCCGGAGGCTCAGCCACACCGCATCTCCTCCCGAAGGCCGGCTGGCTGCTCGGGGAGGCCGTGCCCAGCAGGCACAGCGAGGGATGCTCGGCAGCGACGGGCTCCGCTGGGATGCTCCGGTAACAGAACGAACGCGTCGTCAGGAGACAGAGGAGGGCTCAGGGTGGGGGCAAGCGGCAGAAAGGGAGGGGGACAGCCGGGCAGGGGTGGCCGGGCGGGGAGGAGCCGGGCCCGGCGGCGGGGAAGCCGCAGCAGCGGTAGAAGCCCGTTACCGGTGGGTGTCACTGCAGGACAAGGAGCGGGGGCACCGGGGGGGCTCGGACCCTGCACGGGGCTCTGCCGGTACTCGGGCAGCGGGGACGGGGCAGGGTGGGTGCCGGGGTGCGGGTGGGTGCCGGGACAGGGGCAGGGCAGACCCTCCGAGCTGCCACACTGGGGACATTTGGGGCACCACCTTGCCCAGCATTTCGGGGGCACTGGGGTAGATCTGTCGGCTCTGAGCTGCACTGAGAGGTGTCTCCTGAAGGCACTTTGTGTATTTGTGTGATGATTTTCGGGTTTCTGGTCTCTTTGTTGGTTTCCTGCACCTGTCCCAACCAGTAGCTCTGCAGGGGCTTGGTTCACACGGTTCTGTGCCAGCCCTTCCCGGCCAGGCAGGACTCTCTGGAGGTGCTTCCTTCCCTGAGCACACCCCAGGGATCTCAGTGGCTGCTGCAGGAGGACACAGACACTGTGGCTGGGCTGGGAGCTGGATGTGGCTCCCAGCAGGCAGAAGGACAAACCTGGTGCCTGGGTTTCTCACACTCTCATCATAAACAGTGTCATTTTTAGCAAGACAAGTCATTTAAAGCCCAGCTTCCTCCCTCCCTGGGGAGGTGGGAAAGGTCTTTGGTTATAATCCACCTCTGCCCAGCTTGGCAAGACCTGCTGTTATCCCCCTCATTCTTTCAGATGGGTTTTATTTAGAGGCCTGTACTAAAACGAGGCAACCACATACCAGGGTTTTCCCGGTGTGGAGCTGGTGACTTTGTTCCTCCCTCAGCTCAGGTGTGGGCAGGGTAGAGTTTGTTACAGCTCCTTCCTTATAAAAGGACAGATTGAGGTACAAGCTGCCCTAAGGAAAGGGTGTGAGAAATGCTGGAGCAGCTCCTGGGAGCCTTCATTGTCCTGAGGGGTAAGAAAAGCTGCTATTGCAGTTTAGTTTGTTGTTTCATTTTGAGGAATGCAGTGTAATGTTATAAGGAACTCTTGTCTTTGAGGTTTGGCTGGAAATCCGAGGGGCAATGGGCTCTGAGCTCAGCATGAGTTCTTCGTGTCCTTTGGCTGCTGGTAGCTTTTTGTAAAGCTGGGCTAATCCCAGTGCCAAGGTGTGGGGGGCAAAATCATGCAGGATATCCACCTGAGCTTAGGATGCAGTTGGAGCTGCCCAGCACAGCAGATGTCACCTTCCAGAATTCTGGGGTGAACAAACCTGAGCTCTCCAAGTGCCAGTGGTAGGGTGAATATGAAAACTGGGAGATAATTTGGCTTAAAAAGCTGGAGAAGTCTGAGCTGTAATGGTAGATGCAAGAAGCAGACTATGTAAGAGTTTTTAGTTATAATAGAGATCCACAGTTTAAATAATGGTACTCTTAACCAAGTGGTATTTGAAGTGAAATGTTCTGTTGGGAGAAGATGGATTCCAAATGTGTGGGTTCCTGACTGAACCTGTGGGTTTGGGTGCTGTGATGTTGAGTTGCTTTTAGCAGAGTTTGAATTTGTTCAGTAAGTGCTTGAAGAGGCTCAGCCCTGAGGGACCCCAGGCACCAGCAGCTATTGGAGTGTGAGTGTGGAGCTGGCTGGAGCCACCTTAAAGCAGAGGCATTGCCTGTGGTGAGGCTTCACTTTGGCAGAGCACTCAAAGCAGGTGTTTGAGCTCCTTCACACAGGCAAAGGCTTTGCTGAATCAGGCACTGATGGGAAGCTATTTTGGCAAAGAAATGAGGACTGGTGAAATATTAGAGAATTGATATCAGCTAGGATATGGTTGCATCCAATCTATTTGTCCAGAAGGAGCCTGTCCTGCCTTCCCTGTGGGGCTGTGCTGGTGTGAGCAGTGCCCTGCTCCTCAGTATCATGAGAATTGTGTTGTTCAAGCTGTGTTGTGCAACTGACACGAAGCAATGAACAGGCTGAGACAGAATTGTTCCTCTTATATTTATGATTTATTTGGCTATATCTGCATTAGCATAACTCTGTAAAACCTGAGAGGAAGTCTATTGCCTGTGGAATCCCAGGGACCAAGGGCTGTGCCCAGCACGGTCCTTGCTGTGGGGAATTCTCTGGGGAAGGGGTCTGCTCACAGGCACTCCTCAACGGGAGGCACTGAGAGCTTTTTTACGGGACTCAGGGTCTGGAAAAGTCCTGAGATGAGGCTCAACCTATGAGGAAAGGAGCAGAGAGAGGATTGGTTACAGCCAGGAGCCAGCCACAGGAAATAGGTTGAAGCACTGACAGGGAGGGGACTGCAGATTGCACAAGAGCTTTTGCCTGAGTGGGAGACATTGCTGAAGTTAAACACTTAACCTGCTTAAAACAAGGAGTAGCATTCTGGTTGACTTCAGGAGATTCTTATCCTGCTCTAGCAACAAAGCCCTGCAATTTTATTATGGTGTGTTTGCTGTCTGACATTTTCAAAGGCTGCCATGCCCTAAGGTGGGACCTGAAATAAATATGACTTATTTTTACAACACAAGACTTGGGTGCTTCACTGAGGGGTCAGGATGGGCTCAGAACTCCCAGAGAAGTCCCTGGTGAGGTCAGGGGTTCTTCCATGACCTGTCCTAAAAACACAGAAGCAGCAGCTCCCCAGGAATCACCTTTGAGTGGAGACAGGGTGAAAAAATTGCCCATGACAATAAATAATAAAAGGGAAGTAATCTGGGGGTAGAAAGATCCCAGGGCCCTTTGGGGTGAGCAGTGGGGCTCACACACAGCTGGGTGCAGCCAAGGAGCTGCAGTGACTGAGAGTTTTCCATGGGCGGCCACAGGCTCCACCTGCCCCAGCACAATTCCCTGTGCCATACATCTGCCTCGGGTGGCTGTGCTGAGCTGCCTCCCACTTTCCCCCACCCTGCTCAGGCTGGCTGGATGTCAGGTTTTGCATCTGTAAAAATACAGAGCAGTCTTTGCCCTGAAAAGCTTGCTAGTGATCTCATTAATCAAGACAAACAAAGCGTATTTAGCTATTCCCCCTCTCTGGAGGAAGGCGTTCAGGTACTTAAATATGCATTTGAGTGCCTAACTTCAGACAGCTGTTTCTAGATGTTTTCGCTTTCTCACAAATAGCAGCAGTGACATAACCCCTCTCGGGGTGGGGAAGGCAGAACCAAGGGCTGCTGAAGTAGGTGGGTGACCCCAGAGAGCTGGCAGGGACAATCCCTGGTTGTTCCAACTCAAAGCTGCCATTAAAGATGCAGCAGTTTTTCCCTTGGAGCTGGGGTTGTTAGAAAAATACAGTGCTTGCAGGTAAGGACAGCTGAGCTGCTTCTCTTGAATGTGCCTCTGCCTTCCTGTCCTGCTCCCTCATCCACCAGTGCTGGGAACTGGGCACGGGGACATTTCTGCCTGGGATGGGGTTAATGCCATAGGAGAGGACAGCAGTTTATTCATTCCAGTCTCAGTACAAAGCTCCTGGGTGAGAAATGTCCCACTGAGCCACAACTGGCAGTAATTAAAATGAGCAGAGCCTTGAGGAAGTTGTGAGGGATGCCAGCTCCTGCCCTCAGCATGAGTGAGTAGGAAGCACCAGGTGTAGGACAGGGGCAAGTGCTGTTTTAAAAAATGAGAAACCCTCCCAGTCATTAGAGTCCAGATAAGGGTGTCCTCAGGTCAAAGGTCTTATTATGACAGAGACTGGTGTTGAGCAGTCAATGCCAATGATAAATCCTCATCTCTGATTCTTCTAATTCCTATTTTAAATGATGAACCCAAAGGTACCTCCTCTAGAGACAGCTGATGATCTTTGCCATTACTCTGCTGCAGTTATGAGTTGTTATGCCAGGATTTTGTTTGGAGCACTGGCTGCAGCAGGACAGGAATATGGTTTGGAGGAAAAAGCTGAAAGGTTTGCATTGCAGGATGATGGAGCTGCCATGTGCTCCAGCTGCTGCTGAGGAGCAATGTTTTCCTGCATTTTTTTCATTTGTCAATAACAAATTGCATTTGTTATTGACAAATGAAAAAAACTGCAGGACCCTTGCAGCTGGGACATTGTGATATCAGTGTTTGCCTCACAGAATTAGAGGGGCAAGAAAAATAATTACCACTCCTAAAACTTAAATATGTATTTGAGAGGTATTATCTTTAGGGTTTCAGTGTTATAATAATGTGTTAAATTGGAAGATACATTAAGGCAGGTGTGTTAATTGAGAGCTGATAAATTGCATGCGAGATGCAGCAAGGCCAAGCTGGTGCAGGGAAATCAGAGCTCCCCTGATGGTGGCAAACCCCAGAGACTGAGCAGGGTTTTGTGGGCACTCTGGGTGCAAAATAAGCTCAGCTTATTGGGGGAGTTTTAGTTCCTAGAGCTGTGTTTAATGGTTTGTGGCCAGGCTCTCCCCGTGGCCTGGCAGGATCCATGGAGATGTGGCTGCCCCTGTTCCACTCCCAGCCTGGCTCTGCCCACCTGCTCCCAGGCAGCTCCCCAGCCTTGCACCATTTTTCACTTTAACAACAAAGCTGCACCGGGACTCAGCCTCGTTCCTCCATCATCCATTTGATCGAATCCTTTTAGCGGGTGACAAAACACTTTCCTGTGCTCACTTTACAGGAAACCAATCCCTATTATTTTCTTTTTTTTTCTTTTTTTTTTTTTTCTTTCCAAGACCCTCCTTCATTTACAGGAGTCTAACAAATCCTGGGGCTTATTTTTTCCCCCTTTTTTTTTTTTTTTCCCCCCCTACAAAACACCACAAAACAGTGGATTTTTTCAGGAAAGGGAGGTAGGAGGCAGTAAAATAAACAATATGGAAAGGGGTAGGGTGCGCGCACTGACGCTCAGCGCACCGAGCATCCCTGCACAGACAAAATAAAATAAAAAAAAAAACCCAAAACACTAAACAAACCCAAAACCCCACCCCGTGCGCGCGCACATCGGGATGCTCTTGTTTGACATCTGTATGAATATTTATATTATTAAAGATTTAGTGTTTCTCATTTCTTTCTTTCCGCGAAGCCACCGCTTGTAAAGCTTGACAGAAAATAATGAGAAACACTAAATCTTTTATAAGGTCAACACTCAAGCAGCTGTCAAACAAGAAAAGAATTTAGCGAAAGATCCGCAAAAACTTCCATCGCCTCATTAAATCCAACAGGGCCGGGGCCCGGCGTGGTGAGGAGGCACCGGGGCGCCTCCGTTTTGTGTCAGTAATTTGCGGCGGAGGAAGAGCGAAGACGAAACAGCCAACGCCGAAGGGGCCTTGGGGGAGGCTGGGGAATCGTTAGTGCGCCAGCAGCGGCCCCGGCTCCTAATTGGAAGCATTGGGCATTATCAACGGAGGATTTGCCTCGGCTCCCTGACAGCTCTCTAGGCCTGGAATGATAGCCCACTTGTCAGTGTAAAAGACCATTAAAAACAAACCATTTTGATTTAATTGGAGGCGGTGTGCTGGGGGCCCAGGTGAGGCGCTTCATCAGCCGATGTTGGCTGCTGATGCCTTTTTCCCCCTGTATTGATGGCTTTTTTCTTTTTCTCCCCTCCCTTTCAAAAACTGTCTAGGAAAGAGAAAGAGGTGCTGAAAGATCCTTCACAGCAGCAGCGAGAGCGGCTTTCAATAGGGTTGTCAACAAATGCCATGACAAGTTAGAGAGAGGCAGGTACTTTTAAAACAGACGTTATTCTGTCCAAGATGAGCTGTGCTCAGAGGTGAGTGTTGGATTATTAGGGTTACAAATAATGTGGCTTTTCCTGCCAGGAGCGTGCTTAACTAGCTTAAGGAATGGGGTTGGTTTTTCTCTCCCCACCTTTCTAAGAACAGAGGCAAATGCAGGACAAGGGAGCCTGGGCTAAATGATCTTTATTTGCTTCAAGCCCAGCAAGGTTTCAAACAGTGCTTGGCAATTTTGGGCTGCTGTATTTAATGTCCCATGGAGATTTGGGTTCATTCAGTTTGGTTTTTTTTTTGTTTTGTTTTCTGAAAATAATGGCCACAGATATTTGCTGGGGTTCACTGGTCATTTGGTCTGGACAACAGCGTGAGGAAAGAAGAATGAACCCACTGGAGCTGTAACCTGGTGTGTGCCCCCCACCTCCCTGGCAGATGTTTCAGCGTCAGATCAGAGCTGGCAGCTTTCCCACTGACCTCATGTGCTTGACATCTGAATCCTGACCCTTTTCATGCCAGGCTAGAGTTTTACTTAAAGTTGTCTTGATAAAGAGCATCTCTGCAGAAGTCAGAACAGGGCCATGAATGAAACCCCAAATCCATTTAAAAAGCATCTCCACGGAGTTGTGCAATGGAAGCAATGGCAGGTGCTCACCCATAACCCAACGCTGTTGTGTGTGTTTTCACCCTGCCACAAGCTGTGAGCACCCAAAAATCTGCTCCTTCATGGGTGAGAATCTCCAGAAGAGCAATGGGAATTGGTTACCAACTGTTCCTTGTGCTGCCTTTAGATACTGGGGCTTGGTTGTAGGTGGAGCCTGCCCTAGAGATGATCAAGGCTGTAAAGCTGCACAGGAGGGAGTTGTTTTCCTGTGTTAATCAGGAGATGTTCAGAGAAGTGATGGTCACTCTGTCTCCAAGGGAGACACAAGGAAATGCTGAGCATGGCAGGTAATGGCTTTTACTGAGAGAAGGTCAATTGAGAGAGATAGAAAAAGTTTTTTTACAATGAGAATGTTGGACGTGTTGCCTAGAGTAGTGGTGGATGCTCCATCTCTGGAAACATTCAAGGTCAGGTTGGAAGGGGCTCAGAAACACAATCTGGTTGAGAATGATCCTGCTCACTGCAGGGGATCTGGACTAGATGGTCCTTAAAGGTTCCTTCCAAGCCAAAATATTCTGTGACACAGGGTGGGATGAGAGATTGAGTATCCTGGGCATGAAGGCTAGTGGGAAAACCTGGATCACGAAAATGCTTGGCTGTGATTTGAGCAATTGTATTGCTGGAATTTTTGGCTGTGGAGGCAAAACAAGAAAACCTCCAGAATCTGCAAGGAAATGTAGTGATGGTGACAGGGGCCCAGAGCCTGCAGTTAGTCATGGGATGGCTGTGGGGTGGGAGGTGACATCTCTGCTGTGGCCCCAGAGGAACCGTGCAGGGATTGTGCCCAGGGCAGCTGGGTCTGTGCTGCCTGTTTGGAACCCTGCAGGGTGTTGTGGTCTCTGTTTGCACTGTGCCTGCCACAGGCCAGTGATGCTGCTTTGGTTTGTTACTGCAGGGCTGGGAGCCACCAGCTTCAGTCACTTGGGCCATTGAACGACCCATCAGCTGACACTGATTTTAATTCTTTTTGGTCAGCCAAAATCCCAGCTGAAGGGAGGATTGATCTGGTAGCGTGGTGATAGGAAGCTCTTGAACTCATTGCTTTATTATTTAAGCACTATCTAGGCCCCAGGAGAGGAGTTTTATAACACTCCAAGTCCCAGAATTTTTTCTGCCCTCAAACCCAGGAGGACCAATGCTGCACCTGAACAGCCAGCCCTGGTGCTGTGTGTATCAAGCCCAGGTTATTTAAGCAGAATCTGTGGCTTTTCTGACAAGACAACAGCTGCAAGATTACATGAGCTGTGCTTGTCAGTTCAGCTCCATAGACAAAAATAGAGGTAAGGCATTAAAAAAAAATGCGGAACATTTTTGTGTGTACGTGTTAAACCTCAACTGTTAATTCTGACGAAGGATCAGGCTGTGAGCAGATATCGGATCCCTGGTGAGAATCAAATTCCGGAGCCCAGAATTTTTGCTGCAAAGTTTATACAGTGGGGATTCCTCTAATTACTTTCAGTGGAAATTTACCTGACAGAGCTTTCCCAGGTAATGCAAGGCAGACGCGGGAGAGCCGCTCAGCCGTTGACAGAGCCTTTGATTTTGTGCCAGGTTGCAAATTAAGTCTTTTGCCAAGGTACCCGAACACTTGCTCGTCAATTGCTTATCGCTTATTCATATCGCGCATCGCGCGCCGCGCGTTTCATCTGCTCGGGGAGGCAGCACACAGTGACAAAAGTCTTGTCCAAAGTTGCTGCATTTTCTTTCCTTCCCCTTGCTTGGTCAAGTAAACAAGCCACCTAAGTGTCTCTGTGAGCTGGGATTCTCTAATGAGCAAAGGAAGAACCCTGGTGTGTGTCAGTGACAGGAGGTGCACGGAGCTGTTTTGACACATTGGTGGATTCTGTCCTGTGTCGCTGCTTTGTTGCTACCTGAATCCTTCTTGACTTGATAGAGCCCTGGAAATATATGTGGAGTGGCTGACATTGAGTTACTGGTTTGGATAGTGACTATCAAACGTTCAGGTGGAGGTGGCTGGAGCCTCACCCCAGCCTGGCACAGGTGGAGATGCTGCATTTGGGCAGCAATGTCCTTTCCAGAGTTTGGCTGAAACAATTCTGCCTGAGCCAGTAGGTGAGGAGTGACACAGGGACAGGACACATCCACTGAATGTGGGGGACAGGAGGCTGAGAGAATTGGGATTGTTCAGTCTGTAACAGAGAAGGCTTTGGGGTGACCTGAAGGGAACTTACAGGAAAGATGGGGCAAGACTGTAAGAGCCTGGAGTGACATGACAAGGAAGAATAAGTTCAAATTGAAAGAGAACAGGTTTAGATTGGATATTAGAAAAAAAAAAAATTCTCTGTGAGGGTGGTGAGGCATTGAAACAGGTTGTGCAGAGAAGCTGTGGCTGCCCCATCCCTGGAAGTGTTCCAGGCCAGGCTGGATGGAGCTCTGAGCTAGCTGATCCAGTGGAAGATGTCCATGCTCATGGCAGGGGGTTGGAACGAGATGATTTTCAAGGTCCACTTCCAACCCAAACCATTCTATGATTTATGTCTGTGCTGGGTGCCTGAGAACACTGTCCCCAGGGAATGTAGTCCCACATCTACAAATAAATTAAGTTTTGGTGCACAGTCCCAGCCATGCTGGCAAAACCTGAGCCCTGGAATTGTGTCACTGCAGGCAGAGGCTGTTTGCTTTGGGAGGTGGCTGAGGAAGAGGAGGGCAGTAGAAGCATCTTGCTGAGGTGAGTAAGGAGTTAATGTCTGCTTGGTTTAGTTAAAAAAAATAAAAAACATTCAATGCAGCAACTTTCCCTAATGAACTGCCCATCAGGACAGCACTGGCTCCCTGCTTGTGTTGGTGAGCTGGGGGGCTCAGGAGACCCCCGGCCAGGTCAGTCCTGCAGAGCGAGACAGAGCAGGAGCACAGAGTGTGGGAGAGCCTGTAAATCACCCAGTTAGCTTAACAGTGTGGGCCATTATTCTAAAGCAGTGGGGCTGAAACCTAAATCCAAATGAAAATATAGTCAATTTGTCCATACTTTACTGACTGAATGACTATGTAATGCCATGCAGCTCTAACAATGTAGGGAGCAAGAAGATGCAATTAGTGGGGAGGGAAAAGCTCCTTTTTCTTCTCTTCCACTTCTTGGGCAAGCTCTAGCATGGTGCCAGGGACTGAATGGAAAGCCCATCTTAAGAGCCAGCAAAGCTATCCATGCCCAGTTTCTGCAGCTCTCTGTAAGTGAGAGACAGTGGAAACAACAACAACAACAACAACAACAACAACAACAACAACAACAACAAAAAATACTTCTTAATGATTTTTATGGGCCTAAAGGAATAAAATCTCACCTTCCTGCTGCCCCTGTTTTGGATTATAACTATTTCAGTGGCTGGGTGTTGCTCCCCTCAGAGCTAGAGCAGGCCAGACTGAAAGGTGTTATGCCAGATGATGAGGTGACTCAGTGACCAGAAGGACAAGTGGCTTGAGAATATCACACTCCTGTGCCCCAAACCAGTGTTGGATCACATGGAAATAAAGTTTAAAGTGAGGCTGTGGTCAGGGCAATGGAGCCTCTGAATATTCTTGTCCAGGGCCTGGAGTACATCCCAAATCATGAGCATCTTCTGTACTGGTCAGAGAGGACAAAGTCACCAAAGGCTGGTAGGAATATGCAGATGGAGTCTGCTAACAAGCTCTCTGAAGAGATGTTTTGTGGTTGCTTTTCATATTCTTCTTGCACAGTAGAATGAGGGTGTTGAATGGATTAGAGGCAGTGTTTTGGTTGATTGTCACCTCAGTAAAGGAGGGACTGTCATTGACTCCAGGAGTCCC
Organism: Certhia americana; assembly: GCA_018697195.1. Lineage (NCBI taxonomy): Eukaryota > Metazoa > Chordata > Aves > Passeriformes > Certhiidae > Certhia > Certhia americana. The sequence continues at coordinate 4,032,056 of CM031872.1, forward strand.
TGGGTTAGGTCAGTCTGGCTTTCAAAACCATTCCATCACCTCTGCAGAACCCATCTTTACAGGAGTAGTAAAAGAAGTTTGGAGACCACCAAATGTCTTTGGGAATCCTTCACTTCCTCCAGGTTGTTATTACTTTAACTGGGTAAACATTTATGGATGTTCAAGAGGAGTTATTTTTCCATGGAGGAAACAATGCACTGAAGGTCAAGTGAGTAACAAATTCCTTGATCCAAGTTCTAACATGGGCTGTGCCTGTTAGATGTGCAGCTGGGGAAGGGCAAACCTTCCAGGGTAATGCAATGAGAAAGGAGGTGTATGGAAAATCTGCAGAGGCTGTGCAAAATGAGCTGTCCCTCCTCCCTGGATGCTGCTCCTCGGAAGGAAGGAAAAGGGAGAAGAAGAAAAAGGAGAAGGAGAATGAGAGGAAGGAAAGATTTGGTGGCTTGAGAGCTGCAGCTGGGGCAGGAACCCAACCACAGCCACGGATGAAACAAAAGGGAGAGCATGAAGCAAAACCCAGGCTGAAAAATGAACAGTGATGGAAAGGTCTGGGGTGAGAGGAGCTCTAAAGAGGAGGCTTGCCCCAGTATCTCGAGTGACTCTCACAATCTGTTTAACAGCGATCGGTCATGTTCTCTCGCTGCCATCGCCGCAGCAGCAGCTCTGAGCTGACAGGCAGTGGGGATAAATGATTACTGACATATGCTAATCGGGCACTCTTAGACAGGATGGTAGAGGAATACATCAAGGTGGTGTAAGGCGCTTTTCATGGGCAAAACTCTCCAACTTGTACAGGTAAATTACCTTCAGGAAATCACAGGGCTTCTTTGCTGTTTTAAACTGTGGTTAGACATCAACAGCGTGGCAAAAAAAATAATCCCATCAGAAGAAGGGCCAGGACAGAGAGCTGAGAGCTTTTTGCAGTGGTATCTATCAATGACAAATATGATTTTGGTCATGTAAACTCCCTGCAGAGTTTCAGTGCTTTCAGTTCCTGGTGCCTCTTTTCCATTCAACTGGTCCAGCTCTTTCCCTGTCTCTCCTAAAATCCCCCCCAGCCCTTCAAGGGAAGCTTCCATATAATTTACACCACAAACAAAACTAATGGAATTCTAACAAGTACCCCAGAGCACAGCAGGTTGCACAGATGAATTCAGGGAGATGTTTAGATCCCATCACTAGAACAAGAAATCTTCACCTTGGCTCCTATTTGGATCAATTAAAGGAAGTGTCACATACCTCTATAACCTGGCCTTTGCTTTGTCTCAGGGTGAATATTATCAATCAGGTAGTTTAGAGAGGTATCAAGAGTGCAGGCTTTCTGGAAAGTTCTAATCCTGGGGTGGAAAATCTTGAAACATCTGGTGTGGTTTGAGTTAGTTATGTGAGAGCTGATGAAATGGCAGGGTTCCAAATGCAGGTGTAACTGTCCTGATTGTGTAGGGCACTTGTAGAGCAAAGGCCACCCCTGTACTAACAGTGAGATGTAATAAGATGCTTCTCATCTCAGGAAGCTCATGAAAGTACACATAATTTAAAAAATATGTTATTATCTGGGCAACTGCTGCCTCTCTTCCAGGGCTTATGGCTGGCAAAAAATATCCCACCCTGATGTTCAAAAGGGGTTGATGGTTGAACATATTTGGGACTATTTTAAGATCTGAGTCATGGGGAGCTCTGAGTTAAAAGCCTCATTCGTTGCGTGCTAAGGATGTTATTGGGGCACATGTGCAAGGTTAGAGAGCATCCCTGATTTCCATCAGGTGTTTGTAGAGGCCCAGAAAAGCTGCCTTTGGGATGGGTTGTGGGGGCCCATACCTTCTCGTAGCGCTGTGGGTGCCAGAAGGACTCCTCCTTCACCGGCAGCGGGTGCGTGCGCAGGAACGTGGTGCGGTTCTCACGCACTTGGCCGAGCTGCAGCTAGAGAGAAACCAGAGTGGGCTCAAACAGCTGCACAGCCACGCACATCAGCCCTGTGTCATGCAGTGATGCTGGGATGGATGAGACCAAAAGTCTCTTTGGGCTGATGATCACAAGTGCGTGATATGGGGAGTTTTCCGTGTCCATGCAGCCAATACTGGGAATCAAAACACATGAGCAGCTGTCAGCACTCAGTGTCTGCTTTACAGAGCATCCCAGGGAGGTGACTGCTGCCCACTGAGCAGCAGTAATGGCTCATCCCTGCCTGGGAAAATCACCTCTAGCACCCCTACCATGGTGGAGTTTCCTGGCTCTCCTAATTAATCGAAGATCACAGTGCTCAATAATCCTAGCACAAGCCAGTGCAGGTACCTGGTGAACGTTTTGGCCACTCCATGAAACCCTGGGAGTCCATCTGCTCTGTGTTCTAGGATACAGGTTTGTGTTGCTTAACTCAATAATTGGTGTCTGCAGGCTTTGGGAGCTTGATGGAGGCAACTTAGTGATTAAAAACATCAGTCATTAATAGATAAAGCAGGGATGCACTTTCCAACATCCCAGGCTGGTGTATTCATAAAATAGCAGCTAATTAAGGACACTGTATTCCTGCACTTGAACTATAAAGCATAGTTTGTGATGGCAGTAAGCCCATTGAAATTGGTCATTACCATATTAGCCCGACTCTTCTTTGAGCCATTAACTAATAAAACAGTCATTGGCTGCTTTTAAATGATATTACAATGTTGGCGTGTTTAACAGCACAGCCTTACACTCCAGCAACTGCTGTGGGTGCTGCATCAACCACACCAGCCAGGCTCAGGGCTGGGCCCGTCCTTTCAGCATTTGCTGGTTGTTCCTTTGTTGTGGCCACTGTCACAAGTCACCTGAGCAGAGCTGATGTCCAAAGCGCAGCCTGTGGGGCTTCTGGCAGAGGCATGCTCATCTTTGTTAGGCTTCAGCAGCCTGTTAGTAGTCAGGGGGATGTTTTCCCATCTGAAAGCCCTTCCAGGGCTGGGAGCAGCCCATCCATCCCTCATGGGGTACGACAGTGGGGGGTTGTGCCCAGTAGTGCTGTGCACATCAGGGGAAAGCATTGCTGGACTGTTCCCACCTTTTTCTTCACCGCGTGCTGGACTACAGTCCGGGCTCTCTGCTGCTCCATCCACAGCTCCTTGTATCTGTGTTGCATGATGTCAAAAAAGGGAGTGGAAGGCCTGGAAAACATTGAAAAACACCAATGTAATCTTTTCCTCCTCGTGCTGTTTCACATCTCTGCTCCTGGAAAGTGACTAGTGATGAATAAAGCCTTGCTCTGGGAAAGGCTTTCTCCTCCCAAGGAAACCTCAAACCCACAATCATTCACAGTGAACACACCACAGCCTACACACACCTGTGCCAGGCATTCCCCAGAACTGGAACAATTTCTCCCTTTGCACAACCTTTCACAGGGCAGGTTTCAGCAGCTCTGTCTGAGCCCTGGTGTACTGGAAAGACCACGGGGCACCACAGGCTGCAGCTAGAGCTTCAGGAGAACATTTCCCTGCTGGTACCCAATGAAGCAACTCTGGCTGGATTCCCTCCAGGGGAAGAACCCCTGGGTGCCCTGTGTTTTGCTAAAATAATGCTGCTTTTGCTATTAAAATCTCTCTGATGTGGTGTACCAAAGGCTGCAACTGTGCAACGATGGAGTAAGTGCTGTCCTAAGCAGTCTGAATAGGGCTAAAAATGGACCCACTGCAGATGGTCAGGTGTCTGCAGCAGAAAGGGGAGCTGAAATGCTGAGCCCTGGTCTGGTGCCTCAGCTGCACAAAGCAGGTGGATTTGCCCCTTGAAAGAGGATTCCAGGAAGCAAGGAGGAGACAGCAGAGGGGAGGAGCTGCACGTGATCCTGGTTCTAGAAAAAGAGTAAAAAGGCAATTTTTTGTTGGCCAGTGTTCCATTCAGCAGCTCTGAGCTGGCATTAACCTGACCAGCTTGTGGCAAAGCTGCAGCTTGAAATTGTTGAGCCTTGCTCCTTGCGAGTGAGGATACTTCATCAGCCACCATGGGAGGCAGACCTGGCAGTGGCAGGGACAGCAAATCTGTAATTCCCATGGTCCTGCTGCTAGTCCTTTCCCCCAGAAGGAATGAAGGACCTCAAGTTCAAGTTGTATTGGTCCTTGTCCTTGTACATCTTGCTGAGGGAGGGACTTTTCCCATCTTGGCAGCAGCTGATGACTGTGGAGCTCTCACCTCTAGCTCTGCTCCCACCTGTAGCCTGCAGAGCCCTCAGCTGCAGCTCCCAAAGCAGAGCCAGTGCTTCCCCTGCCTGTCCAGACCAACTGCAGGACACTGGGGACTTGGGGTAGCTGCTGGGCTGCTTCTGGGCTACCAGCTCCACTGTTTTTGCAAAGAGCCCAGGTGCCACAGAGTGAGCTGGTGCTTTGTGGTTTCTGGCAGGAGTGGGTCCAGAATTGACAGCTGCCAGCTTTCAGCAGCCTGGAGAATCCTTGATGCTCATGGAGGGCGCCAGCAGCCTGTATGCAAATAGTAACTCTTCTGTTTCTTGTTTCTTCACCCCCGTGGTGACTTTTATTACTTAATTATTGCACACCACATGCTTCAAAACAGCCTAATCTATGGTCTTGTTTTCTAATGATACTGGATGTGCAATCTTGCAATATCCATCCCAAGGGGACATTCATATCAGAGGAGACATCCTTCTGCAGGCCTCCTGTTTCATAGATCACATGCTGCAGGGCTTTTCAAGCCCTTGCTTGCAAATCAGCTCTGTTGCTCCAGCCCGTTATCTGGAGACACCCAGTGCCAAAGGCAACACTGACATTTACCCTTTGTCCCCTCTTCCTTCCCCTCCTTTCCTTCCAGTTTGGTATTTCATCCTGATCAGAGCTGGGCAAAATATTTAGGAGGTTAAAAGATGTGGCAAAGCAGTGGTCAAGTGTGTTGTTATCTGTTTGGGTTTCCAGTCTTGCAGTGTGGTACAAGTGTTGGTACTCCTGACACAAGCACACGGTGAGCATTGCTTGTTTGCTCCTGTCCCTTTGCTCTCCAAGGCAGGAGCTTTCCTGCTGTACAGGAGTAGCAGGGAGTGATGCAGGAAAGCACTGAGCCTTTGTGTGTAGTCTTTGATTATTGATTTTTTTTTTTTTTTTTTTGAAGTTGAATGTGTTTTCACATCTCTATGGAGGTGACTTTTACCATTTCCAGTGGACCAGCCAGTTGGTGACTGATTAGTCCACAGCTGGCTTGTAAGTAAATGCTTGAAAGGACACATTTGGGTTGATGCTCTTCAGAGATCCTTCCCTGCCGTGTGATTAATCGCATTTAAGTCCTGATCCAGCAAAGTATAGACTCATGCCTGGAACGATGCACGCATGAACTGCCTCTCTCAAATCAGTGGGAACGACTCGTGTGCTCAGATATCCACGTAAGCCCTGGTGGGGCTGTAGGATGTGAGGCTTCATCTGCCTTTTCCTCCTTTGAGAGAGTGGGGAAGAGCAGGGGATCTCAGGGAACACCTCTTTAAGGTGACTGGAGAGAGCTCAGCGAGGCAGTTTTTCCTCTGTAGGTCAAAGCCTGATCTCAGCAGAGCAGCCGGGGAATTTGGCCCCGATATCGGTGCTGCTTGGCAGTGTGACAGCTCTTACTTGCAGCTGGCCTTTGGGAAAATGTCCTTTTGCCTTAAGTGTTACTTAAGGACAGGGATCAATGGCTTGTGTGTTCCCTTTCCTTCTGTCACCCTGCCCAGATGTCGCTCCTGAACAGGGAGGATTTTGCCGTTGCTGCCTGCGGATGCTGCAGGGAGAGCAGGGGAAGCATCCTCTGGAAATGCTTATTGCACATTAAAACACATCTCATTCAGACTAACTCAGATCTCCTTGTTTTGGCACAAGCACCCTGCCACAGAAAGGAAAGGCAAAGAAGTTCTGATAGGATGTAACAAATTATTTATAATTGTAGGAGAAAAAAAATACTCATCTGCTTCCTTTTATAGTCAAATAGTTGGAGCTACTTCTAATGCTGACATTTCCTAAATATTTTAAAATTTATCTGTGCACATTTTCAAAACTATTATCCCTGAAACAGTTCCTGTCTCTTTAATAGAATCTCTCTAATTTACTTTCCAGAGTCAGGGTACAGACCTATTTTCAACTGAAATGACAAGCACCTGCTAACTTGGTTATACAATGTGGAATTCTAGTCTGCCAGACACCTCCTGGAAAAGAAGCTGCAGCCTCCTAATAGGCTATTTTACTGTGAAAACAGTGTTAAAAAGTATAATAAAGTATTAACAATATTAAAATAAAACAGTGTAGGCCTTAAATGAGCTACAAACTAGTTAAATCTATTCCATTCAATATGAGCCTTCAGTGCTTTGCAGCTGATACCTCAGAGCTGGGATTTATCTAAAATGAAGGCACCAGGGACATGCAAGAGAAATGGTAATTATAATTTGCAAACATTAGGCTGACACTTTTTTTGTGTATGTGTGTATAAATCCTGACAGCTGTGATTTGTGCCAGTGCCAAATAGTGCTCCAGCGTGCAGAGAAGGGCTCACTTTGTGGCAGGCCATCCTCAGAGCAGCAGCTCATTAAAACTTTGGAGAAGGAGAAGTTGCCGAAAACAGGAAGGCGTCAGAACCATCTGAGAGATTTTTGGTACACGCTTGTTGAAAGGCGTTTGAGAAGAGAGCCTTGGGTCTGACAAACTGGAATTTTAGTACGCCTCCCCGTTCACAGCGGGGCAAAATAATTGGTCATCAGTGACTACTAATTTGGTTTAGTAGCCAGAGGCATTTTTTTTCTTCCCAGAAAATCAATGACAGTGCCGAGGTCTGTTCAACGTGATTCAGCTCAAGACGGGTCCTCATTTAGCTCTTGATGCTTCTTCCACTGGAGACAGCTATTTTGTTAAAATGAAATTAAAATCTATCTATGATACTCAGCTCAGGGAGCCGCACCCGTCAATGCCATGCTGCTCTTGAGGTTTCAAGGTTGTCAGTCTCCCCTCAAACTTATTTTCAAAGGTTTATATATCAGCTGCAAAAAAAGGTACTTGGCAAAAGTGGATACAGAGGACTTTGCTCAAGAAGGGGGTTTACACCAGCTTGAAAGGTGCAATCAATTTGATTGCTAAGTCCTGTTGTGAAAGCGTAAAAAACTTGACTTGTGAGTGGTTTGGTTTTTTTTATTCCTGTATAATTTAAAATTACGTAAATATTTTAGTGCAGACCTCAGCCCGTGGGGTTTGTGTGTGGCTCTGCAGCCAGGGCAGTGCTTTTCCTGCTGCTGGTCAGGATGGGCTGGAGCAGGGAGCAGAGGACAGACACAGGCAGAAGCTCCTGGGGCTCTGCTCCGATCCCAGTGGCAGCTTCCAGGCAGCAGGATCTGCCCCTGCCTGGCTGCTTATGCAACAGATCCATCACAGAATGGAATTTGTCTGTGCCTGTGACATTAAAAGTGTGTTGATGCGCCACTGTCTACGCTGAAACTTTAACCCTTCCTTGAAAGGTTAATGAGGTTTCACGGGGGTTTCAGTCCTTATTGCTGTCCTTCCATCTAAGATGTGCTTTTGCTGCACAGTCCGGATCTGGTTTTGGGGCCTTCAGTCCCCAGGGGAGACAGCTACAGGGGCACCACTTTTATGTTCTTGACTTGTGTCCTCATGCAGGTAAGGATTTGTGCTGTGATCGAAGTGGCCATATAGAGTCTCCCCATGGCTCGTGGTCAGGCCAGCAGAAACAGCTCTCACCAGCTCAGGTTGGTTTCCTACAGAGCCATTAGGGTTGGAAAAGACCTTCAAGATCAAGCCCAACCTGTTTCTAACTGGGGAACAGTTTGGTCTCCAGCACTTCTGGAATGTGGGGCTCCTTGGGGCAGCTACCACCAGTATTAACTTCAGCAAACAAAGCACAAGCTGGAGTCTGTGATTCTGTTTGGGGCCGTGGGGTACCCCCAATGTAGGCAGCAGCGAGGCATCAGTGCTCAGGTCCTTCTGCCCTGAAAAAGGGGGCTGAGAGCACAGGAAAATTCTGGTTATGGCTCCCTTGTAGCACTGTATTGCCTCCGTGGTTACTGATGGGTTGCAGGTAGCAATCTATCTCCCATTAATTTGTCTCCGTGTAGCCCAGCAGGAAGCTGGGGTATGATTACAGCTCTGGTCCTTGTGCTAGAGCCGGCACGGCCCCGGCATCCCCCTGCAAACTGCCGGGCTCTGCCTCGCCTTAATTGTTCCCCTTTGGCCCGTGGACCTGTCTCTTCTAACAAGGGCTGCGAGGAGGGCTGAGGTAATTGAAGCACTTAACCACACTCCCCAGCACTGCCTCCTGCAGCTAATTAGGAAAGAGGGCCGCTGGGCTCTTCATTATTTCTTTTAATTGTTTGTGGGTTTTGCATAACAGTGAATGGCAGAAGAGGGATGTGCAGTTAGTGGTGAATCCTTGACTTTGAAATTTGTATAAAAGGTCACTTACAATTTGTTAAGGCTTTCACAAGGGTGAATTCAATTAGCAGCTCCAAGTCCCTGCACACACGGTGTGTTTGTGAGGAGAGGGAGACCAGCTCTGATCAGCAGAATGAGCTGGGTGTGAGTCCAAAGGCTCCTCGTTTCCCCAAACAGTTTGTGGAATATACAGTAAAGTTACAGGCCCCTTACAGCTTTATGCTTCTCTAAATAGGTCCTGGCAATAAACCCATGGAGAGGCCCAAAAGATAATTTCTAAATGACCTCCACTTGTCCTCACTTTCCATTAACTATTGAAGAAAATAACAAGAGAAAAATTGGTAGAAAACACTCAGGGACCAATTTTTTTTTGCGGTCTTCGGGCTGGCAAAACTCTCAGTTGCAATAGTGGGTCTTCCACCCATGTGGCAGCTGCGGGATCTGTGCTTCCAAAGCACTGATTACTCTGAATTTCTGAAGCTTCTTTACAATCCTTGTAATTTGGGTGAGGAAATAACAATATAAATTATTTCACTGCGGGCAGCCAATGAGGCAGTGGCTTCTTTTAAGTGTCAGAGGATCTGTTATTTTGCTCAGAGGGCTCATAGGTATAGAACAGTAAAAAGAATAAAATCCATTGTAAACATGCACTTTAAAAGATTTATCAGATGCTCATAGCTGTACTTAGGAGTACACATGGTTACAAGAGCACCAATTTGCTTTACTATTCCCTCCCAGACCGAGTGAGATGTTTGCCTGCACTGGTCCTAAAAGCACATATGGAAACGTGTGTCTTGCAGTGAAGATACCAAACCAGCTTTTACCCATTAAATAACTCACTTGACAAGGTGGATTTTGTGAGCTAGCATTGATTTTAGGCTTGGAGATGCCCTTTGGCTGACTTAATTGAAGATTATTTAGGTTTGTCTTCAACACATTTGTCTGCTGTTATCTGCTGTTATTCTCGGAGAAATTCAGGTGGGATGTGATTCTGGGACAAAGCTGTTCTGCCTGGAGGTCCAGATCTATGGCTGAGAGTGAACAGTGCTCAGTCTGCAGCCATCAACAAATGCAAAACATCCCAATGAGTGAAAATCCAAAAGAAAAAAACCCTCCAATGCTGAGCAAAAGAAATCAAAGCACTAGGTCTTCCCCTTGACCTCCATCCCATGCTTGAATCTCTCTGGCTGCGTGGGAACATGACTTTGTTTGAAAGGAAAAGATGTTGATGAGGGCTGAAAAGCTTTGTTTTCACAGAAGGGATTCTGTGGTTATTCCCCCATGACCCAGGCTTTCATTGCACAGGCTGAAAAAGCAAAAGTTGGCAAAGAAAAGGGTCCACTTACGGCCAGAAGTAGCTCTAGATGGTAAAATTTTGGAAGAAATTTTTCAGGTAGCTGTAATCAATGGAGATAAACCCACAGACAACAGCCAGTCTGTGTGAGAGTAAATTACTTTCCTATTCAGTGTAAACCAATTTGTAATAAGGGATCTAAATCTGTCCTTCAGATCTTTCTTTCCCCAGCTCTGTGGCTGATGTGCAGGACCTGAACCTTATGCCAAACCATGGTTGTTTATTTTCTCTTAAACCGTCAGCCTGAAGCAGTCAGAAACTCTTACAGCAAGCAAATAACCACTCTGGAGGGGAATCAGTATCTTCATGGTGCACTGAGGATTTTTTGAAGGGCGTAACAGGTCCTTCTGCCCAAGCCGATGCTGCAGCTGCCGGGGCACGGTGCAGGCAGGTGTGGCTGGGAGCTCTGCAGTAGCAATGCGACCACATACCCAGCCTGGAATCTTTCCAGGAGAAGAAAACTACTCTTGAAATAGAAATTCTTATCTTAGCAGTGTGAGAATGGTGGCAGAGGCACAAAGTGCCTTTCACTGTGGAATGGATAGGATGTGTAATTATCCGAGCTGATGGGAGTCCTGTATTTTTTTACTTGGTTGCGTTTCTCTGTCGCCATGAGCCTGACAGTGATTCCAGTCACTGTGTTATACTTCTACAGTCTGTTTTGTCAGTCCTCAGTGGTTTCTTTTTTTTCTGTAAAACTTTTTTTTTCCCCCTAATCTTTAGGCTTTTGGTGGCTTTACACTCTCTTTGGCTTCCAGTGATCATGGGTCAGATGCAGACTTGTTATAATATTCAATTTTATTGCCTGTCCAGATTTTCCTGGTGTTTTTTTTCCAGTAACCCCTCTGCTCTTCAACATTATTTCTTTGACATCTTTGCAGCTGGTCTACATCTAGATTAGCTTTCTTTCCTCAGCCATATATTAACGACCTGAAATGTTCTTTAAGTATCTCAAAAATAAACTTATCAGTGGAAATATCTCAGCACTTCTTGGGCAGCTTTTAAAACTTTGTTCTGGCTGTGTCCAAACAACGCAGAGGGTTTGGATGGAAAGGCCACTTGCTAAGCAGAGCATAAGCACAGAAATCTCCCTTCTCAAGAAAGGTGAAAGATTGAGACAATTGCAAATGATCCCAATTAAAGAGGAGGTACTGGGTAACTGATGCCCTTGGCCAAGTGTAACAATTTGTAGAAGAGAGATTGCAGTGACCAAGCGCTTTGGGGAGGTGAGTTTGCTGCAGGAACAAGATGAAAACAGCTGCCAAAGGATTAAGAGCAGCTTTAGAGAATGGGAGGTGGAATGGAGGCAGGAGATGAAGACAGAAGGAAAATGGGCTGTAAAATTCAGGAAAGGGACAGTTGAAGTGAAGGCAGACAGTGGGGGGGACCCTGCAGGAGCCCTGGGGATGACAGAGTGCCAGGGAAATCCTGCCAGCACACCCAAGGTCAGCCCAACCTCCAGGCCAACTGCCAAGTGCATGGCAGCCCGTGGGAGGCAGGGTTATGGCCATGCAGGGTTTGGAGCAGGTACAGGTGCAGAATGGCAGAGGATGGCACGTCTGTGCAGTCCTGGCATCCAGGAATAGGTTCTGGGGTGTAGCAAGCAGAATCAGGACGCTCACCAAGAGGTGACTGGAAGCTTTTCTCTCCAAGAAGCCCTGGCAGTGCTGGGCAGTGTGTCCATGCTGAGGGTGCACTCTGCCCTGCTCACTCCTGGGGACAGAACTGGTGCTCAGGGTACCAACTGTGTGCTGGAGTGTTCTGGCTTCAAACTCCTTGTGTGACCTTGCACAGATCAATAGCATTTAAAATCTGGCTGTAGACAGCATCCACATCTCTGAGTTTACTTCTCGTTCCAAAAATGATCCTTTAATGTCAGCTGATTTCAGTGCACGGTGAAGCTCAGTCAGAAAAGGTGGTCAGGAGGATAAATGTAGGTCTGGTTTCCAAAATTACCTCAAATGGCTGGAGTGAAGATCCAGTGAAGATCCTGGAGGTCTTTACAGACCCTCTGTGTCTTTAGGTCTCCAGTATCCTCAAATCCCAGCCCACTCAGGGCCCTCCAGCCTCCTCCTTGTAAAACAAGGTCATTATTGCAGAGTATGGGGGCTGGACACACCAGCCCCCATATAGGGTTATTTTGAATGAAAATACCTGGGAGGATAGCAGCCCTCAGCAGCTCTGTAATGTGTCATGCACAGAGCACCTGGATGGGGTTTAGTCTCCTGGAGGGGACTGTCAAAGATGGGAATTCTCCTTGGAAGATGAGCCCGTGGACCTGTGTGTGGTGGTGAAGGAGGGCTGGGAGAGGTGAAGCTGAGCCTGTGTGCTGTTAGCCCAGCGTCTGCACTCAGTGGATGTGTCCTCTCCTGTAAAGTTGGTTCTACAAGGCAGCTCTTGTAGAAGCTGGAGCATCAACTGGGGGAGCCTGGCTGGAGGATGCCCCACGGGGGAGGCTGGGACCCCAGCACATCCTCGTTACTGCTGACCTTGGCACGAGCACTGCCTGCTGATGGATCGGCTCTGGAGCTGGACAAGCCCCTGGGGAACCACTGCATTATCTGTTATGTCCCATCAGTGCCTCCCCTGACCCCTCCCAGCTCCAAATGCCACAGGCATCAGGGAAGGAATAAATCTCTGTCTGGTACTGAGAGAGAGAAGGGAGCGAGAGCAGGAAAAAGGAGAGATGAAAAATGTCCTTTTTATGACTCTCACAACAAAGCTGGCCACATGATTCCTAGCAAACATTACTCTGGGAAAAGGGAGGGAGAGAATAGGGGGGAATCAGCAAAAAGCAGCACTGCTTCTCTCCCCTAGAAGGTGCCCAGGGGGAATTATAGAGGGGTATGGGTGACCTTTGAAGGTAAATATCCCAGGAAAGGAAAGGAAAGAGGCCTCAAAGCTTCAGAAAGCTTGCTGCAGTGTCTGAGGCTGCCTGGTGAAATGCTGCACACACCGTGAGCAGAAAGCAGAGGCACAAGTGATCTGAGTTAGAGCAGCAGCAGGGCCAGGCCAAGATTAACAAGGCACTAATAGCAACCACAGCTTTTGTGCTTGTGGGATGATGCAGGAGAGCTCCAGCCTGTGAGCCTAGGGAGAGCTCCTGACCCTGGTGTCTCCAGGAGACAGAAGCCTTTAGCAGCACAGCCCAGGGCCTGAGGAGGGGTTGGAGTTGAGTTGCCAGGGCTCAAGAAGCCCCTTGCTCATTATCCACCAGCCCCAACCATGTTCTTGTGACAGCTGCTGAGTTATTTGTGTTCCCAGGGAAGCAGCTGTGGGCTGGCACCAGCTGCAATTCCCACTGTGCAGAAAGCTGCAACAGTGCTGTGGGTGCGGACTGGGCAGGGTCTGTCCCGGGGTTCTGGGCTGTCCCACAGCACCCCATCATCAGGGAGGATGTCTCCAGCTGCTTCCAGTGCCATGGGAAAGCACCTTTGCTCTCTGGCCTGCTCAGCCACACTGTCTGTGCTGAGGGATGCCAGGCAGGCGCTGTTCTTGCTGAAAAACTGCACTGCACCTGAGATGTTGATCAGATCTGTTATTTCTTAAAGACATGATGTGCTTGGAGTTGTGTAAAAAAGACCATTTGCCACTGTTTTCTTCTGGCCCCAGACAAGCATGTGCCTTACTTGGGAGCACCTTCCCGGGCAGCAGCACTGAGATCACAGTCAAACAGGGCTTAGAGTCCAAATCCAACTGAAATCCATTGACAACCAGATCATTTTTAGGAAATGGGTCTTGCTGAACCTGGTGAGCTGTGACCAGGGACCAGCTTGTCCTGGCAATGCTCACCAAAGCTGGTCTCTTTAAGTTGCCACCCATGGAAAAGTGTGTTAAACTCCCACTTTTACCAAAATGGCTGTAACAACTCCTTGGTAATTCCAATAATTTGGTTTTATCTATAACGTGCTTTTAAAGTAAAGGGATAAATACAATCAGTCTGCATAAAAGGTAGCTATTAAGGAGCAGGCCAGCTGTACAATAATAACTTTCAATTAAAAGCCCTTTCTCACTACTTCAGCTGTTGTGGGGTCTGCAGATTTTCCTTAAAACTTTTGAAGCATGCCTGGGCTTCTTACAGGCAGCCATTTAACCTCCGTTTATGAAGAAATAAAGCAAAATTGATGTTGATTTTGGCCTGCATTGGGGGATACTTTTGTAACATAAAAGCCCTTTTGCCTGCAATTTGCAGAGCAGCCCTGTCACATTGGTGAGGGCTGATACTGATAAAGATAAAGCTTTATAGCTGGGGCATTTGCAGCTAACAGCAAGCTAATGCTACATTTTCATTTTGATGCAATTAATGTTAATGTCTGCTACGAAAATTGTCATTAAATACCATTTTAAAATCCATTCAATTTGCATATGCAAAGCCCATTTACTATCATGTAAAATACACTGTGCCGTTCATCATGTCTTTTCTCTAGAATTTGTAGCTGTTATTTTTCTGGTAGTGATTATTATCTAGCTCTTAAAATAAAACCTAATGTCTGGTCCAGACCTGCACAGAACAAGAAACCCCCCTGGGTTCCAGTAGTAGCAGGACTTTCAGAGGCTTTGAGCACTGGTTTGTGCTGGAGTTGCACTGGCAGGGAGGAACTTCTTTGACTCTATCCTGCTCTACTCCCAATTTCTGCCCAATGCAGGGCAATGAACTAAGTGGAAGAGAGTAGGATAAAGAACTTGAACTGGCCTTTGACTCCACCAGAGTATTTCAGCAAGGTAGAAATGCTCTTACTCTCGTTTTCTGACCCTGGGATGCCAATTTTCTGGCTGACAGCTCTTTGTATTTGTTTAGATTAAAAGGTTGGCATTGAAGATATTTGTAAGAGGCTTCAAGCCCTTAATACCACAAGCGAAATGAGGCTGTGTTGTGGAATGTATGTTAGATTCAGGTAGTTGATTATCTGCCAGAAGTGTCATCAGACATGGATGTGATGCTGTGACTCAGCATATCCAGGTTCAGGACACTTCAGTTTTGGGGACTGTGGTAGCTGAGATTGGGGAGAGATGTAGGGGTGAAGGGAGGAAGGGATAATTTCATTCTGAGGAGGGCCCAAATCTTCCCTCTTACCGTGCTGGCCTGCCAAAAGTCATGCCTGGAGGTATCTTGCAGCCATGTCTGAGTATCTCCTTATCTTTGCAGCGGATGTCCTTGAACTTGTAGTAGAGAGCAAACTCTCGGGCTGTGGTGCAGCCTTGCTCCACAGCCCCACGGCCCATGGTCACAAAATCTCGGGGCATGACCTTTACATGGGGCTTGGCCTTGGCCTTCACTGAATCCCAGTGGCCTATGGCTGGAGATGGAAGGAAATAGAGAAAAAGATGAGGAGTCTCAGTTAGCTCCAGTTTGGGAAAGCAGATTGATGTGTGTGCACCGGGCATGGGGGTCTTGTGTGGCTAAGGTTCCTTTAGTGAACTTCATACCCTGTGCCACTGCATCCCATATGCCATCTGAATTGGATGTCTTCTTACCCTCCACCCTGCCTTGCTCAGGATGTCTGATTTTACAGAGAGATTGTCCCTGACATCATAACATAGCATCACCCTTTGCAAGTGCACACACCCTGCTTGAGCTCTGTGTGAGCCTCTGAAAGTTTCTAATGTCATAGAGAAACTTTACTGGGCAACAAGCAATTGGGGTGATATTAATGAAAGTGGGTAAATGTTGGAGTTCTGCATTTCCAGCTTGACGAGGTGTGGGAAGGAGAGGAGACTTCCTACTAGCATTAGGACTTTGTTGCAGGTCTGTGTTTTAGGGGCAGTGTCCTACCTTCAGGGACTCCTCCATCTCTTTTGTGCATGTACATCCCAAAGGTAAAATCAGGGCCTGGAAGGGGGTAGCAGTTTCTCTTGGGCTTCCCCAGTTCTGGCTGCAGAAAAGGGAATAGAGAAGCAAATAGAGTATTAATAGAGAAGCATAAAGACCTTTTCTGATAAGATAAAGCCCCTGAAAACAGAAGTTTATAACAGAACACAGCCACAAGTACCAGGAGTGTCCATTTGGCAAAGGCTTGAATCCCACAAGTGAGTGCCAATCTGCAAAAAGGAGCTGAAACCTAAAATATGATAAATTTCACACAAGTTTAGTTTTGCGTTATAGAGAGACCTAGCCTTGCTGCAAATAGGGAATCCTGAGTCAATACGTATGGACTTGAAGTCTTCTTGTTTGGTTAATCTCTCCTTTGGTAGGGATGCCCAGCTGTGGTGTCTGCTGGGGAGACAGCAGCTAGTCTTAACTTTCCTTTGAGTTATTTTATTTCCAAGTTGTGCATCCTCCCAGAAAACTGACATAAACTTCCCCAGGCACAATCACATGGCTGCTCCTGCCTGGGAATAGTCAAGATAAAAGGCATGCTGCAGGAGGATAAGGGGGATGAAGAAGGGAGAACAGAGCCTGGAGTTTATAGCACAGAAAAGAACTTCATCTCAATAACATCATTTCTATTTAGTTTTCAAATGAACTCTTCCCCAGTTCATGTGTATCCCTGCCTGGTGATGTCTGTGGGATTAACTGACCTCCCCTCACCCTTTTGTCTCCACCCTCCCATCTCCATGGTGAAGTCACTGCAGGATGTGTGTCTTGAAACCTCATTGCTGCTTGAAAGGGAGGCGGCAGAGCTGGGAAGGGGAGTGAGCCTGGCACAGGGAAAGCTGGAGCAGAGTCCACCTGAGGGCAGGATGTGGGTGCTTTGGGACACATTATTTTCCATGGGAAGGGTGTTAGAAGAGCTGGATTGTTGTAGGTGTTGGCAGGTCTTGTTGGGAGAATGGAAGTGCTGAAATACCACTCTGGTGCTTCTCGTGGGTGAACGCTGACCTGGAGATGGCCATTGTCACACTGCAGAGTGAACACTCTGGGTCAGGAGCTGCTGAATCAAATGTGAAAAACAAACTGCACACGAGCCAGCTTGCCACCATGGCAGGCTGAGACTGTGCAGGTTGATAAGGGAACCAGCTTTACTGGAGCTGCCTGTGTAGGAGCATCGTCTACACCAAAATTTTCCTTTTACTGCCAGCCAGCACCATGCAAACCCTGGCCAGGGCCTCAGAGCAGCCATAGCTCCCCTGTACACTGCCAGCATGGTGGCTGCTTTCCAATGTGCTCTTCTGCATCACCCTCAGCTCAGGCAAAAACTCTTCACTGAGCCAGTTTTGCCTGGAGAGTGAGGGTTAATAACCCCTGTCCAGAACAGGCACCTTTCCAGAGGGCTCTGTACAGAGGTCTCGAAAATGTGCCTGTAATTCCTCAAACACTTGTGACACTCTAAAGGAGGTGTGGCATTTCTATGGCTCTCAGGAGCACAAGTTCACCAGAAAATGAGTTTTAGGGATCTGCCTTTGTTGCAAACAGCCCTTTCTAAAAGCCACCGGCTCAGTGCCATGATGCAACCAGGGCTGCATTTCCCCACCTGTGAGCCTCGAGCACAGGGAGGGACTGTCCCCCTGTCCAGCACCGTGCACGAGGGGACTGAGTGGGGTTTTAGTGCCACCATGGCTGAGGTGCCACCCGGCAGTGACAAACCATATGTGCACTCCGTGTGTGCCGGGAGCTCGTGCAAAGCGCTGCCAGCGGTGATAAAGGAGCTTTGTTTCACTGCTGATCTGTTCCTCCCGTATTTACAGCTATTTTTAGGTGAGTTGTCACTGGTGTACAAGGGAAATGGTGTAATGTTCCTCAGATGCATGAGAAAAGGCGTTTTCCTGGGATCATGTTCTGATAATGGATCAGGGAAGTGAGGTCAGAAATCTGCTATGGTGGCAAAGGTGTGTCAGATGGGAGAAAAATCACTGAGAAACTGCAGGAAAGGAGAGAGGTTTGTAACCTGGGGCAAAGCTGCTTCCAGACCCTCGAGTGCAGAACTCTGTAGAATGGAAGAAATTACGGGATTTAAAGAGTCCCTTCTGCAAAAGACCTGAAGTTAACACAGTTGGGTGTTTACTCCATCACAAAATGAGTGCATGCTGTTTCCTTTTATGATCAGGTGGCATTTTACAGTCACTTTGCACTGAATAAATAAAGCTGAAGGTGCTGGATAATTAATTAAAAAAAAATCTGGTCCAATATGTTGAACACGGAGAGAATCTGTGCCTGAAGAAAAATCAACAAACTCAGAGGACTCTGGTTGCCTGCCAACATCTTTTACCTACAAAAGCAAAGAAGGGGAAGGATGTAGCCGGAATGAATCCTGCTCAATGTAATCCACTATTACAGCCTTTCTCATTCATAAATTAGCAAAACTCTGCTTCCAGCTCATGGGCTGGTTTCATTTGTTTGTCCTGGGGCATTATAGGTGTTCTCTGTCATAAAGCAGTGGGGAAACTGAGCCAAAGTTGATGCAGGAGGTCTTTTTTCCCCCTCTTTCTCCCCCAGTTCTAGCACCATTCCCTATGTTCAGGTTTAGCCTGTCACAAAGCTGCTTGGCTGGAATACAGATCTGTCTGACAGCTGTGCCCATCAGCAGACAACTTCATTAAACCTCATTAAGATGTCATTTCTCTGCCTTATTTCCCACCTCTTGGCTCTAATTAAAACCGTCTCTCTCTGCATCCCAGGCGGTCCTAATTTTCTCTGGGTACCTTCTGCAAGTTTTCTCCCTTTACGACCTCAGCGAGGAAAATCCAGCATCCTAAATGCTGTTTGTCCAGCCAGTTTGGAAAAGACAGCTCTAGACTTTTTCCTGAAGCATTCCCAGAGCACCCAGCAGAGATCAACACCTCTCAGGGCTACGAGAGATGTGCACTGAGGCTTTGTTTGCTCTCTCAAACTGTCTTTAAGGGCTTGGCTGATGCATCCTTTCCCCTTGCACATGCTCATTTCTCTGAATCAGGTGTGTCTGGGCTGGGTTTGGAGGGTGCCGTGCTCCCACAGGTCTTGATGCAGTGGTGGGGGTATTTGATCAGCCTTGGCTGGCTGAAAAGTGTGTGCTGTTGGGTGTACTGAGTTATCCCCAGCCTTTGCCAGGTAGTTTCTGATCTGTGCAGCCCTAGGCTGGAGCCCTGGATTTGTATTTGTGTGTTTGCTGTGAAGGAAGTCTGAAATGGTCTGTTTCTAGAGGTGGAGGCATTGCAAAGGTTTAAGGAAGTGCAAAATTTTTAAGGATTCCAGGTTTCATTGCAAGACTTATTTGTGTTTCATCCCCTGGCGTTCATGGCCCAGCAACACACATTGCATCAATTTTCTAAAGGTGTCTGAGAGAGGAGGGAGACGTGTCCATGCAGAGAGGTACAGAAAGAGACTGAGATGTGGATTTTTAATCCCTGCCTCTACAGCCTCTCCCTGGGAGGGGATGCTGGGCAAATCCATGAATCCTCTGTGCTCTGACTCAGCCGGGGCTGCCCCATCTCCTCCTCTCTGGCTCTGCTCTGTGGACACCTGCAAACTCTGTGCTGGTGCATTTTCAGCTTGCCAGGCCCTGCCTCCTTCCCACCTTCTGTTCCCCTTTTCATTACACCCCCTTGTACAGTAAAGCCTCCCGTCACGCTGCCATTACTATTATTATTGCAGATTTACTGCACTTGCAGAGTGAAGTGATTGCAGTGACAAGGCCCAGCATTTTTCCCTCCTTCCCCCCGCGACAGCTTGAAATCAAGCCCTTCATTTGCATTTACATGATCTTGCTGTGCAGCTTATGAGATCGGGAGATTTATTTGCTACTTAGCTTGATGTTTGATTACACTCTAAGAAGGCAGTGAGCTACAAAGTGCAGGGATACATCAGAACTGAGCTACTGAAAGCCTCTGGGGGACAGTAACTCAACATCAGGTTTAGGTAGATGAGAAAGGGAATGTTCAGTGTTTTGAGAAAGGCAAATTTGATGAGATTTTTTTTTTTTTAAAGGGGGAAGGAAAAATTTAATTTTCACAAAAAAAAAAAAAAAAAAAAAAGGGAAAACAAGAATGTTGTTATAAAAACACACCTGAAAAATCTGGTTTTGTTAGTGCAGAAGAAATCCTAGCAGGGGCTGGTGGCTGCTGGGCTGCCTGGTGCCAACTGCTTGTAACTTCCACTCCCAAGAAGATTATTAATAATAAGTTGGCAGTTGTCTTCGAAGCTTTTCATAAGCGTTAAAGGTCAAAGCCAAAGAAATTTTGCTTGATGGACCACCACATGATCTGTCCTTGATTTATGCAGCTTCAAAGCATGCCACTGAGCATTAATACTCTGTAATAAAGGGGAAACTGAGGCAAGGAATCAGCGTGCCCATGCAGGACAGCAAAGGGAATGGAGTTTGGACTGGGGAGAAAGGAGAGTGAGACCAAATTGTCCTAGTCATCTATGGCAGTGTAAGAATCTTTCTCTTTCCAGAGAATAGGGTGATGGTTGGGCAAACTGCTGCCCTTGGAGTCAGAAACGGCAGAGCTCAAGGATCTTGCTGTGAGTTTTACTTTTTTCATTACAAATACTCCAGACAGATCAGCCACACTGCTAACCCAGAGTACATCTACAAGTGCAATCTCCACTAACCTGTGCTCCTGACTGATCTGCCCTGGGAGCTGCAGCCTTATTAGATACCAACCTTTGAGTGTCAGGTGTGGATTTGAACAATTTTCCCCTCTAGAAGCTGCGTTTTGTGTAAGGCTGGCAGCAGAGGTGTCCCCCTTGCTGGATTAGAGAGGGCAATGAGAGAAGGCAGACAGCACTTCCAGCCCAGGTTCTCCCTACACAACCCCTGGCACCAGCCCCTTGCCATTTTCTTGCCCCCAACAGGGCTGGAACACCAACAAGCAAAGGCCACACACAGAGAGCCCGACACAGACACCCCAGTCCAGGGAAGCACCCACTGTCTGATGCAGTCACTGTGCATTCCAACTGTTTGCACTTAGCTTTTAGTCTTGAAAATTGCCATGAGATATGCTATTACAATTAATCATTAAAGACTTAAGAAAGACTATACCCCATTACATAAAAGACTCCAGCGATGATCTTTATCCAACTTGTAAAATGGGCAGACTTGATGCGACTGAATAATTTTCCTCTCATCTGCACAAAATCATGAATGCAAGTCAGACTTTGAACCTGAAGTGAACACTGCAAGACCAGCTTATAATTACCAAAACTGAAAAAAAGAACAGCGTTTTCTAATGAATGACAAGCCACTAGGTGGAAATCTAATTTGGTCTAATTAAGCAGCCTTTGTGAGGATTTGTCTTTAGATGAAAAGAGGGAGCCAAAGAGATCTAAATGCAAATGAACTCTATCATTTTGGTTTTAAAGGGCCAGGCAGATATGAAAGTATTTGCGTACACAATACTTGCATTTGTCTTCATGGGTGTATTCACTTTCTAGTTTTCCATTGAAAAATTCTGTTTGCTCCAAATTCTGGGACTCTGAATATTAGTCACTCTTTATGGACTTAGTAGATAATGTGCTGTTGGAGGGACAATATTAGTAGCAGGGCATTGCAACTGTTAAAATTGCCTTTCTCTGTAAAAAGACTGCTTTTTTTTCTGCTGTTTGAAAATGGCTTTTCAGATCCCAGGTCTGCCACTGTCGATGTGTGGCACCGTATAACTCTCAGGTCTTCGGGGGCACCTGCTGGACCCTGAGCTCCTCCTCGGCACCTCTGTGTCAGGATGAATTACTTCAGCATTGATAAATCACCAACACCTTGCCCAGTTGTGCTATTTCTGCTGATTCTGCCGACAGTCTCCACGCTGGGAGCAGCCAGCCCAGGTACAGCCCCAAAGGCTGAGACTCACCGAGGTGTTTGACTATAATTGAGATGGAAATATTGAAAACGATCTTCTCCTGCTCTATTAAATCTGCTCCTGACTTTAAGATAAATTTGTGTCTGTGTAAGGTTTTTGTGCCAGCGCTGAAGGTCAAAGAAGCACATGTGTTTCTGTAGAGGGTGTCACAGCTTGTGAAGTTCACATCAGCCCTTGCCTGCTCTCAGTCCTGAGGAAGAAACGTGGGCTGTAGTCAGAAGACAAAGCCCTTGGCAGGAGGGACGGGTTATTCAGGCTAAATGAATGTGCAGGTTACAGCTACTGCTGAGTGAGGTCTTACCTGTGCCTGATTTTTCTTGAGCTACAACCACCATTCACCTCTAAGAGACAGAATGAGCCTGGGATAGATTTGAGGACATGCAGGGACAGTGGCAGGGAGGTTTAGAACGGCATGGGGTGGTGGTCCTGGAGCTGCTGGATGGAGAAGGACCTCTCTGAGTCCTTGCTCTCCCTACAAGCAACATCAGTGGGAAAATGGAGGCATGGATGGACAGACCAGTGTGGGAAAATCAGGAAAATAATTCTGTCTTTGATGTGGCAGCAGTTTTAGGAGCTCAGGGTATAAGGTGGGCAGAATAGCGTGCAGCACCTTGGCAAGCAAAAGCAATTTTACCATCTTTGCTGCTGACTTCACAGAGAAAAGTGGGGCCAGAGAGGAGCTGGAAAGGGGGTAGTGGGGTTGTCATTTCCCAGAGAACCACAGCCCTGGGGACACCTGCTGTGCTGCAAACTCTGAAGTCAAATTCTGGCTGGGAATACTGTTGCTGAATGACTGGTTTTAGTTTGAGGTTTTTGAGGTTTAGCTGAGAGAGGGATGTGGGCTACTTGAGAATGAGAGAACATTCTGTAATTGTTAAAGAGAATGGACAATGGCTTTGTATTTTGGGGTGTTTTTTTCCTTTTTTTTTTTTTTTAAAGGTTCTGTCCCCTTTCAGCAGTTATGACCTTTTCTTTGTGTTTCATCCTTAATAATATCTGTTCTTTGAACCTCCCCATCTGCTACTCCAAGAAAAATCCCTTTATGTTCTCAAGGCCAGATGTTGGCCCAGATTATGTTCAGTGCAGCCCAGCTCAGTGAAGCTGCTGCTTACACCATGTAACTCCCTGCTGCTGCTCCAACTTTGTACAGGTAGTTTTTATTTAACTCCTCTGCTTTTATTTGGGTGCAATAGAACATGCTAAGCTAAGTGCTGCCAGTGTAGCCTTCATATAAGTCACACTGACATTAAAGGAGTTGAATTCAAGTGAGAATTTGACTGTGGGCCTTTCAGAGCAGACTGGATATGACATTTCCTATATAGTAAAATAGTTCCCCAGCAGCACAGACCTCTGATTCTTAGGCCAAATTAAATCCCTGGCTGCAAATGAGATACTGGCTGCCTTGAGAGCTACCTGTTATTTCACAGCAGAATTTGTCTGAAGTCAATACACTTGTGGTACCTCCTAGAAGAAAATTCAAATATTTTACATGAGGAGACAACTTGTTAAATTCAGGCGAACCTCTGGTTCAGGAATCTCTCAGCTTTCACTCAAGGAGAAACTCTAATCTCTGATCAAAGATGCAGGAACTTAACAACTTCAGTCACCTCATGTGCAGAATAATCTCCATTTTCATTAGAGAATAGATAAAGTTTTTGCTGTTAAAAAAGGATGCTGTTTCTTTAATGTAATAAAACCTCCACAGGACAGAATGTCTTTACTAGACTATCCCTCACTATTCCCACAAGAAATCAAATATAATCCTATTTAAGAAGCTTTAAATAATTTTGAGCTTTCATATTGACTTATTAAAATGCAGCTTAAAAAATGCCTTCCTTGCAATCCCTTTACAAGGGTCAGGGATATAAAATTTGAAGAAATATGATTAGTAGATCAGTTGGAAAGATATGCAGCCGCTTCCAATTTTATTATTTAAAATGCCCTTTAGGAAGAAAAGGTGATTCTGTAAAAAAAAGTGGCACCATCTCCCTGAAGGAATC
Source organism: Certhia americana (assembly GCA_018697195.1). Lineage (NCBI taxonomy): Eukaryota > Metazoa > Chordata > Aves > Passeriformes > Certhiidae > Certhia > Certhia americana. Next base: position 4,055,485 of record CM031872.1, read on the forward strand.
CAGTCCTGGGGCTTCCAGTCCTGTCTTCTGCATTCAGAATTCAAGACTTCTGCCAGGTTTTTCTTAGACCTGAAGAGCCCTGGCAGCTGGGACAGAAGAGCTGGTTTCTGTGTGCTCTGTAGTCCAAAGAAATTGAGGCTTATCAGGCTCAGGCACAGAATAAGCCAGGAGCACCTGTGGCCATTCCTGCCTGGTTCAGAAGACAAAGTGATAACAGAGATGCAAATATGCCCCAGAGGACAGAGCCACTTCAGGGCTGAGCACAGGTACAGTTTGGCCCCCAGAGCCTTTCTTTTAGCACCTGGAAACTTGGAGAGATGAAGAGCTGTAAACTTTCAGATGTTGATTGGAGTGGGATCAGTCCCTTTTTCACTTTCTAAACACTACATGTTGGAATGGAAAATTATAGGATGAAACAAGGCTCCTGCTGTGCTGACTTGAACTCTCTGCAGGGTGAACTGTGTCTCGAAGCAGCAGCTGCAGACTCCACCTGAATCCTGAGAGGTCCAGGCAGGATTCTTCTTCCTGCAGATTTCAGTCCAGTTGCCCACGTTCATTCCTGTGGAGTTCAGAGGAAGTGCAGTTCCCCTGGGAGCAGCAGGGTTGCAGGGATGTAAATGATGAGACAATTCGACCCCTGCTCTTGAAGAATATTAAATACAGCGGACACTCAAGCCGTGCTGTCAGTTGGGCACAACTCCCATTAAGCACCAAGGGCCTTGTGCTGATGCAAGAACCTGCCCAAATCATTTGCTGTGTCCTACAGCAAAATGTATTCAACCTGCTGAAATGTAACTGCAAAACCCAGGGAGCAAAATCACACCCTGCCCATTACACTTACAGCCAGCTGCTGTGAAATCCTAATGTGTCAGGCTTTCTCCAGGAAATAAGGTAACTAATAACTTTACTCCTGCCTAAGGCTGGACTTTGGTCAAAGCTGTCAAGGCTTCTATGATTTTCCAGTGTTTTTGAAAAAAATATCCATGATTTTGACATTCTCTGAGTGTGAGCAAGCAGGGAGCTGTGATAGCTGAGCTTCCCGGAGCTGCAGTGCTCAACTTTGGGTGCTCTGCAAGGCAAACACCAAAGAGTCCTGAGCACACTGGTGCCTGTTTTCAGCTCCTGAGGAGCTCAGTGGCAGGCAAACAGGGTTGACTTCTGCCCAGCGTATTCTCCTGTGGCAGAAAAAGCAGCAGTGACACCACAGACAAGACCAGCAAGCACTGGAGAGAGCCTTAGTCCTCCAAGGAGCTGTCATGAGGTTTTTCCCTGCCCTGTCTTCGTAATTTTCTACATTTAGGACAATAATTGTGAAACCGGGCTGAAATAGAAATGAGGAGTTGCTGCCAATGCTTAAAAATTCTCATTGCCTATAGGCTGATCTTATTAATGGTGCTAAAAACTTGGCAGAAGTTATGTGGCTTACAAATTAATGCTTGCTTTCTTCATCCTATGTACGTACATATATATATATATATAAAATTCCCCATAATTCTACATCTGACTCTCCCTCATTGCTTTCCCCACCAAATTTTCTCAATACAATTGCAGCTCTGCTTTGTTCTGCTGTTTTTCTCTCCAGTCCTTTTTTTTTTTTTTTTTTTTTGAAAGGATAGAACATAAGGGGTTGGGTACTGCTCAGGTATGACATACATGAGCAGCTCAATTGCTTTCAAAGGGGCAACCTTCTGAGGCAACCAAGAGTTGGCTCGAAAAAGTCACTTCCTAATTGCATCATATTTGCTAAATCAGATGTTTTACGTGCTTAAGAATTCTCCATGTTCCCTTCGTGTTCAGCCATTACAAAAGGCTCCTGCTCTGCTGGAGTTCTGACCCATATTTTCCCTGCTGCAGTCCAAATTTGGTTGCTAAAAGGTAAAAGGGAAAAAAAAATTTCTCAGCCTCATCACATCTCTCCCAACCCCTGTTCAGCTGCTGTGGTATTTTCCTTCATTATGCTGCTGCCTCAGACTGTAAACCTCTCTAATTTCCTACATCGCAGCTATTTATTTAAATGCTAACTCGCATTATGAAGTGATAATCCACAAGCGCAGGAGATAATTTATGAAGCATTTAAATTAAGAGGAGCAGCTAATTGGGAGCATGTGTCTTATAAGCCTTGCTAACACCAGAAAACTACAAATTAGGGAGAAAATGGAAGATATTTTTATCTTGCTTTTTTCTTTTGTAATGCACTGAGGAAAAATATTACCATACATCACACAAACACTGCTGCTCACAGAAGTCTTCTGTTGTTGGCTTCGTAGTTACTCGAACACACAACGCTCTCGTTATTACAAATTCCTCATTATAACACACAAAATCATCTTTGCTCTCAGAGAAGGTGGAATGAGGTGGGGTTTTCTCCAAATAAAGCAGAATAAATTTTCCAAGAAAGGTCCCCTTCTCAGCTGCATGCATTAATTTAAAAGAGCAAAGACTCCCTTGTTATATAGCAATGTTAAAGTGCATTTAATTTAGGACTGCATCACGCTGTAAGAGTTTTATAGGTTTTTGTTGAAGTGGGAATGAGCATAAATGGCTGTGAATCTGGGAAAAGCAAATGTGCTGTGGCCTCAAGGCTTAGGGAAGGTGTTTTGGATACTCTGTTCAGATTTTTGACACCAAAGTCACAAACTTTGTTTTCACTGCAGCTTTGTGGTAGTTTATTCATTAAAAAACTAATATTGACCTGAATCTGAATAGCAATGAGCCCCACGCTGTGCAATTCCCGGGATCCAGCTGTCTAATGGAGATGGCTCACTAAATGCTGCTGGGATGGGCTGAAGGGAAAGGAGGACACCCAGGCCAAGACAATAGCATTGGGGAAGGTGATAATTATCTCAACTTGAAGGTCACAATCCTGCACCAGATTCCCTGGGAGGCTGTTGCCTCAGCAGGGAGGTGCAAGGCTGGGTGTCCTCAGGAGGCAGCTGCTTTTCTCTCTAAGTGCAGTGCCCCTTTGGTGGGTTTTTTTTTGGGTGTTGGTGCTTTGATCAGAGGAAACGTCTGGGATGTTCTCCCGTAGGAGCCAGAGGGTTTCTCTGCACTCCCCAAAGAGCATCCCAGGCATCCAGAGGATTGCATGAACACATTGCAGAGGGAACTCGTGGCATGTGGAGCCTGAGGCTGACAGTAAGGACCACCTTAACACAGAGCCCTCTGCCAGCCTTCAGCAACCACTTTACTTTTCAGTACAGCTGAGTGAGATCTTTAGTTAGGATCCTCCTTTACCCAGCAACCAATTCTTGTGGCTCCCTTGTGTGGCTGCTCGAGACAGATTTGCTGTTAGAGTGAAATATTGTGTGCACACCCAGCCTGGCAGGGTGCTTGGGAAGCACAGCGAGATCCTTGGACAGAGGATGCTCCGGCAGTGTGTGTGTGTGTGAGTCCAACCCCTCTACATGCCTGCATATGTGTGCGCTGCATGGCTAGAAAATACCTGCTTCTAATCTCTGCATTCTCGTTTTTGCTCTTACAAATCTCCCTTTCTGTATATCCTGTCAGAGAACAGTCAGCAAACAGGCTCTGGCATTATTGGAGTTGCTCCTCGATTTGAAAGAAACCGTAAATCTGAAACTTCAATCATATCTTTATGATCATTCAGCAAACAGAGATGGAGGATTTATTCAACATGGGATAGCAAAGGGGAAACTGCAGGGGGTTATTGCAGGAGATATTGGTTTAGCTAAGGCAGAACTGCTCCCTCGGGCCTCTCTAGGGCCGAGCCAATGAACAATGGCACCAATGACAATAACAAGGCAATTATGGGGAAGAGGGTGAGGAGGGGGTAATGCTTTGTTAAAGATAGAGGTAAGATTCCAGCATGGTGTCTCTTTTGTGTGCTTTCGGAACTAAAGGATGGTGTGTGTGCCCGGGGTGGTCTTATTAGGAGCTGGTGATCCTAAAAAACACAGCAAGTGCTTCAAAGTGCCTGTAGCTTCCATGTGACTGTGCTGCTCTTAGAAAGTCATAATGATTTCCTCCCTAATTAAATAGGGCTGGCAATGTGTTCCCTTAATCCATACTGCACTCCAGGCCAGGAGGTAAGTATATAAACCTTTGCTGAGGAAGGTTTGTCTCTCTGGCTGTGTGATGATTTTGGGTTTTCTGCATTTAGAACTACTCCCAGGAGGGGAGTCAGGGGTTGTCCCCTTGCTGGGAAGACACTCAGATCTTTACCCACAGTGTTAGGTTAGCCACAGTGTTGTGCCACAAACACTGAAACAGCCCTTCCAACAATTTGACCTGGAAAGGCTGTTTTTAGATCACCCTGTGACCTGGTGCCCTTGCACTTCTCCCAGCTTCATATTCTAGATGATATTTTTAATAACAATAGCCAACTTTCAAAATCCTGACTGGGGGGAGAAGCTCAATCCTTTTAAAAGACTTTTTGAACAACAAAAACTGCATTTGCTTTTGCTCTCATGGGGATCAAAGTGGGGCAGCACTGGAGGGTGGATCCTGTGAGACCCCTCAGTTTCAGCTAGGAGCAGCACTGGGCTCAGCCTTGTCCTGAGGTCCTTCAGCAACAAGGTTTCTGGAGTACAAAATTGGAACACAAAAGCCTTGGCACAAAGGGGTGGAAACGTTCCTGGGCGAGCTGGATCCTGCCACTGCTGCCAATGGATGGGACCTGCATAAAATTAGCATCTTTTCAGGGTGCATGAGACACAAACGTCTCTTTTAAAAAAAAAAAAAAAAAAAAAAAAAAGATGTGATGGTGCAAAAGCAGGAACCCAGCAATCCATCCCCATCTGTCCTGCCTCCCCTCCCCTTCTTTTAGCAATTTTTCCCTCTCCTCCCTTCCCTCGTGAGCCCCTGGGCGGTTTGTTTTTGCTTGCAGAAGGAAGCTTGAAATATTGTGGAGGGGTGCAGGCAGCGCTCCCTGTGGCCTTGCCCCTGATGGCAGGAATGCAGCCATAAAATAACCCAGCGCCATCCGTAACCTGTCGCCAAAGCCCCTCTCCGAGGTGAGAGTTTTCCTCCCTGCCGTGGCTGTTAGCTGCAATGTATTTCTCCCTGCACTAAGCACCGTCTTTCCCAGGGCTGCATTACAATGATTTATAAACCCCATTTCTGGGGAAAACTAATAGATCAAAGTGAGGAGAAGGAAAAGGAGACATGAGCAGCTGGAAGAAGATATTGAAGCATGAAACAAAAACAGGAATGAAAAAGTAGTTTGTGGCACTAGTGAGTTGTTCTGTGCTGCACTTCTATTATTGAAAAATAATAGGGGGAATCTGTATTTTAATCCATTTTTTTAGGAGATGTTCAAGTAATCTGAAGAGCTCTTCCTAGAGCCAGCTTGCTTTTGTGTGTTTGTGCATCTCTTACAGAACCAAACACTTATTTTGCTCTTAGCCTTTCCCTGTCTATTCTCATGTCATATTTAGACTTTCTATGGTTTTAAGCAACATCTAGATTTTCTAATGGGGTAACAGAAAGCATTGCATGGAGGATTGATGCTCCTCTGGACCCGAGCTTAGGATATGCTTGTTCCTGAGCTAAGACTTGATCAGTTTTTACAAAGAGACTTCATGGGCTGAGGTCAGGGTGGCCACTGAGGTGCTCTGCCTTTGTCTCTGCTTCCTCTGCTGCACAGTGGAGATGAATGGACGAGATTCATCACATAACTCTCAGCATCAGTCAAGTTAAAACCTGACTGAACTGAGCCAGGAGCACAGACCAATGCTCATCTCTTAGTTCTACAATGATTAATGCATTAGTGTTTGTAAGAGCTTTGGTGATACACAGCTAATTGGGCTTTTGTGTGTGTCCAGCACCAGACATCCCTGACTTCCAATGCAGGAGAATTATGATGAAAATAACAATAATCCTTGTGGAGTGCTTCATATATTCACAGGCTGCACAAACCTTCTACCTGCAATCTCCCCATGCTGAGTGGATGTGAGAGCAGACATTACACAGCTCTGGTGAAATGCACTGAGTAGGACAAACAGCAGATCTGACAGAAAACAGACGTGTGTGGCAAGACCACAGGGACTTTTCTAAGAGATTGCACAGAGCCATGAGAGGGAAGCTGAGGAATTATCCCCAGGCACATCCCAAGTTTCTCTGAGGTTTGTAGGTTTCCATTAAAAGTATTCTTCTATGTTCCTGTTGTTTAAATTTTCACTCAGCCTGGCAATTTTCTGTTGCCAGTTAATGCTGCAGTGCCGTGTTCACTTTAGGCTGCCTGGTTTGCCTTGGTTCCTGATTTCTGCTCCATCCTTTGGTGTTGGTAAAAGGGTTCCTGGGGGAATGCAGGTGCAGGGGATGTTCATGGATGTGCATAATTGATACGTCTCACAGATAACACAGGAAGCAAGCACGTGTTGAACTGCTCTGCACGAGGAAGGGCTGTGCTTGATCACACAGAGGAGCTGTGGAGGCAATCAAGTGCTGTATTTTCCTTTTGGTGACTTTGTGAAAACATGGCCTGGAGAAGACACATCCAGGATGGCATCCATATGATCTGCTTTCAGCTGCATGTCTGACTGTTGATAGGGGAGCTAAACATTGCCACTGGCAAGATCAACACCTGCCCATTCAAACAATCTCATGGGTCTCTTCCACCCTGAGATATTCTATAATTCTGTGACCCTCATGGCTGAGCCTGACTTCTGGCTCTATAAGAGCTGGGCAAGTTAAAATGAAAATACAATTTTTTAAATTAAATTTTTTTGCTCATGCCCTGTGCGACACAGTCCAAAGACGTGTTTAAAAATGCTTCAAACAAGAGAGGTCATCTTGCTAAAAACATTCAATCCCTTCCTTCCTCCGGCTGTGCAGCCTCAAGGAGCCCCACAACTCCTGAGAGCCATGGTGGTATCACAGTAGGCAGCTGTAGAGGCCCTGTTTGGGATCCTGCATGGATCCATTACTCTGCTGACCAAAGCCTGATGCAGCTGCCTGTCCCATGGACCTTGCTCTGGTAGCTGCATCCCCTATTACAACAGGTAGAAAAAGCATCTGTGCTCTAATAGCCATTGTAACCCTCCTAAAACTATGACAAAATCTTTCTTCTGAGTCCCTATGGCCCAGCCAGTCTTTACTCTTCTTCTGTTTCCTGTCTGCAGAGAGAGCTGGCAGGATGAAAGACAGCTGGGAAGGTAGAGAGAGCTGAATGTGGACTAAGAGCTGCCAGAGGAATATGAGAAGAGAATTTTGCCCTATAAGCTTTAATAAGGTGGTGGGTTAAGAGAAATGCAGCTAGGGAGAAAAATGGGGAATGTTCTGTCTCCAAATGGGCACTGCTTCAGTTTGTAAAAGCACCAGGGATTCCCCATGTGGCTTAATTTATTATTTTCCCACTCGTTAAATGCCAAAACAATAAAGCAAAATCTATTGTTAGCTTTAAAATGCAGGTGATTTGCATATGGCTGTGATAGTCCTACTGCTGCCTTCATTTAAACTCAGTAAGCTGAGGTACCTTTAAAAATTATGACTTGTTTTACATTTAATATACTGAACTATGTTAACATAATATTAAGGGGCTGACTTCACAGCTTAATTGCTGATCACGTAGAAGGCAGCTTTAGCAGCAGCATTAGTCTGGCAGAGCTGTGCAGCCTGAGATGAGCAGCTGGAAGAGCAGCCTGCACAAAGGGGCTCAGAGCTGCTCCTTCCCTGCCATGATGCCCCCACTGAGAGCACCCTGGAAACCCAAAATCATTTATAGTCCCTTGTCTTAGAAGGTATTTGGCTCCCTAATGCAGAGCAGAGGCAGTGCAGGGCATGGAGGGCATAGCAGCACCTGGACAAGGCAGTGTTAGAAAATCAGGTGGGATCTTCCCCCATCCAGTAAGGTTTTGCAGAGGGGGAAGGAATGCTCCATTCCCTGGCAGAGCTGGACACACACTGCTATTCGCAGCCCCGGGTCTCCGAGGTTGCTGCAGAGATTGTGCCGTTCTGGTGTTGGTGTTGTATATTCTCATTTTCTTCCTTCCTTCTTTGACCCTTGGTTGTGTCAGGCTGAATGCAAAGAAGGCAGGAATGGGAATGGGAACCAGGCCCACGCAGACTCTTAACCTCTCCTTGAATCCAGAGACCCTCTGACAATATTTTGGTCGATACAGTTGGCTGAAGCTGCACGAGGCTGCTTGGGAAGGGTGAATTGCTGCAGTTTCCTTTACTCCCTCTGTATTTTCAGCATCCTGAACCCTGGGCCAGCACTCAACAGCAGGGCATCACCTTTAAGGAGGCAGCTCCTGCAAGTGGCTGACTCGTCCTTGATCCCCAAACCTCCAGCAGGAAAGTGGCACACGCTGCTACCCTTCTTGTACATTGTCAGAAATGTAATTAGGATCCAAATATTGTCCAAGGATGTGCCCAGAATAAAAGGGATCCTAGAGGATCCCTAAGAGGGCTTTTCAGGAGCTGAAAAGGTATCCAGCCATTACCAGCTACTCACATCCATGTGTCTCTGACTTCCACACATGGCTCAGATTTTGAGGTCTGACTCCTTAAAAATTTGCCTTTTTCTCCCTGAAAAAAAAAGCATCCAGATTGACAGAGATGTACACCAAGTTCTAGCCCTCTATGATTTAAAAGAGCAAAGTCATAGGCCCCTGAAAATTGAGGTTTATAATAGAAGCACTGGCAAACCCTTAACTACAGAGAAGCTACCAGGCGTTGCAACAATAATTGGGAAGGGAGGGAAAAAAAATCACACTGTGTTTTTCAGTGCTTAGCTAAGAAATACAACAAGAGAGTTTATTGCTTGCAAAACACAGCTGCACTGCCTCAAATTGGATGGAAAAACGAACCCTGATAATTTATTACACCCCTAAAGTCACAAGAATGTACCCATAAATTACTTTTTTGGAGGGGGAGGGAAGTGGTACCACTGTAGTCCATTCTGCACAACCTACTTATTAGTATCATAATTTATTATTATTATGCCCTGCTGCAAATAGAGAGGCAGATAAAACTCAAATCTATTAAAACAACCGCTCCACTTTCTCTGAGCCACTGAGGGACACCATTCCAAAGGAAATGAGATAAATTACTAAGACAAATGTATGGGTCTTGCATTAGAGCACGTAGCTTGTATAAATGCAAGAGCAGGAGGATAATTCAAGCCAAAAAGAGTCATGTTAAGTTTTACCATTCAGGATTCAACACAGAGGGACTAGGATAACATCAAGTGGTCAATTAAATGTTTCTAATGTATAGATTTTTTTTTTTTCCCCAAGATCCTGTGTGTTCACTTGGAATGAATTTGCAAAGCTGAACTAACTTCCCTGCTTCTATTGCAAATATACCTGGATCAGCATGTGTTTAAAAATATGCTTTACCCAGCTATTGTGAGGAAGCAGATGCTGTATTGGTAAGCCTGAAAATTACATTGCTAGAATATATTTGGTAAAATTATCTATTTGGTAAAATAGATAAATCCAAGTGGTGCAGATCAATTACAAAGCTGATTTGAATTTAAGGTTGGTGACAGATTGTTTTAGATTCCCAGAAGGGCAAAATGGCAGAGCCAAAGGTGCCTTTATCAAGTTCACCACATGTTTCTGCTAATGGGGCTCAGATATGTCAAGAGGAATTTTTGTACTATTTTTCCTTCTCTTAATTTCTTTCTGGAGCAGGCAGCTGGAGCAGCAGTTTTTAATGCTGTCTTCCCCTTTCCTGCCACATGGATGGATTACCTGAAGTTATAATTGTTTTGGGAGGTTATTGCTCAATTGCCCTCTTTAGGACATGAAAAAAGTCAGGATAAGTTTGGGGCTCTTGGCCATAGTCACTGGGGTAGAATAGAGCCCTGCTTTTGGAAGCTGCTACTCCAGAATGGGTTTGGGTACAAAACTGCCAGGTTTGAGAAGAAACTTGGCAGCAACCTTCTTTCTACACAGCAAATTTGTGGTTTTCATTTTAATTTTTTAAAAAATAAACCCACTACATATGTGATACAAATTCATCTGGACTTTCCTAAGTAGTGTTTACTCTTGATACTGATGGTGATACTTGGAGTGAAAAATGGAAGTATATAAAATTATTTCCTTTCTGAGTTAAAGCTACATGAAATACACTCATAAAGCTACATTTGACACTGCTCCAGGTTTGTGCTTGAACATTTTTTTGCTCCTGCAGTTTATCTAATTATTTATGTAAGATCATGAGGGCAGAATAGGCAGGGATTTTTTCCACCTTCATTTGAATGTCAGTTGGCAAATCCAACAATTGTAGTTTTTGCTTTCTGGCCCTTTGTTCAGATCCAAGGTATCAAACTTCCCAGGAAAAGCTGAATTTCTCTTCAAATAGCATGCTGTTGGTGTTCCCTTCAGAGGTGGCATCTGCCTCTGGCAAAGTGCAGGGCTACTACTTGGGCTCTTTTGTCAGTTTTTCCTCCCACTTTTGTCTTTTCCACAGTGAAATGTTCTGCATGGCCCAGTAGTTTTCTAGTATTTAGTTTGGTAGCTGGTTACCTTCCTCTTGAGATTCTGGCACTGCCCATTTACAAGCATGTTACTATTAAAGCCAACTTTCCAAGCCACTGTCCCTTCTCCAAAAGGGAAGAGGGTGATAGGAGCCTAAGCAGAGCAGGGATAGTGAAATTTTAAAGTATTATGACACACATACATTTAATATTACATCACATGTAAGGGAACAAGCACATATGATTGCAATATTACATGACAAATATAGGTCCTACAACGTTAAATTTAGTGCCTTGTGATTGATGATCCTTTGTTTCCAGGTTTTCCTCTCTGTATATATTATTTCTGTAGGATAAGCATCTTACCATCTGGAAGAAACATACAACTTTTTATTTTCTAGCATGTAATTTCTGTTTGATTCACAGCTAATAAATAGGTCATCTTGTACTTTTGAAATGCCAACATGCAGTAATTCAGTGAAATAGAGACTCTACATTAAAAAGCTGTCAACCCTAGTGCAATTTTCCTGCACCCTACGCTCTGGAAAGATACCTTGTCACTCATGGTTCAGCTCTGTTTTCCTGAAATATCTCTTCTTCTGCATAAATAATGAATATAGTTGCATGAAAATATCTGGCACAATGTCTGTTCTTCCTCCCACTCTAAGGAGCTGCAGTACAGGCTCTGTATTTATTGGTTGATCTTCTCAACAAATCTTGCTGAAATCACAGGGGTGGTAATAGCGTGGCCCCCTCCCAGGTGTTCTCTGTGCTAACCCCATCCTGCCCGAATGCCTCAAGGCAGGCAAGTACTGCCTTCAAAAACACTTTGCTGTTTAATTCTTCTCAAAATGTAAAGGCTACAATGACACAGAGTAATTTAAAACACTTACTTGCTTTCAAGCTCTTTCCATTTCTAATGTGTTACGCAGGTCTCACTCAGAAAAACATCAGCCTGAAGCAGATCCCAATTAGGAGTTTTTAAAATTAATCCTATTCCTTAAAAAGCTTGCTATAAATCCCACCAGATTACTAAGCCTGTTTTCTAATTCATATGATCTGAAACACACAATTTACTGGCTTTTATGGCTTTCTGCTGGTAGCTCATTAGAGGTGACACAAGGATGGCAAAACCTGGTTCCGAGGCTCTGATTTCCACCACAAACGTTGGAGCTGGGCTCATTGAAGGAGCCCTCCAATTTTCTGTTCTGATCTATAAGATCACAGTGCATCCAAGGGATCTCAATTCCTGAGACAGTTTCTAGATGCAATGCAGGGAAATCTCTGCAGTGCTGATCTCCCAATCCCAGAGTATTTATAACCCACCCCTCCAGCGCACAGACAAAATCTGAAGCCAAAGATTGAATCCTGCAGGTGTTGCTCACATGAATGGTTTCCCCTGACCCTGAGCTCGATAATGTGATGTGAGGCAGAGGCAATGCTGTTTGAAACTGGATCAGCTCAAACCATGAAAAATTTTGGCCTTTTGTGGGTTTGAATCAACAGAAAGTTGAAACTTTCAGAACGTCAACCCTTAAAAATGGGAAGAGCGGGGTGTGCCAAACCCCTGGGAGCAAGGTTTTACAAGGGATAAAGCTTCAGAATCCTCACAGTGAGGTCCAAAAGTAATTTAAATCTCTTCCCCTCTCCCCCTGCTCCCAATTTCCCCATCCCAGTTGTTGTGAGCTGCATCAGCTGAGAAGGAAAGTTGGAAAGTGACACTAATAAGGAGGGCTCAGACGCACTAAGAGTATTAAAAGGTTAGGTCATGGTGTGTTCTATTAAATAGAATATTAATTGAATTCTTGACATCTGAGGTGAACTGTGACATGCTCATGGGATAAATATTGCATTTAACAGAGCATCATGACCTAAAGCTGTAAATACTATTGAGCATCAGTGCCAATCCTTCACAATAGATCTTAGCCCCAGTCCTCAGGGTACGAATGCTCCCTTGGAGCTTTGGAAGCTTGAGCTTAAAACTAGCTTTCACATTTCTTGTTTCTGGTCTCAGTTAAGTCTGAAATTGCTTCTTCCATCTCAAGGCTACACTCTGCCTCAGCCCTGTGGTTACAGACTCCTAATATAAAGCTAGAACTGGATGTTTCAAATGCCACATGCTACACAGTGCAAGAAAGGTTGAAAGAAAATTTCACCATTTCCACCTCCACACCATAAAGAAGATTAAAACATTACAAAGACCAATTAAAAATAGGGAATCTCACAGCAACATTTTCATTAACCCTCCCTGGTTCTTCTTTCTATCTCATTAGTCATCACAGGGAGAGGAAGGATCATTTTAATTAGCAGCATTGTAAAGCTTTATTTAAGGCAACTGCCCCTCCTGCTGCTCTCTGGATTACCCTGACGGCTTATAAATACAATACCAAATCATTACCAGCCAAAAACAACGCCACTGAAGGGTTTGGAAGAAAGAAGATCCACTATGGTCAATGTTTAGGGCTCTTTAACAATGTCCTTTCTCCTTATTCAGGCATAATTCAAGCGTAATATTGGGCTTTACAAAACAACTCAATATCCTCTTACAGCAAAGTCCTTTCTAGTGGAGGATACCATGTGTTCAACTCTCTTCCCCTTTGTTTTCAGGGCAGGGAAAGCACAGAACCACATCTGATAGGATAGACATGGTGGATATGATCACAGGTTTTCCAGCATCCCAATTTAGAATTACTTGTTAAATTCCTAAATTAAAGGGACTGTGGGATGCTGACAGCCTTGCAGGAGGGGGGTGAGCAAGGAGACTCCAGCTGGGGGAGGCTGGTGGGGAGTGTTTTAGAAAAGAGGATTTTGAGAGTTTAGGAGGAAAACAAAGTGAGAGCCCACATTTCATGGAAAGGAAATTGCTTTTTCCAATTATCGCTGCTGAATTTCACATTTTTGTAGAAATTAACCCAATGGGTCTGTTCTTTTAAGAAACCTTCAGCCAGCATTTCCAGCCAGCAGTTTCCACAGCTGGGAGTGCAGTCCAGAGTGCATGTCTAGAAGAGCTCCTTTGCTCTCCCTCACACCCATGAAGGTGTGAATGACCCCACTGCAGTGCCCGGGTTTATTTTCAAACAAGTTGGAGTCACTACATTGCAATCAGGGATTTGATGCAGCCCAAGATCTCTCACACAGGAAAACATCACATTTCTTAAGATGTAAGCTGCACACAACGTCCTCCTCCTGTTATGGTTATTAGGATTCCATTAGGATTATTAGGATTCACCATTTAGATCCGTGGCCTACTTTCCCTGACCTGAATATTTAACTGTGGATTCTTCAGTACACCTGGGTCCTGCAACCTCTAATTGTTCATCACTGTCCAGCCAAGGCAGCTCAGTCTTTCCCTTGGAAACACCCTATTAGCTACACGTGGGGGTTTCAGTGTTGTGAGTACTCAGTGGTGGAGTATTTATGGTGGGGTTGCAGACAGGATTTGATTTTTGAAAGTCAGAACATCACACAAATGAATTTAGCTGAAAGTCTGAGGTACCTTCTTTGCTGTGGGTACCAGCAAAGTAAGGTTAATACACCTTTGCATTAAGGTGTATCAGCCACCAAATTCTTCCACTTTATTGCTTGACATGACAAAAAGAAAATCAGACCAGATGACAAAAACTCTTTTACGCTGAAGTGTGAGAGCACAAAGTGCAGTTCATCTCCCCTGAAGACAAACACACCCTGACTTCAGCTGAGCACTGAGCAAAATGCAGAGATAATACTGGCTTCTTCAAAAACCACGTCTGCTCCTTCACAAAGGTTTAAAAATTATTCTGAGTGCTTGATGTTACCTATGTGAACTATTTTAAGTAATAACAAAAAAGGGAGAGAGTAATGATGTATCACTGAATGATTAATGCCTTGCTATATAGAGTTTATTTCGTATTAAGATCTGTATGTGTGGAGGCTTGCAGGGAGAGGTGAGATCTTTTATAGAATTAACTGCTATGTGTCAGACTGTCACAAATACACATTAAAATATTTCCACTTAAAAGAGAAGGGGGCGAACACCGAAGTCCCAGTTTGGGACTGACCAGAACCTCAGCACCCATCTCTGCTCAGGAGGCTGAGCAGGTCACACTCCTGAGCTTCTGTCACCAAAGGCTCATCATCCAACATGGGGGAGTCTTCCAGAGGCCTGAGCACTGCCAGGAGAACTGCAGCTTCAAGGGATCTCAGTCTCCAGAGATCACAGATGCTAAACTCGCTTAAAACCAGACAGTGAAAAATAGTCAGAATAGCAGCGATTGTAAAAGTTTATATAGGAGTTGCTTTGTTTTCTATTTATAGCTGCACTGTATTTTTCTTGTAATACATTTTTAATGACTTATAAGGCCTAGTTATTTATTCTCCTGAAGCCAAATACTTTCTCTACCCTGATGATGCAAGGGAGTGAGATTTGCACATAGGAGCTCTGTGGGAATGGCTGGATCTGCTCCCTGTGCTGGCCCCAGGCTGGGGGGACCCTGCCCAGCCCTGGGGACCCCCACAGCACCCAAGGCACTGCTGCACCCCAAGCATGCAGCTCCCCACTGCCTCCCTGCACAGGGACTGCCTGTGGAGAGCCCTCCCTGGGCCAGAATATTTTCAAATTGCTGATTATTCTATCTGCACACAAGGGAGCCCGTTTTTATGGTTATTTTGCTTTACATTTCTTAATCCAAAATTAACTTTATTTAAAAAACAAAACAACCTCCAAACCTGCCTCATAAGCAGTGGCCCCTTCCATCTGGGTGTTGAAAAGTTGAGTATGCACAACAGACAAAAAAAAGGAGAAGATGGGACACTTTGAAATGACAGCTTTTAGCACCAAATATAATTAATCTGCAAAACCAGCATTCATCCCTAAGCACAAATGCTGATTGCTTCATGATGAGTCTAACCAGAATGGTATTAACTCAACAGTTCTTTCTAAATTGTTATATACCCAATATTTTCTTCTGACTCTTCTTCATATTAGATTAATAACTATGTAATCACTTCATTAGTTTATTTAGATTATGTTATTTTAGGAAATTATTGTTTAGATCAGCCTTGTCCTTCCCATCTCTCTGTGCCGTCCCAGAATTAAGTAATATCTGAGAAAACCAATTAATTGCAACTCGACCGCTGTAATGGGGTCTGTTCTGCAATGTGGCAATGTCTAATGGAGTTTTAATTTCCCCGTGGTGAGTCAACATTTGCTTAAAGAGAGAAAACTCTTAGAGCAAAACACTGCCTGAAACACACAGAGAGCTCTTCCACATCTGTAGGGCTGAACATTTTGGGGCTACTCCTGCTTTTGTTGGGGTAAAATTCATAGAGGGGCACAGCTGGGCCACCAAAGAGCATCACTTCCCACCAGGGGCTGAGGTTTCCTGTGGACTTGCAGGGCGTGGAAGACATTCAACCCAATCCTACACAGCTCTCAGACTGCACCTCCCAACCCTGCAGGGTCCTGGGGGCTAAAATAAATTTGTTACCCAGTGAAGCCTTGACAGCCTTTTTTAATGCATGGTCTTCCTCAGGCAATATTCATTCAAGTGTCCTGGGCCCTCTGCAGTGGCACCAGCGAGTCCTGGTCATGGAGCAGAAGCCCTTTGTGGTGGGGAGCTGTCAGACACAAAACCTTATCCCCAAGGAACCTGCTGTGAGACACATGGGACACCAGGATTTACAATGAGATTTTTCCATTAATTAGCTTGTTCAGAGTATTTAGTCTTGCCAGAAGTTACATTTGGGATTCTGGGTGGAGGCAAAGCACCCAGAGCCCTTTGAAATGCCCCTGGACCCTCCCTCTCTCAGGCCCTGAGTACCTTCCCAAAGCTCCAATGCTGTTTTGCTTGGCAAAAGCTGAAAAACTTCTAAAGTCAGTCTGGTCTGCCTTCCCCAGTTATCTGACAGTGTAAAAGGCTTGAAACAAAGCTACATTATGATGCAACCAAATTCAGCAGCATCTGATTAACAAAAAGGAGGCCACAGCTACCTGACAGCAGCCAGTGGTTATTTTTTATTTCTAAAACAAACTGATGGCCTCAAACATTCATACGTGTTTGGGGTGGGGTTTTTTTTTTGTTTGTTTAAATGTCTCATTTCCTGGTTTGTTTTTCTTCTGCATCATGCAGGGAAATAAAGTTTTGCAATTCTTCTTCTCATAATAAGTCTGTCCAAAAATGATGTTGCTCGTTGTGTTGAAAGATGGTTTCATTTTCTACTCAAAATTGGTATGAAAAATTTGCCTTGCCAAATGAACATTGTATACTGAACTTGTCAAATCCTCTCTCCTGACACAAATAAAAGATAACATTGGGTGGCAGCATGTAAAACAGCACTGACAAGACAGCTGGGATGGAAGCAAAGAAATGCATATTTTTCTCTTTCTCTCTTCCAGAGCAGGGAATGGGAAAGATCCAGGTGAGAGAATGCCGGCGTATTACAACCAAAAATATATCATCTAAAGACTTAACAAGCCATTTCGAGGCAGCTTCTGAGATGAACATAAGCGATTCCATTTCTGATTAGCAAAATCATGACAAAAGCATCAACTTTTTTCCAAGCAGCCAAGAAAGCTGCTAAGTAGGAAGAGTGGCGGGGTAAAAGGAGTATTCAGTTATAAGTTCACAACTCTGCTGTGCAGGTTGGAAGGACTATTCCTTGCACTGCAGAAAATTATTCCAAGTATATTTAAAAATAAATAAGGTAATGATAACACTTTCATTAGATCTGCAGTCTCACCATGTAAGTGAATAATTTTTTCCTATTGAAATTGTTGATTGAAGGATGTTAGCTATTTACCAGCCCCAAAATTACATTTCTTCTCTCCTCTTAAAAATCACAACAACTGCATAGTTAGTAACAAGAAAAGACTCCTAAAACTGCAGTTTTGGGGTGGGGTGGGGGGGGGCAGGAATACAAGCATGAAACACAGATTGCACCTTCAAATCCCCGATGGCATCACGCTTCTTTGTTCTGCTAAGAAAAATTAACCTCAATCTCGGCTCAAGGTCCCCCGATTGATTATCATAGTCATTTAAATACTGTAATCTCATTTTCAGCATCAGGGAAAGGGAGCGAAAAGAAGAAAAAGAGAAAGAGGTGGGGAAGCGAGGGGGAGAGAACGAGAAAACAGAATAAATTATCTGACAAAAGGAAAAAGGCCCTTTCTGCTTACGGAGCCTATTTCAGATCCTTCCACTTGATTGGAAAAGTTGATGAAGTTTAAATGAAGCAGAATTAGAGGCTCAGGCCACTGAGTATTGACAGGGGCCCATGGAAGAATGTGCAATTCAATAGGCCTGATTTCTGTGGAAAGCAGGGGAAAGGCCTAAATGGTATAATCTTCAATCAAATCTAACATCGACACTGACAAGGCAGGGTAATGAGATAGGCCAGATCAGGCTTGTTGGTTAAAGAAATTAATCCCTCTCGCTGCACCAAGAGTTCAGCTTTGATGCCTATTGTACAGAGCCCCGGCCCAGCCTATCTAAATGCTAACTAACTGCGAGTGTGATCTGGGACTGTGCTTTTCAGTGCTGGGGCTAAGCTGAGAACAATTTTAGCTCCCTGATTACGGTGGCAGAGGTGGGGCAGCAGTGCCAGCACCGGGAGCAGAGCAGGGATGACGGATGCAGCCGCCCTCTTGCAGGGAAAAGTTGCATTTCTGGTCGTCTTCAGGCTTTAACACGCTGTAATACGTGGTAATTAATGGAGTTATAGTCCTGAGCAGCCCGCTGGAATCCCCTGGGAGCCACCAAGAGGGGCTGAGCAGCCAGGAGGGTGATGGAGACAGCAAATGTAAAAAGAGTCGGGAAGTTAAAAAGCTGCAAACAAAGGGGCTCTTCTACCTGGGCGAGCAGCCTAAGGCTCCTGATTAAAACCAGCGTTATTTTTCAGGCTGGTTTGCTCTTTACGGAGCAATGCAAGGTTCACTGTGTTTGCTTTGCTGGTTTTTATCCCCCCCCCCAGCCTGAGAGTTACGCTATTATTTTTAATCAGTTTTCACTTGTAAGATTTTTAGGCACAAACCTAATGTTGGTTTGCTTAAACAAATCAAACTAGAGATATTTCCCTTGATACTGAAGTTTTCTTAAAGGCTGTTGCTGGAAATCTAGAAATCTAGTCCCACTTGCATTTATCTTTGCTACTTCGAATAAATGTGAGTGGGAAAGTCAGTGTAATTTATTTTATAAAGTACAAATGGTTAAAAAAGAAAATGTTCTCAGAAATGCAGGTTCTGTCTAATCTGTACAATGCGAGCAGCCAAGCAAGAACAAAACAATCCTTGCAAGATGACAAAAGCTTCTGAAATCAAATAATTAGGCATAAGAGCATCTCTAAGAATTTGCATGGAAAGCAACCTACCCTTGGGGAAAGTGTGGCTAAAACTCCCAAAAATCAGGAACTGAAAATGCTGGTCTCTACATTGACTGGTTGACTGCCGACCACATGCTCTCTTTGCTCTACATTCTGCTAGGCAGCACTCAAAAAGAGGGGAATGATTGTGGGAAAGGTTTAAAAATAAAGAGCTTTTCACCTTTTCCTTGGGCAGCTGCCAACTGGTTGCCTGCCCAACACCCTCCTGTCCAGCACTGTCCTCACTTTTCCTCTATGCTCAGGGCACTTTCTGGTGCCTCTTCCAGAGAATGAGAATTTTTATTGGTGTTGGAGTGGAAGCTGAGCTTGGAGAGGAAAGAAGGCAGAGATATTCCCCTCTATCTTGCAAGTTTTAGCTGGGTCTCTGGTGCTGCTTTCAGCCTGCTGGCTCAGTGTCCCTGGAGAAGGGGTGGTGGGTTAAGGGCACTTTAGTGGGATTTGGGATATCCCTGACTTTCTGTGTGGTGCCTTCAATTTGAATTAGTCTGAAAATCATCTCTTGGTGAGATGATTAGTGTGGTTTGGGGGCAGCACTAAAAACGGGTGGTGGCTCTCCCCCAAAGTTTCTTAAATCTTTCTGAGAATAAAGCCTGAGTTTTAGGTTCCTCATAAAAATTTATAGCCTGCAGCAGCTCTGGATGCACTGTGAATGTATGGATCCATTTGTGACCCATTTAATTTTAGTTTTTTTCCTGCCTACACCCTCTCATCCTTTGGCTTAATTTTTGGTTTTACATCCCCACCAACTCGGGCAACAGGCTGTACAGATGTTCTCTGCTCTGACAGCACTGCTATTAGGGTCATAATGCAACAATTTGGTCTAACCATTACTATTGTGCTGGCTGACTTCAATAATGCACTTTTAAATCAAAGAGCCTTTGAAGCTTTATTTCCATTGTATTAGACAAATAAACATAGAAGATTTTCACAAACATAAAAGGCATTCACCTTGTAATGTTTCTGGGCTTATTAGTCTCACCAATTTGCATTGTTTTGTTCACATAAAGGATCAAAATGCCCTTTTGCTTGATTTTACATCCTGTCTGTGGATCTTGGGAGAGAGCAGCTCCCAAGGCCCAGCACTGCTGGGGCTGTCCCTCTGCCTGCTGAGTCACAGCTGGCACTTTGGAGCCTGTGTTCAAACAACCAGGAGGAAAAACCTACTACTTTCATTCATGCAGAATGTTTACTTGCCTCTTGGAAATATCTTACTTATTTCAACAGTGCCTGTGCAAAATACGGGAGGGCACTAAAGCTCATAAGGAGTTTAATTTTTAGTGTACCAAATAATTCATTTAAAAATCTTAAATGAGTTCATGCTGAGAAGAAAACCCTTAGAAGTCAGAGCATTGGAAAGAAAGCTCAGAACCAAACCTAATGATTATTTGACTAACCAGCCCTTCATTAGTTTATTTCTCTAATGAATTATTGAGGCACTGTGTAGATATCTCAGAATACATTTTTAAAAGCACAACATTGGTCTTAGATTGCAAAAATATAATAGTACTCGTGATATAATAATAATGGCAATAAGCACACAAAATGCTGCATAAACACTAATTAAACCTCAGTGTCCCCAAGCAGCAAGCACAGAAGGCGGGATGCTCAGCACATGTAGTGATTTGAGGTAAAGAGTATAATTAACACCAAATAAAACCATCTTATTCCAAATACGGCTCATGGTACTCGTGGCTGCTCTGCTCTGTATTACAGAGAAACTGAAATCTGCTCTCTGACCAAGTTTCCAATAAATGTATTGATCCCAACCAGCTGTAAGCAGGTTTAGGTTAGGGGAGGGAACAGAGTTATTTAACTCATCGAAGCTAACACTTGAGGGAAGTTATCCAAATCCTCTGCAAGCTGCCTCACAGGGTTATGATCAGCAGTTTGCCATACGGAGGGCTCTTAGTTCCTGTGGAAGGAAGGAGCTGTGAGATCCTGGCTGTGGCTGAAGCCCCAGAACCCTTGAGGGGAGCAGAGACAACGGGCCTGACAGCCCTCCCTGGGCTGTGTGGGTGCTCTGTGGAAAGGGAATGATTTTGCTCCTGTCAGTCCCATTCCTCACCCCTGCCGAGTTCACCTTGGCTCCTCGACTGACTGGTGCCAGAAGAGATGAAGAAGATGAGTGGATTTAGAGAGAATGTTAAAAATCCCAAATCACCCAGGAAGTTGAGGATTAAAGGCTCAAAGAGGAAGCACAACATTCAGATGTAAAAGCCCTGTTGCAGCCACAGTCCAAGTTAATAATAAAAGCTTCAGAGTGAAGGAAAACCTGGCCTGTCAGTAATTTCTGTTCCAAGAGATGTTTGTGATGATGAAGTTTACAGCGCTTTTTCACACCATCCACTTGTCCATCTTTGTCTTTTGCTTAATTACAGCTTTTTCTTTTCTTTTTTTTTTCACATTAGTGATGTGACACAATTTTAGCTTGACAAAATGGCCCCACTTGCTTTTGTAGTGCCCGTCCAATGGATCATTCCAGAAATCAAAATGATTTTGCAACAATTGTCAGCAGTGCCTTGCTCTGTGACAGCCAGACTGCTCAGAAATACTTCATTATGAGCTTCAATAGGCACGAAAGGAAAAAGAAAAACGTGGTGGGTGATTTCTGTACCCACCTAGGGAGTGGAGTCCTTTGATCACCTGGCTGGTGCCACAGGGAGCACGGGTGAGCCCAGGGAAAGCTCTTCTGTGCATCCCCTTCACCCACCAAAAAGGGCAGTTCACTCTCCCTGGCCTGGCTAATCCTTCCTTTGCTGGGAGTTCTAAAGCCAAGGCTATCAGTGTGCCAGTTCCTGTGGTTTGGGGAGCTTTTTTGATCATATATTCTTCTTCTGGAGATCGTAGCTGCTGAAATTTTATTGCCTGAATCCTGTAGCTTCTGTTCAATCTCATTTGGAAAAAAAAGGAAAACTTCCAGCCCTCGGGGCTGTAGAGGAAAGCTTAGGAAAATGAACCCTAAATGCCCTGGCATTCAGACCAATAGAGACAGCCTGGCATCAGTTGTCATGTAAATAACAAGCTTGTAAAACAAACACTGCACATTCCAGCAGTTCTGTTTGTTAAATCTGCTTCTCCTGCAGTCTGGACTGGGACCTGGTGCCAGCCTTTCCTGGCCAGCAGAGCACCAGCACCATCCTTCTCCTCTTCCTCCTCAAAACTGCCAATTTGGAAACTTTTCAATGCTGGGAGCAGCAGCAGGGGCTCTGAAAGTGAGCCCCATGCTTCTCAGGGCTTTTCCTGGAGAGCAGTTCCCTGCTCCCTGCATGGCCCCTGGCTCCACCTGGACAGGTAAGTGGATGCTTTGGCACGTGGGGCTGGATTTCCCATTTACCTTCACACATCAAGGAAGGGAAATCCAACTCCTCGCTGGTGACAATGACTTTGTCACAGATATGTTGCACTTAAATATATCATATTATGCAGAAGATGTTAATCTAAAGGTAACCAAACTGCTGTGGGTCACTATTTCTGAAGTCTGTGTCAAGCTTGCCAGGGGTTAAGTTTGGTAAACTCTTATTTCCTGCCCAGAACTGGTTTATTTTTGTAACACAGGAGTTTTCAGTAAGTTTGTACTGGAAAAGTGCTTGGCTAAGGCTTTTACTGGTGAAAGCAGACCAAAAATGCTTTGCTCAGATTTTTACTGGCATCAGTAGATTAAATGCTTTCCTCATGTTATGCTGCAAGCAAATATATATTGATAACTAAATGAACTCCTTGATTAATTAAAACCCATCATACATTCTAGCAGAGAAACAGAGCATTCATCCTTAGAAATCTTTACGTGACAAGATGATGGGTTTAATCTGTGATAGCCAGAGGGTGTGGACACATCGTGTGGGGAGGCTGGGGCTGGGCAGAGCTGAGGCAGAAACCCAGTCTGGGCAGGGATATTGTTTGGATACGTGATGCCATATTTAAAACATACATAAAATAACTGAAAGAGAAAGAAGGATGTCCTTTGGCTGCTGCAGAGTAGGAGATCTGTCACACTTGCACCAGGGTTTTGGGGTCCAAGTGCTATTTGCAGGAGGATCAGGGACTAAGTGTCCCATCCATCTCCACTGGGCCTCAGGTTCTTGTGTATTTGCTGCCCAGAGAACCTCCCTGGCAGCTGTTGGAGGTGTGTTCCTCATGCCCTCCCTCGGCTGCCAGCAGCACTTGTCCAAGCTGCAGTTGTTTCCAAACCTTTGGTGCTTTTCTTCTAAACCATCTTTGTGTCCTTCAGTTTCAGCCTGAGGACTGCTGGCCACCCTCTCCAGAGTGCTTTGTCCCCAGGGCTGTCCTGAGGAGGAGGAGATGCCAGGCTGCCGCTGGAAGCAGGAGGAGGAGGAGGAGGAAGGGCAGAAGGCTGATGTTGTCCCTGTGTCACCACTGGTGCGTGAAGTGCCAAGTGCCACCCCACCCCTGTCACCTCCCTGCAGAGAGGGACGCCCTGGTGAATTCAGCATTCCCCGGGGCAGTGTGGGAAGGCAGCAGTTTGCTGCACAAACTCGACAGCAGAACCTACCATGAAGTGCAATTACTGCTGGTTCCAAGATTAAAAGCATCCCTGTTAACAACCCGCTTGCTCCATGCTCAAGGATTCGCATCAGGTGGATGCAAATCTCCTCACATCCCTACCAGCACACACCCTCCTGCAAGGAAGCCTTGAGAAAACAGAAATCGTCCAGAATACTAAAATTGAACACTATCTTTTTCTTCTAAAACTTGCTCGAAGTTTAGTTTCACCAGGCCAGATTGCAGAAATCCAGATTGTGCCTTAATTTATTAAAACATCCCACGATTTGAAATTGCTCAGAACTCCCAGTGCCAGCCAGGATGCTTTGCAAGAGTTATCCTTCCCATCAAACTCAGGGCATCCAGAGAAAATAAAGAAAGAAGTGGATTTGAACAAGTGAAGCCGCTTTTGAGTTCTGATGCAAAGCCTGCTGTTTTTCTGTGCCTGACAAAATTTCCCAATCGATTTTTAGCGTTTCATAAGAACGCATTCAACACCACAAATGTTGAAGTGTCCAGTGACACTCCAAATCCCCAAATTTGAACGGCCAACTTCCAAGCCTGCCGGTGCAAGGTGCGATCTCTGAGGGAGCCGAAGAGCCCGATTCCGGCTGGAAAGCCGCGGTTTAAGCGGGGAAACAAAATTTGGGAGCAGGAGCGGCTGCTCCAAGCGCTCGGTGCCGGCTGCGGGAGCCGCACCCGCCGCGTCCCCGGTGCTCGGGGCTCGCTGCCGGCTGGGAGCGCCGGCTCGGGGCACGAAGCCGTTCTGCGAGTGCCATCCAGGGGACGAGAGCTGCACTTCAGCTGCTGCTCGGGGACAGGAGGCGGTTTAAGCGTTGACTGGCTGCGGGTGTGGGTGTCGAGGAGCAGGAACCAGCCGAAGGGAGATGCTCAAAACTTCCCGAGGCGCACCCCCAGCTCCGCCGGTGCGCAGGGCAGGGATAGGAGTGGGATTAACAAACTGAGAAGTGCCAGGAGTTTGGGAAGGGATCAGAACCTCCACGGCAGGTCTAACATCCTAATTACAGAACCACAGAATCACTTAGGGTGGAAAAGACCTCCAAAAATAATCGAGTCCGACCTGTGACCGATCACCACCTTGTCAGCCAGAACAAAACGCTGAGTGCCCCGACCCGGCGTTCCTCGGACTCCTCCAGGGATGGTGACTCCAAACCTCCCTGGGCGGCCCCTTCCAACGGCGCTGGTAATTTAGGTGGATATATTTTGTGTGACCTTCTGCCTCTGCTGTGGAGAGCAGCCCCAATGACATCTCGGTCCCTGTCCCCGAGTGCTTCCCAAACCTCGGGGCTTACGACTTGGGAAAACCCTCTCGCATGGAGAACCCATCCTGCTCTGTGCCCATCACCGGCTGGCGACCGCCGGCTGTTTAAAACACGACCACGCTTGCTAAGCAACCAACACAATTTCCTTCTCATATAAAATCGCGGGGGTGGGGTGGGAATATTTTAAACCGCTTTAAAGGGAAACTTTTCCGCTGTGGAGCTGCCCGTGGCGACCGTGACCCCCCCCCCCCTCCCCGGTGTCCCGTTGGCTGCAGGATGAGGGGTGGCCGTGTCCGAGCAGGACTCGGCGGGCGCGGGGCTCACCTTGATGATGAGCGGGTTGCGCAGCATGCTGAGCCGGACCAACCCCAGCCTCTCGTTCTCCGTCCCCGGGCCCGCCTCGGCCAAGGTCATGGGCCACCGGCGGAGCCCCGCTCTGCCGCCCGCCATGGCACGGGGTGGGAGCCGGAGCTCTCTCAGAGGTCTCAGTCCTGGTGCCGGGGAGGGTTTCGGTCTAAATGGGGGCTCGACTGATGCAGAGTGATCCTCGCAAGAACCGGTTGGGAACGGAATCGATTTAGTTTTTGGTAGTGACCAGCGCTTAGCATTCTGTGCATGTTTCAGGAAAAATGATGAAGACCACATTAGTGATAATTGTTTGTGCCTTCAGTGTAATTTATTTTTGTGAGGACCACCGCGTGGAGGTAACGGAGTGCAGCTGGCGGAGATGGAGAGGGCGCGGTGACCGGAGCGGTTTGTGGAGCGGTTTGTGGATTTGTGGGTTTGTGGATTTATGGGTTTAATCATCCCTGGGGCTGCTGAGAGCGCTGCGGGTGCGCTGCGAGTCTCCCTCCGTAGCTTCAGGGCGGCGGGGTCCGGCCTGGCCGTGCTCAGCCGGGGTTTTATCGGGGTTTGGGCCTAGGGGCGAGCTGTGAGCTCCACGGAGCCTTCGGGGCCGCTCGTTCGTTCCCCTCGGGGGCGGGGAGGGGATGCCCGGGGCCGGCCGGTGGTGCGAGATGCTCTGGGGATGTGAAATTCGAGGGTGTTTCAAACGTGAGCGCTCTGTGTGTGCTGGATGTGGAAAATGTGTCAAAGCGCTTCCTGCCTGCTCCGTGCGAGTGAATTCTGCAGGAATTGCCCTGACCTGGCACACAGCTGAGCTCAAACGTCCGAAACTTCTAATTAAAATTTTTTTTAGATTTTTGTGCTGATGGGTCTCATATTTCTTTGTTGCTTTTGGCTCGCTGCTGTTTCAGTGCTGAAAGCTGAGTTGGACGTAGTAGTCAGACGTTGCTTGGTTATTCAAAATCAAAGCTAATAGTTATTAAGTTTATTAAAGCGGTTTTTGTTGTTGTAGGAAGGTGTTTTGAAGGCTGGGGACAGCTGTGATGCACATCTGTTTGGCAAAGAAGGCATCAGCTTTTCCTAGGCACTTTACAAAACTAACTGGATTGAAAAGTAAGCATCTAAGAAAAAACCGAGGTTTTAATTTTTAGGGGTTTGGGTGGGTTTTGTGCTTTTTGTTGTTGGGGTTTTTTTTTGGGGGGGGGCTCTGTTTTGTATTAAACAAAACTGGTGTATAAATGACAACACTTTGATAAAACTCCTCTCTTTTATTTAAGAGAAAAAAAAATGAAAGGCATAGCACATGCAGGTGATTTCCAAGTCCAGGATTTTATCAAGAAGAAGAAAAAGAAAAAGAAGAAGAAACACAACGAGTCCAACAACCACCATGAAAATGCTGAAACTGTGGAAGATCCAGAGCTGGGCTGCACTTCCCCGGTGCTCTTTGAAGATGCAGCAGCACAGGGTGGGGAGGGCAAGAAAAAGAAGAAAAAACTGAAAAAGAAGGGTGAGAAGCAGCAGATTTTGATGGATAATTACTTAGTGGCACATGAAATCAGCAATGGGACTGGAGAGGCTGTTTCCTCGAGGAAGAAGAGGAAGAGGGAGGGTCAGGACAGCACTGATGAGCTCAGTGATGTCACTTGTGTCCCTGTGAACCAGTACAGCAGCCAGGACTGCCAGCAGGCTGCTGCTGATGTTGTTTATTTTAAAAAACCCAAGAAGAAAAAGAAAGACAAGCAGCCTGGAGTGGATGAGGCGTGTGAGCTGCTTCCCTCTGAGGAGCACAGCAAGGGCCACAAAGAGAAATCCAAAAAGAAGAGGAAGAAGAGGAGGGAGGGCAATGCCCAGGATGTGCAGGAGGACACAGGTGGGGCAGCTGAGCAGCCCTCAGAGCAGGGCAGGAGGGACAGGTGGCCTGCAGGTGAGGATGGAGGCTGTGATGCTGCTTCTGCCATCAGTCAGATCTCCGTGGAGCTCCCTGCTGGTTTTTCTACACCCAGTAGAGCAGCTGGTCGAGCTAAAAAGACTCCAGCACATGCTAAAAATACATGTAAAAGCAGCACTTTTGTCAGGGAAGGAAACTCTTCAGAGTCTGATGTGGGGTAAGTTCAGGTTTTGTTTGGGGTTTTTTTCCCTTATGTTATTTATTCCAAGTTTTTCTTCATTCTGTTTTGTGCTTTAAAGAAAAAGGTTGAATTTACACAGCATTTGTGATGTTACAGACCTACTTTAAAAGCTCATTTTTCTTGTGAAGATCAAATAATTTTTAAGAATACTTCAGTGTAAGCTCTTTCCTCCTCTTTAAAAACTGTAGGTATGGAAATAATTAATGTGCAAACAATTTGCATTTAAAAAAAGAAAAGCAGGGGGAAAGGAAAAGGATCTCATTTGTTAAATTTGATATTTATAGTAAACATGTGCACTTTAACCAAGCAACTAATAAGGCAAGCTAAACAACTGAATGTTCTGTGCAAATAAATGCTTGTGTAAGTAGTTCTCGATGCCTTTACAGTGTCTAGAACACAAAACAGGAGCACTAATAAGAGACAGATAGAAAAAAAATCTGTGTGCCAGTGGTAGCAAGAAACATTACTTCTTCAGTATGCCCAGGTGTGAGAGTTTTGTAGATCTTCAGGACTTCAGAAAGCTCCTTGCTTGTTGTAAGTATGGAAATTTTGGTAATAAATTACAATTATCAGATTATGTTAAAAGGTTAGACGTGCAAGGCAGCGAGTGTGTGAGGTGTTTTTTGGTCTGTAATTAATGAATGTGTTCATTCTTTTGATGGGAGAGATGTTAACAAAATCTCTGGTTTGGAGTTCTAGTGGTGTATTTTATTTTATGTCTTTTTTTTATATATATATCAGGACACCAAAAGCCTTGGCATCAGATAAAAAGAAGAAGAAGCAGAAGGACAATTCCTTTGCTGAATTGGCAGCCTCTGATGAGGTCACTGAGGATGGTGAAGAAGGCCTGGACATTTCTGTTACTTCAGTCACAGATTTGGACACTGCAAGACAAGAACTGGAAGAGTTTATTCCTCATGTGAAGAATATATCAGACAGTTCAATCAAGAAAATGGCTGGAAGAGACCTAACGAGGTTTAAGGAGTTTAAAAAACAGGGTGAGTTCTCTGAAATCCTGCTGCAGTGAGGAAGGGCTGTGCTAATGTTTCTTGTAAAGTTTCTTGTGTTGTGGCTGCTGCACCCACAGAGTTCTCTTCATTGCACTGATACATTTTCTGTTTCTCTGTTTTGTAGCCTCTGCTTCCACACTGGCAAATTTCAGTCCCAACTTGTGTGTTAATTGCTGATTGATTCCCAGCTGGTTTTGTCTCTTTCAGTTTTCTCTTTTCCCCTCTGAATTTTTTAATACCTGAGCTTAAACCTGAGACGTGCAAGAGATTGTACTTGAAGGTTGACTTGGGGTTTTTTAACCTTTCTATATTTTAGGTATTGCTGTCAAGTTTGGCAGATTTACCCAGAAGGAAAACAAACAAATCCAGAAAAATATTGAAGAGTTCTTATCACTTACTGGAATAGACAGTGCTGAAAAACTTTTGTTTACCTCAAGGTATCCAGAAGATAAAGACACCATCCATCGCCTGAAAACAGAACATCATTTTTGTGAAAAAATCTGTGAGTATTTGAGTTCATCCTCAGGCAGCTGAATGTTGCATTCTACAACCTGGTGATACCGTGGCATATCTTGTAAAATAATTTTCTATTGAAAAGCACTTGTTACTATGGGGTTAAATGTTTCTGAAAGAGTTTTTTGAAATTCATGTAGAAGTAGGCCACAAGAATGCTTGGTATTAGGGATGGGTTAGTAAGCTAAAGGTGAATGGGAATGGGTACTTGGAATCTCCAAAATACCCACCCAAAATGGGAACTGGTACTTGGGGTCTCCAAGACACCCATCCAGAGATAAGATTCGTGTTGGTACAAGGATGAGCTAACTCTCATGAAGCAATATTGATAAAGTTAATGAAACAGGAATGATAAGGTTATTATAGTGATTATTGATGTAACTGAAGTTGCATAACTGCTATAGCTGAAAAGTGTATAAATATGTGCACCTTGGACAAAGAGGATGGAGCTAGATTTGGGTTGCAATGCCCCTAGTTCCTGTGCTTCAATAAAAGCACCTGCATATAATCAATCTAGGATTATGTGTGTGTTCCTGAATGCTAACACACTAATGTTGCTAAATTTGGTAAAAAAAGGAGCTGCTGATGTGGTATAGTTGATAATTTGCACAGTCCACTGTTCTTATTATCTGGTCTCAAATAAGAAGAGTTTAGAGATTAAATATGGTCAAGACCAGTAAAGACTTCCAGACTTGCGTTTGGGCTTTATTGCTTTAAGTGCATTATTTGCTAAACTAGAATTAAAGTTACTAAAGGCATCTGTGAGTGATAAAGTCCTGTCTGAAATTGTCACTGGTTCTTTGATCACACAAATAGGTGGCAGGTGTAGGACTGATGGGGGGTGGAAGAAACTGAGCCATGTCAGTTTTTGAAGACCTGGGGATCACCTCAGTGCACCAGGA
Organism: Certhia americana; assembly: GCA_018697195.1. Lineage (NCBI taxonomy): Eukaryota > Metazoa > Chordata > Aves > Passeriformes > Certhiidae > Certhia > Certhia americana. The sequence goes on from CM031872.1 coordinate 4,084,909, forward strand.
GCTTTATTCTGTGTTTGGTGACATCATGTCAGGCAAGGCAGAGTAAAGGGCAGCATGTGATGGATCAAGATACTGGGCTCAAACTACTGATTTGTCCTCTGTGCTTATTTCAGACACACAATCCTTCCCTCTGCATTGGCTCATTTGCCTGATGTCGACTTTCATTCCAGCCTGGGAATTTGCTCCTGGGCTGGGAAGATTTGGCAGAAAGTCTCAGCAGTTCTGTGCTTTGCAGTCCCCTCTCCTGGGCACTGCTGACCCTGGTGGTTGTGTGTTCCCAGGGATTGGTCTCTGTGGCTCTTCCCTTCAGCAGAGTTCTTCCCTTGTTTTTTTGGTTTTTTTTTTGCTGGATGCCCCCAGTGCCTGCTTTTCCCAGTTGGGACAGTCTGTGGGCACCCAGTGTCTCCTCAGCCTCCTGCCTGGTGGTCTCATGTCTCTTTTTTAATGGGAGTGTTCAGCATGCCAGTTAAATTTTAATCACACCTAGATCAAATGCACAGCCAGCCCGTGCAGTTGGTAGGCGGTGAGTGGAAAGAAGCTGCTGTTGACAGCACGGTGGTGAAAATGTGTGGTGTTGGGTTTTGGGGTTTGTTTCATTTTTGGCCTCAGCACTGTGAGAAATGTTTGTTAAAAATGATCCTTTACCTTCCAGCTGAGGGCATACCCCGGCCCTGGAGGCTGATATATTACCGAGCAAGGAAGATGTTTGACCCAAATAATTATAAGGGAAGGTAAGGGAATAATTCAGAAGTGTTTTTGAATGCTAAGATCAGTTTTGTTGATTACTTGTAAATTAAAAATGGATTCAAATGAAGATCATCTCTCCCATTTATGTCAGTTACTGTGAGTTAATTAATAGTCCATTTTCCCTTCTTGATACCTCTGTTCTAAAATGTGACTTGAAGTGATTGTGATGATTAACATTGATCACCTGCAGATGTTACAGCTTTTTAAGAGATTGAAATGGTTTGAATTCACAGCTGAAGCTGTGCCCATTTCCTCAACCAGGTATTCTATGGAAGAAAAAGAAAAATTAAAGAAGTATCAAGCTCTGCATGGCAATGATTGGAAGAAGATTTCTGAGTTGATGTCCCGTTCTAACCTCTCAGTTGCTATGAAATACTCTGAAATCAAGTCAGGTATGTGATTTGAAGAGAAACAATTCATTTTGTATAACATTATTTGCACTGTACAATGTAGGAACCCTAAACATAAGAAAAAAGCCCTTCAAGTATGAGGTTTGTAATTAATTAATTAATTTGTAGTGATGGTCCTCTTCACACCACTGATTGCATTTTCATGTGGAAAGAATAAGAAAGGTCTCTGAAAGAAAATGGAAAAGAAGTGGAACAAATATAACTATTAAAAGAACTGACATCTAAAAGAGATGATTTCATGGGAAGGGCAGAAGGAATGTGGCAGCCAGGTTTAAAGAGATAAAAACTGGAGATTAGACTGTTTTTTAGTGTTTAGGCCGAGCTCTCAAGTCTGCTATGCAGAAGAGTTTCTAGGATATGTGTTAAGAAGTTGGTACTATGTATATAAAAATCATGCAAAGTGCAACATTTGCTCCTTTTTTTTGCCTTTTTTTCCCCTAATCATTTATGATAAATTATGCCTTAACCTGATGGGTTTTCAATTTTAGCTATTAACTATGGTGCTTGGACAAAGGAGGAGACCCAGAGGTTAATGAATGCAGTGAAGGAGGTGCTGAGGAAAAAACTGAAAACAGAAAGTCTAAGTTCTCGTTTCTCACTGGAAGAGTCAAACACAGATCCCTGGATTGACCGTGAGCAGCTGTACCAGGCACTGCCATGGACTGAGATTGAAACCAAAGTGGGAAGTCGATATTGGAGACAATGCAAACAGAAATGGTGAGGGCTTGGGCTAAACTGAGATAGTAAAAGGTGTTCTGGGGTGTATTTATTCTGCAAAACCTGTGTTTTGGACCGTGGTGATCCTTTGGTAGGACAGGTAAGGGATTGTAGAGCACAGAAAAGGCATTGCAGGTGTGTCTGAGACAAATAACTCTTTTCTGCTTGGTGTGCTGAGGCCTGAGCAGCAGAGTTGACTTAAATGATGAACCCTGGCATTGTGACTAAACCCAGCAGTATTATTTAGCTAAAAATAAGATGATTGAGACACTCATGCCAGCTGCTTAACACCAAACCAGCTGCTTCAGAAACTTTCACATAACCTTGTGTTATTTCTGCAAGAAATGTATAATTTTAAGAAACTTTCCAACCAACAGGTAGAGCAGCTTGTTTGCAGGGTTTTTTAGGGGAAACCCTCCCAGCCAAGGCCTGAGCCCTGGCCAAGGCCTGCCCCTGCAGCTTGGGAAGTGTGGCATCAAATCCAGGTGTTTCTGTGCTAAAAAATATAATCAGGTCACTTTGACTTGCTGATTTGGGGCTTATAAAAGCTGACCCACTATTGGGGTGAATTTGGAGACCTCACCTAGGCTGTTCTCCTTCCCACCATGTGATCTGGCACACCTGCACAGCAAATAGCTCCTTTTCTCAAAGGTAAATGCCACAATTGTTGGGTTTTCCCAGTTCCTGGGAAGGGTTCTCTACATCCTGGCTGTGAAATGGAGCTCTCCAGTGACAGGATCTGGATGATAGTAAAATATTGAGGCAATTGGTGATGTATTTTTCTCAGTCACTATCCTTTCTTTCATATAGGAATGATTAGTGCATTCCCTTGCTTATTTTTGCTCGTTGCTAAAGCCAAGTGTGTAGTTTTATTGAAGTTTTACTTTTTTGTTGCCTTAATAGTCACAGTAAAATAAGAGCATTCTTTCCATTGGTGAATCCTTTCAATCCCCCCTGTCCCTTGGCAGAACATTGCCTCTTTGTGCCAACAGCAGCATCTCGATGCTTGGAATTTCTTAAAATGATAAAAACCTGTTTTTCTGTGTTTTCAAAGGAATTCAATTTTAACAAGCAAATTGACCAGAGGGCAGCAGTTGTGCAGAGGGATCGACAGACTACAGACCAAGATCAATCTTATTAAAAGGTACAGTTCTGAGCACTGGGATGTTTTGGTACCTCCCACTGTTTGAGCTGTGTTTATAGAAGTTTGCAGGATGAGAACAGCCTGCTAGCAGCTGGATACATGTTTTGCAATCATCCTTCCTCTAGAGAAACTGCCCTGTAATTTCTGACTGGGGGAGCTGGGAGCACTGAACTACATCTTGAGTTCTGCCTGCAAACTGCTTGTGTCTCACATTCACAGGTTGTATGAAACAAAAGCAGAGGATGCCAATGAAGTAAACTGGGATGAACTCAGTAATGCTATTGGGTAAACCTCCTTTCTCTCTTTTTATGGATACAAAGGGTAGTTAAAGCAGACAAATCAAAGTTGTGATACCTTTACAACAGTTTGGAAACATTACAGTTGCATATCCTGGCATAGCACTGAGCAGAAAGCCAAGAGCTGGAACCCTTACACAACACTCTGGCATTTGGAATGTTATCTGTGCTTCCAGATGTTAATCAGATAATGAGAAAAACTATGATTTGACATTATGGGTTAATTATTATTTGAATTCCATCCTTTCTACCTAAATCTAAGCTAGAGTTTGAACTGGCATCACTCTCAGGAGTGGATAACTCAGCAAAACTTAAGCTTTGTGATAGCTCCTTGCATCACTAATTCTTTGAACTCTTCTCTTTGCAGAGATTTTCCTAGAGCCTATGTTCAATCAGAGTTTTATAAGCTAAAAGTGTCCTCTGTCCCTTTATGGAAAAGAAAGACTTTTTCTGGTCAGTATGCCAGCTGTTTGTATATATATATATTCCTTAAGGCTTTTGTTTCAATCCCAGAGGTTCATATTCTGGTTCTGTTTTTTCCTAATTGGCTAATAATCTTAGGCTTTATACTTGTTTACTAAATGCTTTTTTCATAATTTTCAATGTCCTCTTCATGCAAGTCCTTATGAACCTGTTCTTTTTAATACCTTGGCTTGAAAAGTTTTAAGACTGTGCTTTTTAATTTCTCTTGGCATGTTTGTGTTATATCTGATCTCCCTGCAGCCCCTGTGATGAGTACAGTACAGAGATTTTGTGCATTTAACACTGACAACATAATTTCTGTCTGTGAGATGCTGTTCCTCTACAGATCCAATTAAAACTGCTTTTTTTCTTTTTTTTCCTCATAGAAATTATTGATTATCTGTATGAAAAGAAGCTCCCAGAGCTTGAAGAAAAGTTAAGAAAAGAAGATAAGAAATGCCATAGTTTTGGTAATTCAGCAGCCAGTCAGCAGCAGAAGGCTTTCCGACTCAGTGACATTTTTGATTTCAGTGAAGAAAGTGATTAATTGATTGTCCTAAAAGCAATGCCTAATTTGAATATTTAACTGCAAATTGGTCTGGCTGGAAGTGGGTGCAGCTCCCCACCTGCAAGTACCCAGGCTGTTGATAATGGGAAGATCAGGATAGGCACCCCAGATTGTTTTGTTTCATCTTGAAGATTGAGTTAAACAGAGCTTTTGTGCCAGCTTTTATTTAATTTAGCTCTGGTTTTAAAAGTTTTCATGTAAGCAACCCAGTTGCTTTCTAAATGTCTCAAAATACTTTTTATCTGTGGGTTGAAAGCTGCTGTTTTCCCTTTATGAATGAAGTTGGGTTTTAGAATTTTTTTTTTTCTTTAAATTCATGGTATTAAAAATACCATGTTTGCTTTTAAATCTCTGTAGTAATCAAGTCTTGAGAAATCTGTGTTGATGAAAACAGAGTTTTCAAGTTTTCTTCTTTTGAACAAGTATCTTAAAAGCAACTGGGTTTATTTTTGATGCAGACTTAGACTTTTCTCAACCCTTCTAGAGAAAAAGAACTTTTGTCCATTACAAGTCATCATTTCACGCTAACCAAAAGAAATAATTCAAAATGTTGTAAATAATATTTGGAATAAAGAGACAAACCAGTGTGTGTATATATATATATATATATACATATGCGTACATACATTTTTATTTTGCCAAGAAGAGTTTCTACATTTTAATAAAAAAATTAAGCAATAAGATGGAGGTTGTACTCATGTTTGTATGATAATCTCTGCCTGAAGTGATTATTTGTAAATAGACTGAAGGAATGTAAAAAAACCCCAAAATATCTTACTGTGTGAAGTCTTTGTATGCTTTGTTTCTATTTCCCATATGCTGTACTAGACAGTAATGCAAGAAGACTCAGTCTCGACTTTTTGAGGGTCGTTTTCATCAGTGACAATTTCTCCAATTCTCCAATCATCACTGAAAATCCTGATCTTTCAGTGGCTTGAATAAATGCCTTGTTGGAAGGTGACTTATAGCAAGGGATTTTCAAGGAGAACTTTCCATCTTTAACTGTGTCTGGCTTTAGTCCTACTGAAGATAGAAAGCACTGGGGTTTTTGGGAGACAGACACGACCTCCCCTGCAATCAGCCACTGCTTTGAGGGTAAAGTTTTGCACCCAAGAGATGAAATGGGGATGGGGGGAAGGAAACACACACAAATTCCACTTCGGTCTTCGTGTTGCTTCATGAGGTGTGAAGGTTACGAGTTGAAAAGTTGAATTTCTGAATAAAAAATTTGGGTTTCTCAAGGGGTTTTGTTCCTGGAAAACGGAGATGCTCTGAATTGTCTGCAGGCAAGAACTCATACCCTGCCTGATTGTAGAGTTTGTAAAGTAGATCTTGCAGAAATAAACTTCTACCTCCATGCTGATATTTTATTCTTTGTTTTAAAAGAAAACGGCTGAGTGGAATGCACCTCACTCTAAAGAGAGAAACAGCAACATTTTATTGAGCAAAAAGAGTAATTTCAGAGTTCAATAAATTGGATGGAATTTAACAAAATTTTAACAGTGCTTTTACCAAGGTTCAATCAGTCTCATGGCAAAGTTCACCTTATTAATGAGTGCATGGAAGAAGCATACAAAGGAAAACTGAGTTAAAATCGAGTTAAGTGAGTCACAAAGAGTTTTGGAGATACAAAGGGTAAGAAAGACCCTCCAGTTGACTCCTGAGGTTCAGAATGACCCCCCCCTTTCTAACTCCTCAGAGAGGAGTCCAGGCTTAGTGACAGACTTGATCAGTGGTTTATGTATGTAGTTTATCATTCATACTGAGTAGCCCCATGAATCAGAGGTGTTTCAGTAGTACTAATTCAGCTGCTCTCAGTCACCACAGATCTGGTGTGATTAAAAAATCTCTTGCCAGTGGGCAGGGAAAGACCTCGAGGTGGGGCTCAGCTAAGGGATCCCAAACCTTGAGAGGTTTCCCTGCTCTGCTCTAGGGCCTTCAACCCTGCTGCAATTTAGAGTTATTAGGGTGAAATTGGTGCCTGTTAATGTGCAGTACAGACAAGATAGATGCCTTTGTTTTAGCTCTGCTATCTCATTCTCCACTCTCATTATCTTGCATGTTTGGGCTTCAAAGCCACCTTTCAAAATATTTTTCTGAGGTACTTTCACTCCCTTGTCTGTGAGCCAGGAGCATTCCAGCTCACAGGGTCACCTCCTTTAGGGCATGAGCTCCTGTTACTCCCTCCCAGAGACTACCCAAGGAAAAATCTTGCTGATCCCAGTTAAAAGCAGTTTCTCTGCTAAATATGAGCAAGCCAGGGTGGGAATTGTAAACTTGGAGCCATCACTGCACTGGCTGCTTTGGGGAAACACAGAACCTGAGGAAAGAGATGCTTCCATCTCCCTGCAGCCCTGGGAATGGAGTAAGGAAACTCCTTCCCCTTCATCTCCTTGGGTGAGGTGTGTGCAATCTGTTTGCACAGGGGTAAATAATTGCATTTTGATAATTTCCCAGGTGCTGAATAATGGCACCAGGGAGGAGCTTTTCCCTTTGCCATCCTCTTCCCCAGGCCCATGGGAGCACAGGCACAGGGAGGCAGTTATTCCACGTGGATATTTCAGTATTAATGCAAACAGAGCAAACTGTGCAGAGGTTTAAAGAAAACCAAAGAGGCTCCACGGAATGATGAAGGAAATAACGTTGACAAAGCTTTGTGTATCAGACTGCATTATAAATAAGAGCATGACAGATCCTTTAATTGTAAAAGCACCCTAAAAACTTGGGTGTTTCAAGCAGACGTGTCACCTCAAGCGTTTCCCTGGGATGTTCATGGCCTGAGTGGTGTTACAGCACAAAACTCTTTAGCTGTGTTATCAAAGACAGAGACAGATGAGTTCTAAGGGTATGTTTGCAGCACTTCAAAGCTGAAGAAGCAGGCTGAAGATCAAACGATCTAAAGATCAAATCTTTTTTCACCCCTCTCTCTCTTGTAAGGTCTTAACCAAGGAGGTGGAGAAAGGTGATGCTGATAAAACTTGGGTCAAAGTTATATCAGTATATAGCTTGAGGTATAAGACACCAATATAACCTGAATCATAACTTTCTGTAACTATATAAACCTGAATCATAACTTTCTATACAATGCAGTAGCCACTATATGGTTAGCTAGTTGCTTAATGCTCAAATAAATGGAAACTCACCAGGTGAATAATCTCAAAACCAGACAAGTACAGCTACACTGGGAAGCAGGAGGATGTAATGAGGAGAAAGTGATAAATGTAAAGCAAATTACCTACAAAATGAAGAATTTAGACCACTCAGATCCAGAAAGACCAGGGAACACCTTCACTGCACATGCTCTGAAGACAAAGTGGAAAAGTTCAGATGTGAGGAGGACCTTGAGCCTTCATTGAAGATGAAGCCATAAAATAGATAGCCTTCAAGAAATAATGGGTTAAAACATAGAATGTGAAGCATTTGGAGAAAGTATAGTATTTAGGAAACACCCGGAGCAATAAATTGGTTAGGACTAGAAACACAATGACAGGAGAGGAAGATAAGGATGAAAACCACCGGACAAAGCATACTTCGAGCCAAAGCTAAAGCATGTCTAATGCCAATATGTCAGGTTGACCCTAGGAGCCTGGCCAAAGCATAGGAACTTAGCCAACTACACCGGGAATGGACCAAATTTGGAGAGAAGTTCAAAAGTTTAAAGAGGAAGACTCCTCGGAGACCACCGCCCATGATGAAGGCCGACCGGAACTACCCCCGAGAAGATCCTCAAAACAGAAGTTCCCGCCCACGCTCCGCCTACGGCACGCCCCACATGAATATGCATGAATATGATGTAATCCCAAACCTAAAACTGTATAAAAGGCACGCTTTTGCTGTAAGACTTCGGAAATCCCTTTAGAGATTTCCCCAGCGCGCTGCTGAATAAAATACCTCCTGTCTATCTGACTTAAACTGAGTCTCTTAGACAGTTATTATATCGCCTTTTGGGGCAAAATTCGGCATCATTTCTGGCGACCCAGATGGGACTAAACAGGAGATCCAGACTTTGAGGGGTCCCCCCCGAAGAGCCGGTCCGGGGCCGGGACCCTCTGGGGCCCCTGACGGATTTTTGTCAGAAGAGACTCCCCTCCCGGGCCAGCGCTCTTCGGCGGAGGAAGGATTCCCTGCATCTCCTGCTCCAATTGAGAGGTATTTTAATTGTTTATTGGTTTTGGTTTAAAGCGCTTTATTGGGACACGGGGGTCAGACGTGACCGCCGAAGGGTAAACCAGGGGACGCCCTGGTAAAAATCCCTAATTGGTACCATTTGTGTTCGATATCTCGGGCATCATAGGTTTTGGTACCATTGGTGTTTGTAAAATCCCTAATTGGTACCATTTGTGTTCGATATCTCGGGCATCATAGGTTTTGGTACCATTGGTGTTTGATATTTGGAATTGGTGTTTTTATTGTTGGTGATTGGAACCTTTGGAAATTATTTTTAACATTGTGTTTAATGTCATAATATTGTGAGTTTAGTTGGTGTGTCTTGTGTGTTCGTTTTATGTGTTTGTTGCAAAGTTTTACAGGAGACATCTTGTCACTCTTTATGTAATAGATTGAAACGCGCATTGTGCTGTCTACGTGCCTTGAATTTGGGAAGCCGGTACCTCACAGTTTGTGGGCGACCTTTTTGTGACCAGACCTGGTAAAACAATTTTATTTTATAAGTGCGTGGTGTATGTGAGGGCGAGTGAGACGCAGCATAGCTGCGAAGCGAGAGGGAGTCCCGCTCCGCATTTCCTGTTCTTCGCGAGAAGCCAGGTCGGAAACGGACGAAGCGATTGAGATTGTGTGCATGAAGTGTTGAAATATATCAGCATATCGTGGTTGCGGGAGAGGGACTGTTTCGGTTAACAGAAAACGCAGATACAGGGGATAGTCATGGGAGGTCAACAGAGTAAGGACGTAAATATGAAAACCCCCTTAGGGTGCATCCTAAAGCATTGGAAGGACCTGGGAGGGATTCCGGGGGGAAACATAAGTAAAAAGACACTTCTCAAATATTGTACGCAGTGGTGGCCATTGTATAAGTTAGATGATAATGAGAAATGGCCGCCCGAGGGAACAATTAATTATAATACCATTTTACAACTAATGCTCTTCCTCCGCCGGCTCAATAAGTGGGATGAGGTGATGTACGCAGACATGTTTTTCACCTTGAGGAATAAACCTGAGTGGCAAAAAGAGTGCGGAATTAATGTAGCCCCTCAGGATCCTCTAGTACTGGCCCTGGAAAAAGATAAGAAAGGTTCAAAGCCCAAAGAACGTTGCTGCGATGCATGTAGCATTGGGCAACAATGTCTTAAGTTAACAAGAAGGGACAGTGGAAAGGAGAGCGAAATAAGCCTGTGGGAATACCATCCATTTGCCCCAGGACGAGAAGGGCCCCTCCCCAGGCCAAAAAAGGAACACGGGGATCCTACCCCATTAAAGGAACTAGAATGATGGTGGAAATCTAAGTTTGGGCACAGCCCCCAGAGGCTAGACAACAGCTGGGAGGAGGGCAGCCCATTAAAATCAGGGATTGACGAGAGGAAAAACAGCCCTCAGGGACTAGATAGTCCACATGGGTCAGGGAGCTACATGGATGCTGACAGCCCACCCAGACTGGAAGTTGAGAGGGAGGAAGGCAGTCCGTCAGAAGCAGAGAGCTGAAGGGAGACACGTAGCCTACCCGAGCTCAGTCCATATGGAGATAACAACACCTCCAGAAATGGAGGCGTTTGTAGAATGGAAACCAGTACACCAAGGACTGGGGACAAAAGTAATTCATCGGGAGGCGACGTCCCTAAATTGAGATACAGCGAGAAGAATGATAATGAGACATGCGAAAGGGAGGCAGAGAGTAACTCACAGAAACTGAACATAGTAATTCAGATAGAGGATAAGAGAAGTGGAGGGGGAGCAGAGGATGAGAGGAACAGCAACCCGGGACAGGATAAGAGCTGGCAGATACAAAAGAGGCGACAGACGCAGGATGAGAATCGGATGGATTGTGTGATAGAGATAGGAGAGGAAAATGAAGGGCAGGAAGGGGGAAAGAAGAAAGAGAAGAGAAAGAATAGGGAAGGCATTGAGGCACAGGAAGAAGATCCCGGGGAGGGGACCAGTCACTCGTATTATACCAGATCTGTGGCACGGGGGGAAGCAAAGCAAGGGGAGAAAGGGAATCACACGATAGCTCCTCTCCGACAAGTTATGCCAATGGTAGGGGAAAAGACGAGAGTAAAGGTGCCGTTTTCGACGAGTGATTTGAACTATTGGAGGGATGAGGCAAGGAACTTCAGGAGGAATCCAGAGGGAGTAGCAAAAAGGTTTGAACTAATGGCAAAGAACTTAGACATCGATTGGGAGGATATAGAAGTGATGTTGTCGGAGTTGACAGATACAGAAAGGGAACTCGTATTAGAAACGGGGAGACGACATGCCCAACTATTATCGGGGAGGCTAGAAGACAATTTTCCCAGCAGTAAACCAGAATGGGACCCGGGCAACGCAGAACACTACCAACGGCTAGTGCAGTATAGAAAATTGATAGCGATGGGCTTGCGCAATGCGATCCCTAAGGCCGTCAATTGGTCGATGCTGTATGATGTCAGGCAGGGAAAGGATGAGACCCCGTCAGAATTTCTGGATAGGCTTAGGGCAGCAATGAGACAATACACACCCCTGGACCCAGCAACAGAGGAAGGGAAACAGCATTTGTTAGGGTTAATGATGGGACAGAGTAACCCAGACATCAGAAAGAAATTACAAAAGCTCGAGCACCCGGCAAATAAAAACCTAGAGACACTGCTGAATGAGGCGTGGAAAGTATACAATAATAGAGAAGTTGAGGAGAAGAAAAAGGAGGACAGGAGGATAGCTCGAGTAGTGGCTGTAGCAGTGGCAGCTCAGAAGACAGGCTACTCGGAACCTGGAACCAGGGGAAGAGGTGGAGACAACCCAGCAGGAAGGGGAAGGAGGCTCCAGCCCCACTCAAATGGAGTAGGGCCGAATCAATGTGCGTACTGCCTGCAGACGGGACACTGGAAGCGAGAATGCCCCCAGCTAAGGGAAAGGCTAATGGCCACCACTACTACCACACTTCAGGATAGAGAATGAGGGGGACCGGTGGGCCGTACCCTAGCAGACCCACTGGTTAAAATAGAGCTAGGGGAGGGTGAAAAGGAATTAGACTTTTTGATTGATACGGGAGCAACCTTTTCGGTTTTAAATCAGGAATTTGTACCTAAAAGTGATGAATTTGTGCAAGTTGTGGGAGCAACAGGCCAACCAGAAAAGGCTTACTTTTTGAAACCCATTAAATACAAGATTGGGAAGCAAATGGGAATTCATCAGTTCCTGTATTTACCAAATTCACCAAAGCCCCTACTAGGGAGAGACTTATTGGAGAACTTGGGGGCCGTAATAAAGTTTAATAAAGATCAATTGGAGTTTCGAGTAAATGAGGAACAACTGATTACAGCTTTAAGCCTGACGATCAGTTGTGTGGAGCCTAAACCTGAGAGCCACAATTTCGAGCGAATCCTGAGCAAGACGTACCCATTAGTGTGGGCTACTGATATACCTGGAAAATCAAAACAAGCAGCACCGATTGTCGTTGAACTTAAAGCTGGGGCAAAATTCGGCATCAAAGACCACCCCCAAGACCACCTAAACTGGGGAGGCACAAGCACAGTACAGCACTACTTATAGCAGTATATATAACCATGAGATAACACTATGTAAATTAGCTCTGGCACGCTGTGGTGATGTTAGAATGACAGTGTCTCGGGGGTTGCAGGGCAGGATGTAACCAGAAGTATGTATTCTATCACCACCTGTTAAAACCAGGTGGAGCAGGGCTCTTTATCTCTTCCAAAACCAGGATATCCTCTGTTAATGGGCCAGCTCTTAAAACCAGGTGGGGCCGTTTTCTTTATTTCCAGGCCATTGAGCCTGGAAAGCAAATGATTAAAATTGCAGCATTGTGAGATGCTCCACCCAGGGGGAGGAGCCAAGAATTCTTACCTGGGTATAATCTGAGACTTGGAACACCAAGGCAGCCTTTTCTCTGCTGGATTCCCAGATGAACGCCAGGCCCATCTACACCACCATTAGATCTTAAAAAAAACCCCTACACCCTTTTACAGGATCATTGCTTCAACAGGACCACATCTGTCACTCCAGGAGGATTGCAGGCACCGTTTAATCAGACTGCTCCCAACAAGATGTCAAGTTGTATTCTGACTCATATCAGTCTCATAAATACATATTACAAAGGCTTTTTGCAAATATTAAGATGAGTGCTAGATGTATAAGGTTAAAGTAACTTTGCTATAAAGATAGAGGGTTTTTTGATGGGTTTCTTTTTTGTTTGTTTGGTTGGGTTTTTTTTTGGGGGGGGTGTTCGGTTTTTTGGGTGGTTTTTTTTTGGTTTTTTGCTGTTAACTGAACTCATACACAGTCACAGAATAGCTGATAGTTATGAAACTCTACTTGGTTGGGATAACATCCACTGAACATGTGATGAGGACCCCTGCTACTGATACAACTATCAGTACCTGCTGTCTGAAGAAAGTGTGGACCAACACCTGTTATAAATTTCGGCGAGTAATCCAATAGAACCTTTGCCAATTAATTAATTTTATTAATTACAGCAAGCAGTAGCAAACAAAGCAGCTCTGGGTGTGGCTGGGGAGTGTCTCCACAACGGTCCACACACATCCCTTTCAGTCCATTCCCTTTTATCAGCTTTCACCTTCCTGTGTTCCTATCCCTTCTGGTGTACTCTGTGTCTGCACGGTGTGTTGCTAAGGGGTCTTCTTCTGTCTTCAGGTGGTCTGCTGAGGAAGGCTCTTATCCTCTTCCTCGGTGTCTTTGCTGACCCTGCAGCAATTTTTTCTATGTATGGTTACAGAAGCTAGCTCTTAACAATGCAGCTATGCAAAAACGTTTGGCAACTGTCTTACGGTTTTGTGGTTTGTTACCTGTTACATGAATTTCTGGTTTGACTGCACAAATCTACTGCTGACTTTGTATTACACAAATCTATTGCTAACTTTGTATCTCTTCTTCCACAACACAAGTATCCCTTTCTTGGCTTCTTCTTTGATGAACAAAGACCCTTTTGTAAGCGAAGCTCATTCTATCACAACGCCCAACACTGGAAGTGATAATAGGAATGAACTAAAACCACAACCAAGAAATGTGCACGCTCTAAAAAGGTGCACCCAAGGAAGGGTCGTGCTAAACAGTTCCTAGAATATGTAAAACAATTTTGTGGAAAAGATGAATGTGCAATAGGCTGATACAACAGAGAAGGTATATAAAGAGAGTCTCCAAGCACAGTAGGTATGGTCTTGGCTAAATGCCAAGCACCTTATTGTACAAACTTTACTTTATTGTCTTTGTCTCTGTCATTTATTAAACTTAAATTTTAACAGGAGAGTGAAACTCGCTTTTCACACTCAGTGTGGGTTTTTTGTATTACTGGATTTTTATTTTAATTTTCCTAATGAAGAACTGTTATTCCTATACCTTTACCTGAGAGGCCCTTAATTATAATAATTCAGAGAGACAAAGTTGACATTTCCATTTTTCAAGAAAGGCTCCTGCCTTCTTTATGATTTATTAAAATATGAATATCGATCTAATATCGATACCCAACTGTGACAGACAAAAGACTCTCTAACAGTTAAGTTAGAAAGTGGGATAGCTCTCCAATGAGCACTGCAAAGATCACAGGTAATTACAAAGCCTTTTATCCACAAGAATATTGAATACACAAAATACAAATGCATATTCATATTCCTGTCAGCCCCTCTTCTTCTCTTCGTATGCTAATTGACAAAAAGGCTGTTAAACATTCTTAATTTGTTCTCTGAAATGAGTCGGGGGTCTTATGTGGGGAGTGGTCACCAAAGGGAGGAAGTAAAACTAGTCTTCCTCCTTCTAAACTTTTAACCTTTGATGGATACGTGATAAATGACTCCTTGGAAAAACCTTATCCTGTTCCCTAGACTGTTTCTAGAGATAGAGGGTCTGCAATCATCTTGTGTTTTTGGGGTCTATCGATCAATTCCCTTGTTTTTCGTTACAAGCCCAGCTTACACAAACATAAACTTGACAGGCAATGAGTTATTAGATCCGGGATAGCTTATCTAAAATCTGGTCACTCTCTTAACCATCCTCTGAATTTTAACTGATTTCAGCAAAGCTTATTTTTCCCAGCTAAATCAGCAATATAACCTTGGGGATTTTTTTATTTTGTTTTATTTTTGGGGTTTTTTTTTTTTAAGGTCTTCAAAATTAGTGTCTCATTTAGACTGGAAATAAGAGAAGTGCCTGGACCTACTGCAAGTTCCTTTTAGTGTCCATTTATTGCAGTGTATAAACTTGGGGCGGTCTAATTGAGGTTTGGAGTAGTTACTTAAGATGAGGAGGTTAAGTGAGCGAATCCCTACAAATATCCAAATATCTGTCTTTCCAAACCGAAACACACCGCAACATCAAAGCAAGCTTCCCGTATAAACAAACCGCAGCACTTTATAAGGGTGAACGAGGGAGGTGAAGAAACCCCTACAATAATCCCAGCGCTGCAATAACCAAATACCTGCTCTGTAGACACCCGCCGATGAGTTTGTTTTTATTTCCAGCCTGTCTTTCGGAGCTCACAGCCCGTCCTTGAGGAAATCCCGAGTTTCCAGCGCCGTGCCTCAGTTTCCCCGCCCGTGAGGGGCGGTGCTGGCCCTTTAAGGCTCCTCCCGCGGGAGGCACCGAGCGCCCACTTCCGGCCGCGTCCGGAAGCGCGGGCAGCGCCGCGGCCTCAGGGCGGCAGCGGCGGCTCCGGTAGAACCGCGCCGGGGGGGAACGAGGGAGCGGCGGGAGCGGCCTGAGGTGAGCGGGGAACCGAGCGAGCGACGAGCCGCTCACCCGGCACCGCCTCGGAGCGCTGCCGCCGGGACGCTCTTTGTGTCGGTGCCTGACGCCGCCTCAGGGCGGATTCGGCCCCGCTTGGCGGGAAGGGACGGAGGGCACCGGGCAGGGCGGCCGAGGCTTGGGGGGCGCTCGGGCGGAGCTGCCGGGGGGGCAGACCGGGATTTGGTTTCGTGTTGGGGTCGGGATTACGGTGGGGGCGGCTGCGGCGGTTCCAGCCGTGAAACCGAGAGAGTTTTCGGTGCCCGGGCGTTCCGTGCCGAGGCTCGGCAGGCGATGTGGGGTGTCGGTAGCAGCGTTACCGGGCACGGTGCTGCTGGCAGCTGGGGTTCGCTCGTGTGCCCGCCCACGCTCCTCTCGGCGATTTCCGCGCTTAACTCGCACAGGTAAATATTGACGGGTTTTCTGAGGGAAAAGCGAGATTCACATTGTCTCATCTGCCTTTGAATGACGGATGGGATTCTCTTGCAAATCGGACTTAGCGCTTGGTGAAATGCACGAATGCAGCTATTTACCCGAATACCAAAGCGGTTCTTTAGTGTGAACGGATTTCTGCGGATCTGCTGCCTGGAAAAAGGTTATAGCAGGTGAGGGTTGGCCTCTTCTCCCAGACAGTGAGTGACAGGAGAGGACAGAGCCTCAAGGAGTGCCAAGGGAGGTTCAGGCTGCGCATCAGGAGGAATTCCTTCACTGAAAGAGTTGTTAAATATTTGAGTATTGGAATGTGGCTGCCCAGGGGTCACCATCCCTGGAGGTGTTCAGCTGAATGTGGCACTCAGTGCTCTGGGCTGGGTGACAAGGTGGTGTTTGGTCACAGGATGGATTCGGTGATTTCAGAGGTCTCTTCCAGCCGGACTGATTCTGTGATTCAGTGGTTTGATTTCTGTTTTGCTCTAGATCTTTGAAATCCCACCGAGAACTTGGTCACCAAGGGGGTGGATTGCTGAGGATACGGCTCTGCCCTCTGCACTCAGGACATGAATGGCTGAAGGGCTCAGCCCCTTCCCTGGCTGCAGGGCAGCGCTGTTCTCCTTCCCACCATGTGACCTGGCACACCTGCACAGCAAATAGCTCCTTTTTTCAAAGGTAAATGCCACAATTGTTGGGTTTTCCCAGTATATGTGTATGTGTGAGGGAAACTGATGGCTTGGCTTTATCTGCTTTTGTTATGCTGGAGAACACAAGCAGTTCCCATCTTTCTTTTTGTATAGTTAGTTCAAGAGTTCATGCTTTTGCAGCCTTGCATTATCTGAAGAACCCTTCATCGGGAACTGTAGTGGTAGGACAAGGGGGAGTGGATTCAAGCTGACAGAAAGCAGGGTTAGATTGAGTATTAGGAAAAAGTTCTTCCCTGTGAGGATGGGCAGGCCCTGGCACGGTTTGCTGCCCCATCCCTGGAAGTGTTCAAGGCCAGGTTGGACACGGCTTGGAGCAACCTGGAAGGTGTCCCTGCCCATGGCAGGGCTTGGAATGAAATGATCTTTAAGGTCCCTTCCAACTCAAACCACTCTGTGATTCCAGGTTTCTGTGGAATTTTTTCAGACTAGCAGGATCTGAGATGATTCCATTGCTGCTTAGTGCAGGATTTTTGTTTTTAGAGGAAAGCAACCTGTGGTGAGAATTTTAGCACTCTGTCTATAAAAATAACAAAGACAGGAAAGTTCTGCATAAAATACCTTTTGCTTGTGACAACAGGGATTTGTTGGCCTATAAATTCTAGCATGAGATTAAGGAAAAAAGCTAATTAAACTTAGTGCCACTAGACCTAGATTCTAGAGACACCAGTAAAATAATATAAAGAGCTTTGCATTGTAGTTCTGGAAATCGTACAATGCGTGGGTAAGGAGATTTTTTTTTTTTTTTCATGTGAAATGAGTTTTCACCTTTTGTTTTTTTCCTAGTTTGCACATTTGACTACAGTGCTTTATTTCTGCTGTTTACTATTCCACAGGCATTTTTGGTGTGATGTCCCCTTAATGCTGTAATCTGTTTAACTGCATGCACCTGGATGTTGTAGGCACACCTGCTGCTAATGAGTAACGGAAATCCCGACTCTCACCACACTTGAAAATTGGGTCCTGTTGTGGCTGAAAGGGAATATTTTGATGGCTTTGGGCTTTAATTCCTGCTTCTTTGCCCCGTAGAATGAGCACATGCCGATGGTGCACACAGAGTGGTGCTGACACCACCGAGTTCCTGAAGCACTATGCTACTCAAAGGCTGTCCCAGGAAGATTTTGAAGGATCCAACGATGACCTCTGTTACTGCCTGGAGTGTGTGGTTGAATATCACAAAGCAAGGGAAGAATGTCCAAGATTGCATGAGGTAATTAATTAATTAAGAGGCTTCTGTGGTCCAGCTTCGGTGTAAGGGGAGGGCTTGCCTTTTATTGGATTTTGGGAATAAGTTGTGTTGCTTTTTAATTGCCTGTTTTTTTCATATGGAGTTGCAAACTGCTGATTGTAAAACAGATCCTCTTGTTTTGTATATATTTAAATTGGCAAGAACTAAACCAGTAGTTGTAAGTTGCTGACCAGATACTCTGGCTTGGGCTTCTATCGTGCTGTTGATGGTTTGTCATCTGAAACCAAAAACATCTGGCAGACTAACAGCTCGTTTCTTTAATGTATTTTCTCTTTTCCGCTGCTTTCTCTTCTGGTATTGGTTTGTTCCTGTTTTTGTTTGCTTTCACTTCTCATTTGTAGTTTTCTCCTATGTCTGAATTTCAGAGATCAGACCTTGCAAGACTGTGCAATTAATTAAAAATATTTAAACCTCTTTTGTAGTTCTCCCTTACTAGTATACAATTTTACATTTTTGGAAAGCTTATTTTCCCTTCTGTGTATGTAAATTATTTGTTTTTAACTAATCAGTCATAATACAGGTATCTAAAAGGTTGCTCCTTAGATTGGTCAGCTAGATTGCTCTGGAGTGCAATTCTATGTCACTGGAAGTTCCATAGACTGGAAATAAGAGAAGTGTCTGGACCTGCTTCAAGTTCCTTTTTGTGTCCATTTATTGCAGTGTCTAAACTTGGGGTGGTCTAATTGAGGTTTGGAGTAGTTACTTAAGATGAGTAAGTTAAGTGAGTGAATCCCTACAAATATCCAGCAAATCAGTCACTCTCTTTGCATTGTTTATATTCTTTTCTTTCCACTAATTGCAAAATCTATAAGAAGGCAAGATTTTATAATTGCTTTTCCCATCTTCCTAAATATGATCTTTTCCTGTATATCGTGTCTTTCTGTGTGTTGGCCAGTGGAACAAAGTTTGTGACTAACCTAAAACAGCAATGGAAATGAATATGAATATTTAACAGAATTATGAAATTGCATCTGGTTTGAAGGCTATTCTTTTAAAAATGACTTCATAGTCTTAACTTTAGAGTGAGAGATTTGTGCTTGGCCTAATTGAGTTGCATTTCAAAGCTTTAGTGTTTTGGACCATGCATAGAAAGAACCTTTTCAGAAGGAGATTTCAGTTTTTGAAGGTGTAATTAATATTTCTGTATGTAGTAATAAATGCCCTTAATCGCTTTCTCCACAAGTACACTCTGATTGTTGTTTTCCCCCACTGAGCAGGACTTGTGGGATTTGGAAACCTCCCGCCTCGTTGCTCACATGGAGAAATCCATGAACGAAGAAACAGGAGAAGATGAGTTGTTTCTGGTAGATGAGCATGGGGAGACTCCTCTCTCTGGTTATGTGGGCCCAAATTTTGAGAACAGCCTGCGAGTGCCCCTGCTGGAAATCCTGAAATACCCATATCTGCTGCTGCATAAGAAAGTCAGTAGGTATCTGATTGTATCCCTGTGGAAGGGAATGGTGTTGTTCCTCTGCAGGAGGTGAAAATAAACAGTAGTTAAACCAGAGGATCAATGTTTATATGTATTTTGATATTAAATACAAGTTTTTTTTGTGAGCCTGTAGATCAGTCCCTTCTATAACTCTGTCTTACCCTTTTAGGTGAGTTGTGTGTAGAAGTGCTCTGTAGAATGGAACTAGGTCACGACTCCTTTCAGGTCTTTGAGAAATACCCAGGAATTTATCTCTTTTTGGTACATCCAAATGAGGTGGTAAGTTCCTTTTTCTGTTCTGCTGAATCCTGGTTTTGTGCACCATTTTAATACTGAAGGGACCGAGTGCTGTCTTTGCATGACTTTAGAAAATCTGTGTAGTGCATTTATCTGTAAATAAAAGGTGACATCTGTTAAGGTATGCAGTTCTCATTAGAATATCTTGGTCAGTAGCATGTAAATAACATAAAATCAGTACAAAGCAACTGTTACACTGTTGCCCATAAATCCCAAGGAATTTTCTTTCTAGGTATTACCCTAAATTTTAGCTTCCTTGTCACCAACATCATCTTGTAGGTGTAGCAAGCCTGTTTCTGAGATCATTTTGAAGACTTCTTTTTAATTATTCTATTAGTAAAAATATGTCTTTGTCCCATTTGTAATAGCGGTGCTTTCTCTTGCAGAACTGTGATTTTATTTATTCTTTTTATTAATATATAACCTTTTATTTCAAACCTTAGATTCGTCGGTGGGCCATCCTAACAGCAAGGAATTTAGGAAAGGTTGACAGGGACGATTACTACGACTTGGAGGAAGTGCTGACTTGTTTGTTCAGAGTTATTGAGTTGGGGCTTTTTGAGAATTCAGATATTTACAGCTCTTCAATGTTTGAAAAGGGTAAACTCATCCTTCTGCCAGCTCATTTGTATGATACAGCCAACTACAAGAACTATTGGCTGGGTGAGTATTTGTGATCAGAAATGAATTTGTGTAGTTGCCATTTGTAAGCGCTTCTTTCAAGTCAAGAGCTCTACAATTTCATAGGTGCTGTGTATTTTTTCAAATATATAAGCAGGTTTTCTTTTTTTTTTTTTTTAACTTCTGTAGGAATTTGCATGTTGCTGTCAGTGCTGGAAGAACAAGCTATGGACTCTCTGTTACTGGGCCCAGACAAACAAAATGATTTCATGCAGTCTATACTTCACACTATGGAGAAAGAAGCAGCTGGTAACTAGTTTTGATACTGTGTTGAGGTTTTCGTGGGTCTGGGTTTGCAAAGGGACAAGAGCAGCTGTTGGTTGCTGTGAAGTTGTTTATTGCATGAATACATCAGTCTCAAAGGCAAGAGTTCAGAGTTTTAAAGTCTGTGCTAAAGCTTTCTGGCTTAGAGCCCCAAGCAGAAGTAACAGCAGCTCCCACACCTTTCTTCTTTTTCTTCTTCTCACCTCAATACAGGGGATTTTATTCATAAATCATCCAGTCAGCTAAAAACACAATTCTAAACCATTCTTCCTACACCTATTAGAGCTCAATTCTAAAGTACAAAGGTAGTGTCAGTCCTTACACATAATTTACACATATAGCTCTCTCTGGTTGTGTAAATGGTTCCTTTTGTTTTATCTAGAAATGCAAGCAATGTTCTGTTATGTTTTCATTATGTCTGGGGCTAAGTTACTGAACTTTAAACTAGGCTTTAGGGCTTTTTACTCTCTTAAGGCACTTTTAAAGTATATTCCTAGTTACTTAAAACTAAAACTTACTCTTTGCTTCACGTCTGTGTGGTTTAATATATTTTAATTTCTCTAAAGGCTTTAATTCAATCCCTTCATTCTTTTCTCTCTCTGAGGGACTCAGAGAGGCTTCTGTTTTATGCACTACAACAATACTGAGTTTAAGATAGTTTATAGCTCATTTTTCATCTTTATCAAATTCCTTGTTACATTCTTAGTAGTGTAATGAAAGGTGATTTTACCTGAGGCCTGTTTATGTTCTGAAGCGTGCAATATTTGGGCAATATGGACAAATACTGAAAGGTGATGTCCAAAGTCTGGAGTGGAGAAGAGTTGGTGGTGCTTTTGCTAAATCTGGCTTAGAGGTTTTGAGAGGACAAATCTATTTCTATCACTATTTTCTTTAAATGCACAGGCTGCATGTGCATACAGAGTGCTTGCTTCATTGTGGCATGAAATTTGAATTTTGAGTCCTAAAGTAAAGAAACTCCTGCACTTGCCTTAAAATTTGACTCTTCCATCTATCCATTTGATGGGCAGCTTTTGCAGCTGTAAATTTAGACTTTAGATTTGGTAACCCCTTGGGTTACCATGGCATACCTGGGAATGGCATGTGAGCTCAAGACCAGGATTGCCTCTTAAATGAGCAGATCTTTATAAACTTCGTGTTTATTATATCATGTTTTCTTACATGAAGGAGTAACAACACACTTGAAAGAACCAATTGCTTGTAGTATAAATGTGAATTATAAATTTGCTGTGTAAGTTGTGCCACTTCTTAGCACACCCTGCAAAAATCAGTGTGAAAGAATCAGTTTCATAGAGTTGGGAAATACCAGTATTTAGTATTAATACTTAATAATTAATATTAATAAATAATTATTAATAATTATTTAGTATTACTAATGGGCTGCTATTGATTTAAGACTGCTTAAGGAGCAGTGTCTCTGTACAAATGAGGGAGCTTGACTTTTTTCATTCTTTTTCCGGGTTAAAGAGTACAGTTGCAACTTACTAGAGTACTTTCCTATTGATGTATTAGAATAATCAATGAGAACCAGCTCTTTCAATTTCTGCTTAGCCAAAGAATGGCCAGGACTTGCATTTCAACCCTCTCCACTGTTGCTGTTGTGTTTCAGATGATTCCACTGACCCCTTCTGGCCTGCCCTGCACTGTTTCATGGTTATTTTGGATCAGCTCGGATCTAAAGTCTGGGGTCAGCTGATTGATCCTGTCCAAGCCTTTCAAACCATAATCAACAGTGTGAGCTACAACAATGAAATCAAAAATATTCGCAGTAGCTTTAGGAGGTCAGTTCTTGTCAGTGCTGCTGTAATTTGTGTTGGGGTAGGGAGATGGCAATTTAAAAAACAATCAAGCAAAGAAAAGTTGAGGTAGATCCCCTAAAATTGTGAGGTTCCTTCAAAAAAAATGTA
Source organism: Certhia americana (assembly GCA_018697195.1). NCBI lineage: Eukaryota > Metazoa > Chordata > Aves > Passeriformes > Certhiidae > Certhia > Certhia americana. The sequence continues at coordinate 4,107,139 of CM031872.1, forward strand.
TGCTCGCTTCTTTTTGGGAACTCTGGTGTTTGAGTTGAACTTATGATTTTTCTTTTTTCCTGAATTGGGAAGACTTTTAACTGTTCTGTGCTTATTTAGTGCTACAACCAATTTGCACTGAAGGTTAATGAAAATTGCTATGTTCAAGGTTTGGTAAACTGATGTGAGTTCCTGAATTTTCAGTAGATGGCATTCTGGGCTTTTGTTCTATGTAGGTAAATCCATGACTCAATAGAAAGCTTTTTCCTGAGACAGTCACTTCCCCCACCTCTTACAAGCTGGATAAAACAAGCTCTACACTGTTAAATATGGTACCTTTTCATTGGTGTGTTTTATCACTGACAAGCTCTAATGGTCACTTGGTAGCTGAAAAGCATTGTCTGTCCTGACTTTCTCAGGGTTTTAATTGTGTGAGTCTGTAGTGATTTGTGTTTCTTTTCAGGACAAAATCTGAACCAGAGTCAGACTATGGCGATGACATGATTTCTTGCAGTCAGATTGTGTATAATTATAACACAGAAAAGCCTCAAAAGGTATTAAATCAATATTTTACATTCCTTTTCTTTGAACTGGGGTCACTGAATGACATTGTCAGGAGTAAACATTTCTGAACGTGGTCATCTCTTGATGTCAACGTGTTGCATTTATGAAATGTCTTTTAAAGTTTTTCCATGTGGTTTTGATGCTCTGCAATTAAATTATGTCAGCTTCACAGTGTCTTTGAATAGTTTACAATGATTTTTAAAGGAACTACTACTTCACACTAATTTCATACATAATGTTTTAGGCAAGTAGTTCCTTAAATATGTTTCTTGCTTTTTTTAATGACTTACATTGGAATATAAGAGATGTTACTGTTTAATGAGCAAATATATGAAAGAAAGTAACAGAAAAGCTTGGTTAGAAAAAAGCTGCCATATTAAACTGTGCATATCCCTGAGGCTATTGTGTGGTGGATGTATTTTTCAGGATACTGGGTGGAAAGCTGCCATTTGCCCAGAGTACTGCCCCAACATGTATGAAGATATGCAGACCCTGGCTAGCATGCTTCAGTCTGACATTGGCAGAGACATGCGTGTCCATCACAGCACGTTCCTCTGGTTCATCCCTTTTGTTCAGTCCCTTATGGATCTCAAGGACTTGGGTGTAGCCTATATAGTAGAAGTCATCCACTACCTCTGCTCCGAAATCAAAGATATCCTCATCGAAAGAATCCAGCAGTGCGACAAAATCTCCGAGTTCTTCCTCCTCATCTTGGTATCCATCGTTGAGCTCCACAGAAGCAAGAAGTGCTTGCATTTGCTGTGGATCAGCTCCCAGGAGTGGGTAGAGGCAGTGGTGAGGTGTGCCACGCTGCCAAGCAGAGCCTTCACTCGGTGCAGCGAGAAGGCCCCAGGGCTGTGTGCCAAGGGCTCGGCTGCGGGGTCTTTGCAGGCGCCCAGCTCGGTGCAGCACGCCTGCGTGCAGCTCATCCGCAGCCTGCTCAAGGAAGGCTACCAGATCGGCCAGCACGCCCTGTGCAAGCAGTACTTGGACAAACTCAACCTCCTCCTGAGGGGAAATCGAGCCGTGGGGTGGCAGCTGAGCAGCCAGGAAACCCAGGAGCTGCAAACGTGTTTAAAGCATGTTATAAGAAGTATAAAAGGCAAAGCGCTGAGCACTTCTTTGGTTGGAGGAAGCAGTTCAAACTCATCAGCTTTGCAAGCTATCTCTATAAAGCACGAGAGGAATGTGTGTGATGATGGATACAAGATGAGTGGACATGAGAGGAAGGATCTTTATTCACCATTTGTCATGTCAAAGGAAGGCAGAGATTGTCAGGAGAACCCTTTCCATAGGAGAAAGAATGCCTGGGAAGAGGAATGCAGAGATGCATGTGGAGGTTCAACATCTTGCACGTCTACAGAAAGCTTGATGAATATTAAAAAGGAACCTGATGACTTGAAAGCTCAGGAGTTCCCACAGAACTGTTTGGCAACAAAAGTATGTAGGAAAGTTCAGGAAAATAGGAACTCTGATCTTGTAGTAGGGAAATGCAATATGGATGATCAGTGCTTCAATTCAAACACTCAGCATTCAGATTTCAGGAGAGGCAGAGAGTTAGAAATGAAACACATATCAGAACGCAAAACACCACTGCATCTGCCTGCTCAAACTCATGTTGATTCTCCATCTTCAAGGAATTGCAAAAGTATGCAAGATACAAATGTAAACAGTGTGTTCCAGTCCAGAGTGGTCCCCACTAAGCAGGTGTCCAAGGAAGCATTGCTTGATTCCTCTAACTCCTCTCGAAATGAACCTGGAGTGCAGGGGAAGGAAGATGACAGTACTTTGCCTTTAGAGTGTAATGACACTTCACTGAAAAAAGTATCAACAGAAGAAAAATCAGGTTCATCGTTGCTGTCTTTCTTTAAGAGAAACACTAACATGCAAACTTCAAACCAGGAGCAGCCTGATTTAAATGATTTGGATAAATATGACTGCAAAAACCAGTTTTCGGAGACCTTTCGTAGGGATAAAATTTCACCATATGGTTATTTTCCATTTAGATCTGAAAACAAGAGGGATATGATCAGGCCACTGTCAGTGAAGCATGAGTCAAGTGACAGGTTGTTTGAGTTTTCAGAATATTTCAAGAGGGAAAACAGTTCAGTGGTGAAGAAAGAGGAGGATTTTGTGAAGACGGTTACTAAAGATGATGCTTTGTCAGACTCCCAGGTTGATAGAAAGCTCAGTAAATTATCTTTAGCTGCTTATGCCAAAAGTGTCAATTTTCCTGTTGCATCCAGCCAGGAAAGCTCAATGTACTGCAACGTGTCTGATATTAAAAGGAAAGTGAAAGGTTCTGTAAGATCTTCCAACGAGGTCCAAAGTATCAAGTGTCCCAGTGGTGCAGATGGCCCTAGCAGTCAAGTAATTGTAATTTCAGACTCTTCTGATGAAGAAAAGAGCGTGGCTGACAAGGAGGAAACAAAAGCCAAGAATGAAAATGTGTGTGCAGAGCAATCTTCAACTTCTAGCAGCCTTTCTGAGAGTGACACTAAAAGAGAATCAAAGTCTCCAGGCTCTCCCATGTTACTGGATGACTGTGATTCTCAGTACTTTGAATTTGAAACAGAAGCTGAGGTGTTTTCGGCTTGGCAAGATACTCAAGCGTATGCTGTGGAAACAACTCAGGAGTATAAACAAGATCATGTTTTACCAGCAGCTGAGAGGAGTAGTTCAGATGACTGCCTGAATGACTTAAATGATTTGGGCTATGATCTGCCTTACTTCAGTGATGACACCATGGAAGAAGCAGCAAGATCAATAGAAAAGCAGACAGAAGATACTTCTCATCAGAAAGAAACTGATGATACAAAAGAAGCGACTAATTCAGCCTCGGAAGAATCAGTTGGCAAGGAAGATGCAAAAGGTCAACTGGAGAAATGTGCAGACAAAGGTACTGCTAAAGGCTTCGCCCTGGACTCAAAATTGCCTGAACCCAGAGCATCTACATCTCCTATCTCATTAGCTGCAAAGTTGTCCCTTAAGAAAAACAGCACAAGCCCACAGAAGACCACGGCAAAATATAAATCACTGGCTGTTCAGAGAAGTCCTAAAAAACCTCCTGTTGTTAAAACAGCCAAAAATAAAATGCTGCTCCAAAGCACGATAGAACGTTCTCAGCCTGGCAGGTCAATGCCTGCTGTGGTTCCTCCAAGGAAGGTTAGGCAGAGTCCTGCTCCAGCATCGACTGTGGAAAAGCTTGGCCTGAAGAAGGGGCCCCGCAAGGCGTTTGACTTGTCCCAGCCCTCCCTGGAGAGCCTGGCTCTGCTGCGCAGCCACGGCAAAGCTGCGGGCAGAATTGGGGTTACACAGAAAAAGAGGACCAAACAGATCGAGGCTCAGCATTTGTCTGTGAAACATAATAAAAAACTGCTGATCTGCCAAGACCGGAGGTATCCAAGGCAGACGAGGACCAAAAGAAGCGTGAAAAATTCTGCAGGGAGTTTGGAGATTAGAAACAAAGTTACCAAAGCTCACGCAAAACCTGTGGAACAAAAGCCTCGAAGTTTTGAACTGGCAGCTATTAGAGAATCTGTTGAAAACCAAAAGGAGAAAAAAAGAGAAGAGACTGCTTGTCCTTCTGGTAGTGAGAGAAAATTTGAGAGCCTCTCTGTGGAGGATACAGCAAGTGCCTCTAAAATGCCTCGTTCTTTAGACTGGAACAGAAAATGGGAGGGTAACAGTGTGGTGGTTCCTCCTGTCCCTATGGATTCAAGTCTCTCTTCCACTGCACTTGGAGACAATGAGTCTTCAGGAAAAAGTTGCACTGTCCTGCCTGAGTGTGAGATGAAGACTTCAAAGCAAAATGGGTGTAAATCAGATGAAAGCAGTGATGAAGGTGATGATAATCTGTTTTTAACCCAGTTAGATCCTGTGGATATGGAGTTATGTTCTCAGGAGGAAAGTGTCCAAGATGCTGCTGTAGGTAGTGAGACTCCAGAGGAAATGGATGTGAATGAAAGCCTTCAGCAGAATGAACCCTCAGCTGTTGTGAAATGTAAGGACAAAGACTGTATGGAACAGGTGGAAAAACCTGGGGAATACTGCAGTAAACACCCAACCACCAGCCCAGGGGCAGATCACACGTTTGCCAAGCCTTCTCTCCCACCACCTAAAATAAGAAAACCTTCCACTACCAAAATTTTCAGTTCAGCAAGTTCTTCACGGAATGCAGCCTTCAGCAAAGATCTTGAAGATGTCAGGAAGTTGCCCCCACCTTCAAAAAGCAAAGTGAACGTGGCCAAACCAGCGGTGCTCAGGCCACCACTGTATCCAAAACCTGTGCCAGCAGGAAATCCAACGTACAGATCTCCAAGTTTCAGTAATGTACCTCAGCCCCTGAGTTCCAATAATGTTCTCCAGTCACAAAATAGACACTATGACAATGCTTCAAATATTTCCAGAGGGCCTGGCCGAGAGACCTACTCCTCTTTTCTTGGCGCTCAGCAGCGCGATTACAGCATTTTTGTTAACCAAGTCCTAAAGTGGACTTACGAAATGTTTGCAAACTTCAGCCTCTTTGGAACTCCAAATAATCTTCTGCAGTCCATAGTAGCCTCTGTTCCTGTCCAATTTCAGGGCTACAATGACTACTTTAATACATTTTTTCCCTTAATGATGCTCAACGCCTTTGAGACAGTAAGTAGCTTTCTGCCTTTTGGTTTGGTTTCATCAACACTGGTAAATTTTACCAAGAGATTAAAAGCTGGTTTATGTCCTCTATTTACCTTTGAAAATATTCATATACAGATCAGAACAGAGGAATGATTTGGGGTAGATAATCCAAACAGCCATGTTTAAGACTGGCGACTACAAGAGTTACTCACCTCAATGAAATGTTTCTTTTTTCCTGGGTGCACATCCACAATAAAAGGAGTGGCAAAGGATGTGGTTCCTCTCTCTATGGCTTATAAAGCTCAAAACAGAAATCTTTAGGAAACTGAGGTCTTTCAATGTCAGAGGATAACAACCTAATGTTTTGGTTTCTGTTGAGCCCTTACGTGAGAGAGTAGTTTAATCCAGGAAGTATTTTTCCCAGTCTTTATTGGTTTATAGTTTCACAGTAACAAAACACAGTGTTCCTTCAATTAATGTCTGAATGCTTTCACATTCAGTCATTGTATCACTTCTACAGAAATAAGGTAGAAAATAAAGCCAATGCCAGGTTAGTACTGATATTTTAACATGAAAATGCAGTCAGGGAAAACTCAGAGTAGTTGTGAAGAGCTCTAAGAAAGCACATGAAATGGGTGAGTGGCAAGAAAGAGCTTTTGTTTGCCCTGTGTGTTTATATGTAATGGGTATGCTTATGTAAAAGAAAAGAAATGGGTAAGACTTGATATATTTACTTGAAAGTCTGGTAGTTTTATTTCATTTCTTTTATTTGCCCTTTGAGTCATGATAAGCTTTTCTTCTGATACACTAAACCCTTCAAAGTATTATTGTTTGCTTTTCAACATGTAGCTGGCACAAGAATGGGTAGAAAACCAGAAAGTAAGAGAGAAAAGTTATTGCTTCTACTTAGAGAACTTTTCTGCTGACATGAATACAGCACATTTTACAGGTGAGGGGTTTTTTTAAAATCTGATTTTCAAGTAGATGATGCATTATAATGAGCTGGCACTTAGAGGTAGAGTTTTGTATGTTTGCTTTAAATATAGAAAGGATTTTGACTTTGCTGTTCTACAGAATGCATGTCAGAGAAATATGTATTTTGCAGGGAATTTGTGCTTTCCATCGCTCTCATCTGGGATTTTTTTTTCAGCTTGTTTTGATAAAGTTGTCCTTGACTTGCTCTGTTTTTATACAGCGCTGTACTCAGGCTTAAGAGTGCAGGACAGAGTTAAAATTTTCACAATAATCTTTTGCTATAGCCTTTAACAACTTTAAATGTTACCAGTACTTCTACAGTCAGAAAATAATTGTAACCATTTTCTTTTCAATGTTGCAATTTTAATTTGTCTTTTGGGTAGCTCATCTACGAGAGAGTGATTTGGTGAGGCAGCTTCATCCGAAGGAGGATGACTTAATCCTTTTGGTGGTCCACAAGGAGAAGGACACTTTTGGGGAAGAAAGTGGGATGGAGAACCACATAGTGAATCATGTTGGCCTCGTGACACGATTTTCTCGTGCATCTGGCTATGCCAATAGTGAGTAACAGGGCTAGAAATAAAAATGGGGTCCTTCTTGGTGCCATAAAACACTTCTTCATAGCTGGCTGTTGTAATGTATCACTGGCCTCAGAGAAAATGGAATTTTTTTTCCCTCTGTGGCAGGTGTGTTCCATCCTAGAAGCTTTGTAAAAATCAGGAACTGAAGCTGCAGCCCTGCTGTCCATCATTTTTCTAGAAGTTCATGTTAAAACAGAAACTAGTGATGAGTAAATGCTCTTCATGCATCTTTAGGGTGGTATTGCCAGGAGATATGAAGTGCCATGAACTTCTGTGATCTCACTGCCTAAAATTGTCACTGTCTTTGGGAATTGAAACTGTGAATTACCAGGATTACCAAGTACCTAGAACCTGCCTTATTAAAGTAGTGATCTGAGTAGTTGTACAAAGCACTTGTTTTTTTGTTTGTTTGGTTTTTGTTTGGTGGGGGTGGGGAAGTGTTGGGATTTTGCAAGAATTTGTTGTTGTTTCCCTAGCAGGAGAGACAGCATCTTGTTCTGGTGAATTAATTGAGTGACTTACTGGAGTATCTTTCAGTTAATGATTTGGATAGTTTTTGAATTAACAACTTGGGTTTTTTTTATTCTTCTTTAACAGGACAAAAAGAGCAGCAAACTGCCTGTCATCTTACAGTGCAAACCCGAGGCAATTTGTCATTCTTCATCCATAAGCAAGTGAAGTGTGTGGTGGTTGGCTCCCTGGTGACCACACACAGAAAGTTCAAAGGTCTGCTGCTGCTAAGCAGGAGCCCCCTAGCTAAACCCATCATAAATCCAAGTTACAATGACTTCTGTCCCAGAGATCTGCCTGTTGCCTCAGGAAGTGCTGTAAGTCCTGCAGCTGGGAGTGCCAGGGTTAACAGAACAAGCATTTGGGCCTCAGGAGTTTTGCAGGTTTGGTTTTTCATGCTGGCATTTGAGATGACCAAGAGAAAACAGCCAAGTTTCAAAGGCACTGAGACACTGCCTTCATCAGAGTTGGCTGCTGGGGTAGGGAGAGGAGTCTGAACTTGCTCAGGTGTTTGTGCTCTGTCGTTATAGAGAACTTCAAACTGCTTTCCCCTTACTGGGGAAGAGTTTTCTTTTAAGGGGAAAGTTTTCTTATCCCTTACTGGGGAGTGTTCAGGGCATAAAACATAGGATAGAAAAGGTATTGTAAAATAAAAGTGTGGGGAGTGGACAAAACCTTTATTACAGCTTCAAGTGAGGTTAGGGTGTGCATCTAGAGTAAACATAGAATTAAAAGCTTCCCTGCCCTTCCAGCTTTTGAATTCTAGCTAGAGAGGTGAGGATATTGTGAAAGTGTAGGAAATTGATGTGGAAGGTGTGATCAACATTAATTCATTATTTTTTGCCCTGTCTATTCCTTCAGGCTTCATATATGAACGAATACAATGAAGATCAAAAGAGAGCCATTGAGACAGCTTATGCCATGGTAAAACAACACCCAGGACTTCCCAAGATCTGCCTTATCCATGGACCACCAGGGACAGGGAAATCAAAAACTATTGTAGGACTCCTGTCCCGTGTTTTGAGAGAAGTAAGTGAACATGGTCACGTGCCGGGGTTTGGATGAATGTACGGTCTGATTTCTCAATCTCAAGTGAAAACAATCTAAAGAGCTTGTTTGGTTTGCTGTTAATTTATCTACAGAACACTAGGAATGAGAAAACAGCTCGGAAAAAAAATTCCAAGATTAAGCCAAACCGTTTTCTAGTTTGTGCACCATCTAACGCTGCTGTTGATGAACTCATGAAAAAGATCATCATTGCATTTAAGGAAAAATGCCAAAACAAACAGGAGCCTTTGGGTATGGTTTGTTTTTAAATTCTGGTTTAATGTGAAATGCAAAACCTGGAGGAGGAACTGAAGCACTTGATCATGTACTGTACTTACATGCTCTGCTGAGCAGCTTCTTCCTCTTGCTGGTACATCCATGTTCCCATGACTGCTACATCCTCCTGCTGTTGTTAACTTTAATGTGCTTTTCTGAAAGGTGTACTGTGAGGTTTTATTAATAAATGACACTTTTTTTTCTATAGACATTGACCCTTTCCTCATGCTCTTAGTTTAAGTTCATCAGGTTTTAAGTACTCCGTGGGGATTTGAACTCAAGTCCCTTGCCTTTATTTTGAATAAAATTGCACTTTGTGGGTCATGGGAAACAGACTGGTGAAAATTTTGATGTGTCCAAGCCTCTCATTTTGACTCCTCCCAGTTTGGGACTAATAGAAAATTGATGAATTCTGTACAAGACATCTAGTTTGTGTTAAGGGGAAAAATATCTGCACTGTAACCAAATGTTATTTTGGTATTGGCTTAGCAATTGCATTACTTGGTGGGACTCAGCATTGTCCAAGTTAGGAATTCTGGAAGTTTTACATAAACCTGAGAATAAGAGGTAGTTTGATTAATTCAAAATAACATTCTTAATGTTAGCCACCACTAAAATGTGGGCAACACCTTTATTTTTTAGAGTTTGGAATTACTGAATTTTGTAGCTGCGTTTAAGTACAAGTCAAATGTTCAAAACTCCAGATAAGTAGAAAAGCCTTGTTTGATATCCATGATATCTACATTTTTTAAACTGTCATAGCAAAGCATAGAGACGGTTGGAGTGATGGAAGAGTATCTTAACTCTGATTTTGTAAACAGGAAATTGTGGTGATATCAAATTAGTGCGACTTGGTGCTGAAAAATCAATCAACAGTGAAGTCCGGGGATTCAGCCTGGATAAGCAAGTTGAACACAGAATGAGTAAGTAGCGTGGAAATCAGACTTTTCTTCAGTCTTCTCTAAGAGTTTGGTGTTTTCCACATGGGATTATGTGTCCTGTAAGAATGGAGATTTTTTTCTACAATAGTATTTCATAAAACATTGTTTTTCTCAGTCCTAGTGGGGAAGTGGCACTTTATATATATATGCCTTAATCTAAGGAAAAGGAAAGAAATAAGCAAGGTGACTTCTTTCTTTAAGAAATTACATTGCATACGTGTTAAAGCCATCATTTTTTTAAGCAGTGCAGCATCTGAGAGCTACAGCTGGAATCAATTCTCATTGTCTTCATTGTGCGAGATAAAACTTCAACAGAAAATGGAAAAATGCAGCAATAAATGCATTTGTCCAATTTGGAGTTACTATAACAGTTTTTCTTATTCCTCCTTGATGTTCTCCTTTGCTTTATTACAGAACGAAAGCCAGGTGACTGTGACCAGGACATTCAGAAGAAGAAAGAAGCTCTGGATCAGAAGCTGGACATGCTCTCTCGAGAGCGTGCCATGCACAGATGTGAGAAGAGAGAGGTAGCAAGACAATTTTTAATCCTTTTTGTGTTCCTAACACAAAAAGAACTCTGGTTTTTGATGTCACTGTCTCTTCACCTACTTTTTCAACTAACAGAAAAGATGGTAGCACCATGAAAGGGAGTGGAGCACTTTGTCAGGAATTCTTTTGTTTATTTATTTGCTGTTTATTTTCCACTGGTTGATCATGCCACTTGCTGCTCTATCATTCAGTAGTCTTCACCTGGTTCTGTCACTAGTTAGATTTTAATGTAGCTATATTTATAAATTTTAATAGTTTAAATTGATTAAATTGTTTCAAAGCTCTGTGTTTGTTGCACTGAAAACACAGGGATATACCTCATGATCTGAGATTTTGGAATATATGTTGCTCTTGAAGTTTTCCATTTTTCTGTGTAAGAATTCAGCATTTATGCTCATTTCTCAGTTGCACACATGTAAGATCTGGTATCGTGTGTTGCAGTGCCTAAATATTCTGACAACTTTCCAAGAAACTGATTGGCTACTTCAGACACATTTGATACTAAAAGACAGTCTGAGCAAGTCTACATATTTAGGAATTTCATTAGGGCATGGGAGGAAAAAAGGTATATGGGAAGTGGGTGGTGCTAAAGGTGGTTCCTCTTTAATGTTTCCCCTATCTAGAGTCAAATGTTAAATGATGAAATTGGCAGACTTGCAAAGGAGAGACAACAACTTGCTTCTCAGCTAAAGGAGGTAGGAGAATTTATCTCTAATAAACTTCAGCTGATGTATTTTTATACTCGGTGTTCTTTAATTGTGGTGAAATTTCAGGTTTGATGTAGCTGGGAGCATTTATAAAGTAGTGGGTAAATGGTGCAAGGCCATAAGCTGAGCAAGTTATGGACAGGCAGCTGTGAAATCTGGGTGTGCTCTGGATATATTGGGGAAAAAACCCAAACAAGAGCATTCAGTGTTGCAGTTAAGGCTGAATTTTAACCAGAGTGTCCCGTCGTGCTTGAAAGGTTCGGGGGCACTCCCAGAAAGTGCAGGCAGACATCATCCTGGAGTCTGACATCATCTGCTGCACGCTGAGCACCAGCGGGGGCAGCCTGCTGGAATCGGCTTTCTCCCGCCAGGGGCTCGATCCCTTCAGCTGTGTCATCGTGGATGAGGTCAGTGCAGCTGTCAGGAACTACAGCCTCTTCCACCTCCACACCTGCCCTGTGCTCTGCTTGGGGCTCTTTGGCTGCTGTTGCAATATTTGTGGGTTGCTTACCCTGTCCCCAGTAGAACTACGAGGAGAAAGAATAACTTTTAATTGATTCTTTTCCTGGCACCATTACAGCTTGTTTGGTGCTGTAATGGCAGACAGCTTTTATTTAGAACTACACTTCAGCCATGGTTTTTTTTTTGCTTTAGAGATTTCCAGATGGTTTGGTTATATTTATATCTGGAGAGCTTTGCATATATCATAATTAAAAAAAAAAAAATAAATCTCTTTGTAGTTTTTTTACTAGCGAAAAGTCCTTCTTTTTCCCTTTTTAAAAATTTTTTTTAGAAGACTTAAAGCATTTCCGTTATTCTGTTATTATTGCGTTATTTCTTGTTACAAGAAATTTAATGTATTTCCCTGCTTTGCTTACAACTTCTACTTTTGTCCTGTTTGCATATCCAAAAGGCAGGGCAGTCCTGTGAGGTGGAAACACTGATCCCACTGATCCATCGCTGTAATAAACTTGTCCTGGTTGGAGATCCCAAACAGCTCCCTCCTACTGTCAAATCTGTAGTAAGTGTTCAAACTCTTTGCTTTTTTCTTGCCATGGAATGGATGTGGTTAAAGAACAGTATCTATAGAAAATATTTAAAGAAGGGGGAAAAGCTACATTTCAATGGGGGAATATAAATTTTGAGCTGGGCTCTTGGTTTGTGAGGGATGTTGTGGTGTGGCAGGCTCTGTTTTCTCATTTTGGGGGCTTCAGTCACTACCCCATTCATTAAGGAGGGTGAAGACTTCTGTTTGTATGGGGACTTCCTGATCCTACAGGTGTTTAAGGATAAATATATAGGAGCACATCCTTGTCTCCAACAGTAAGGGTTATTTTAAACAACTGGTAGAGAAAGGAGGAAAACCAGGCTGGCTCCTTTAGAGGGGTAAAATGTCTAGAGGTTATGTGTTTATTTAACAAGATCCCACCTGGAAAGTCTTCCTTTTCATTGTGGTTGGGGTTCTTAAAATTGTACTGTGTTGTGAATCACAAAGAGAAGTTGTCTTGCTAAAGACTACACCCAAAAATACAGATTTGTGCAGGTGGCCTTCACTGAAATAAGACCAACACACAGAGAGAAAACTGAAGTGTGAGTTGTTGTCATTTTTGTCAGCGATTTGGAAGTTTCAAACACCAAATCCTTTGAGTGATAGGGAATGAACTCCTAAATGAACTGTGCTGTTCTCCCTGTGGCAGAAAGCTCAGCAGTATGGCTATGACCAGTCTTTGATGGCCCGTCTGCAGAGGCACCTGGAGGAGCAAGTGCAGAGGAACGTGCTGCACAGCCTGCCTGTGGTGCAGCTGACCGTGCAGTACAGGATGCACCCAGACATCTGCCTCTTCCCATCCAACTATGTTTATGGCAGGACTCTAAAAACTGCCAAGTGAGTAGCTCTCTATTCTCCTTTCTGAGCAGAGCATTTCAAAGCAGTTTTTTTCACATCAGGGTATTCTTGTGAGTCTAAAAATGCTTGAGGTTGTGGGAGGGGGAACGATGGTTAATGGGAGAAAATGTGCATTCCATCTCTGTTAGTGCTGGGTGAGATAGGTGAGGTAAGATCCCTTAAAATTATGCATACAGAGTGCTGAGAGTTTGTTTTCAGGCCTCAATCTATTTAGGTAGCAGGGAAGATTAAGGATTCTGGGGAAGGAAAGAGCTGAAAGTGGAAACAATCAAAATGGTTAAGATTGGAAAAAACCTTTAGTGCCATCAAGCTCAAGTGTCAGCCATTGTCACCATTAAATAATGTCCTCACGTGCCATAGCCACATTATTTTTGAGCACTTCCAGGAATGGTGATTCTCACTTCCCTGGACAGTCTGTTCCAATGCTTTACAACCCTTCCTGTGAAAAAAAATTTCCTTATATCTAATCCAAACCTCCTTTGGTGAAACTTGAGGCCAGTTCCTCTCTTCCGTGTTTGATAACCATGATGTAAATTAATGAAGTATAAGTTCCTAGAATTTCTTAGTTGTATGGTTGCCTAGTGATAAAAATATTATTTCCAGGTCAGTAGAGGAGAACAGATGTTCTTCAGAGTGGCCATTCCAGCCCTACCTGATTTTTGATGTAGCTGATGGTCGTGAGGAGCGAGACAATGAGTAAGTCCTGCATTCTAACTCAGCCAAAGTTTATATTTTCTGAGAATTAATTGCCTACAGAACAGTTGTATTCTCTTCTTTGTTGTTCCAGTATGCATCAAGTAGCTAGAACTGCATTTTCCAGCTGATAAGATTTAATTTCACGAAAAATAGGTTTTCCTAAATCTGAAACTGGTTTTAATTATGGTTTGACTTGCTGTTAGATGCCAGTAAATGCCTGTCAGTCTCTGTTAACTTTAGTAAGAGTTTGAATTCCTGATTTTATCAGTGACTTCCCTTTCCCAGGTGCACACTGAGGAGATGCCAGGAGGTGGCAGGCTCAGTCCTCCCTTTTGCCTGTTCTGTAAGGAGAGCACAGCTGGCAGGTGCTGAGGGAATGTGGAAGAGCAGCCTTTCACTGCCTGCACTTCCCAGGCTTGGTAGCCAATCCTCAGAGTCTGCTTGCCAAGTTCTTTGAGCCTCTGTTTGAAAAAAGCTTGAAAAGTTCAAAACAGGGGCTGTGACTCAAAATCCCCCAACAAACTGGGCCAAAGCATTGAACTGGAAAGATCTCTCAAAGGTGTTCCTGTAATGTTTGCATTTTGTCCTGTGCAGCTCTTACAGCAATCCTCGGGAAGTGAAGCTGGTGATGGAATTAATTAGAACAATTAAAGAAAAAAGGAAGGATCTGGGCCTTCGTCGCATTGGAATAATTACCCCTTACAGTGCACAGAAAAAGAAAATTCAGGAACAACTGGACAGTGTGTTTAAGAATAACAGGTAAAAAAACCATGAGTTTTCACATGGGCCTTAGCTCTTGTATATTAATCCTTTGTTTATCCTCTTAATTAACGTCAAAAAGTTTCCATCTCTTTTCTGTACTGCTAAAATTTGTATTTGGTTGTACCTTTAAAGGGCACATGTAACCCTTTTGCTTAAAACAGGCGTGGTCTCCTTGTGCCATTCTTAGTTATTACCCGTGTGCTTTGATTACAGGGCTATTCTGAATAAAGCTGATTTAAAAGAACCTAAAATTCCATGCTGTGTGGACCCAAAGAGATTTTCAGTAATGATGCTGATCTCAGAAAAGTAAATTTGTCTAAGGAGAAACTTAGACAAATTAGGGTGGTTTGACACATGAGCGTTAAGGATAATGTTCATGCTGTTTGCATCAGTGTGTTGCTTAAAAATCCAACTCAGAATCAGCAAGCTGCTCAGTTATATTTCTTCACCAGCCCAGGAGAAGTGGACACAGTGGATGCGTTCCAGGGCCGAGAGAAGGACTGCATCATCGTGTCCTGTGTGCGGGCAAACAGCTCCGAGGGCCCCACTGTGCCCTATGTGCAGGCAAACAGCACCAAAGGATCCATTGGGTACGTGTCCTGCAGGATTTTGCAGTCCCATTCCCAGGGACACTCTAGAGAAAGGCATATTTTTAATAGGATTGGGTAGAAAGTTCTAGAGAACAAGTCATTTTTACCAGTCAGGGGATTAAAGGGTATCTCAGTGCAGGAATTGGTGTTGCTGGTCTGAGATGTCTGAGCAAGAGGGACAGGGAAATGCTGGTGGTGTGCTCTGTATTAGTGCTGATCCCTTTGCAGAGCTCCCTTATCCTGCCACTGCCTGGATTTGGCAGGATTGGCCTCAGGATCTTGGCTCTTTGCATTATTACTGCAGCAGTTACTGTTCTTGTGGTTTTGGTACACCTTGTAACTTTCTGCACTCAAAATGAAACCCAGTTTCTGTGGCTGTTGCTGTCCTGTTAATGTCTGTAAAAGTCTGGTTAATTAGTTGTGTGTGTCACTTGGAATGTGATGGAGCAGCCTTGGATTTGTAGGTGAATGTGCTTGTCTTCTAGGATTGGGGTGGGTTAGTAGGAAGTCTTAACTCAAGATTGCAGATTTCTTAATTTTATATATTGTTTTTTTCTGTCTGAAGCAGAAGGAGCTAAACTGAATGGCTGTTTACCCTTAGAGCAGTCGCTGATTTCTGTAACTCGCAGATCATTTCAGTTTAAAAAATGGTAGTGAAAATATGAAATATGCTGCCTTAGAGTTCACTGCCTTCTAAGTTAAACTAAGAAAAATCTGGTCACATAAACAAAAATCTTCCTTTCTACACACAAGTTTCACTAAGCTGCTTATGTTTCTCTGATACTTATTCTCTGCAAGAAAAATGGCTTTTAATTGTGCTGAATCCACTTTGGGAAGAGAAGGAATCCAAATCTTATGGTAAACAACAATAATGCCTTTTGAAGATTTCTTAATCTGATTGATGGAGTTTGGGAATGGAAGGCAGCTGGAACCTGACAGTTCTTTTGGCTGACACAAGACTTAACCTCTGTCTCCTCTTTCAGCAGGAACTTTCCAGCTTACTGTGTTCATACATTAATATATAAAGGTTTCTATATTCAAGCTGTGCCAGTGCAGTGCCTTAGCAGCTGTACATGCTGAGGGTTTGGACATCTCTGTTTCAGGGTCAGGTGTCCTTGGCAAGGTGTGATGGGATATTTGCCACACCCTTACCTATGACCTTGTAGCCGGAGTATTTTTTTTATCCAAGATTGCTAGTCCAGGATTAAATTTACTCTAAAAGTAACTGGGACAAAAAAGCTTCAAGGGAAGACAATGGATTTTTTTTTTTTCCTCTCCTTCCTGAGAAAATAATCTTCTTGTCTTTCAGTTGTAAAAGCTGTCAGGAATATTTAGTAGCCTTTCAAGGTCCCCCCTTGTTCATTTTTCAAGATCTAGAGAACTCTATCTGTGCTGCTGGATCCACTCCCCTGTCTGCTTCCTGCTTCTCTTATTTCCTGCACTGTCCAAATTTTTTGAGGTGATTGTAGTTTTTGCAGTCTTCACTGCAGGGTTGTGAGTCAGGCATTGATAGTGAACCTGCTCAAATTAGGTTGGACTTCTGAGCTGTGGATTTTGTTAGTAAAGAGTAAGCTGTGTATTTTGGAAACTTTTTCATTAGAGTAGAAATAGTTGATACTAGTTTCAAAAACCTTTTTTTGAGTTCTGGTAAATGAGTGCTGACAGAAATCAACCTTTAAGAATATATTCAGCATTTGTTTAGGTTTCAGTACCATGGTTTGTGATCCCTGAAAACCAAACTAGGCAATTTTCCTAGTGCAAAACCAGACTTCTGCAAGGATGTACTCTTCCCTCTTGAAGCATGACAAAGCAAAAGTCTGCCTTCCAGTGCAGGTCACCTTTAAAATAAAATATTCATGTGCAGTGTTCAGTATTTCAGTAGGGTGTTTTCCTATTAATCATGCCAAATATTAATCTATTTCAGTTTGAGTCAAAAAGAAGCTTAAAGTCTTGATAGGTGAAGTGAGGTTGATGTCCTCAGTACTTTGAGGAACGTTTAAGGAAGCAGTGGTTGGCATTAAGAGGGGATTTGCTCTAAGAAATGAAACATCAACAGCAAGAGCTGGAAAGAACTGGAATTCCCTGCAAGGAATCAGTGGGGAAAGAAGGAAAGAAAGAAAGAAAGAAAACAAAATTCATGCTCAGCCTTTCACGTCAGGCAGGGCTGCTGCTGCAGGGTCTGGGGAGGAACTGCTGCTGTTAATTTTAGTGACATTTAGTTTTATGTCTTTTCCTCCTAACCCTTGAAAACCTTCTTGTGGAAGAAGTAGTTTAGGAGCTTAGTTTTTTGTCTCGTCACTCAGGTTTCTGGCGAGCCTCCAGCGTCTGAATGTCACCATCACCCGAGCCCGGTTCAGCCTCTTCATCCTGGGCCGGCTGCAGACGCTCATGGTAGGTGCAGTGACAGTGGAGTGAGGGCTCTGTGAGCCCCCCCTGAGGGCCGGGAGGGGACAGAGCACCATCCTCAGACTGCTCCAATCCCTGCGAGGGAATAAACTTTGTGCCTTGGATTTTTGTGCCTCTCCAAGGGCGGGGTGGTGGGGGTGTGTCAGGTGGCCGCTAGGGGGCGCTAAAGCCCCGCGCCTGTGTCAGGGGAGCCCCTGGAAATTGAGAAATTTGTCATTTTTTGGAAGTTCTGATGGTTCAAAGTGCCTTCCCTGTGTTACAGCAGCCAGAGTGTCTGTTGCTGTTTTGCACCTGAAACATAAGATTCTTCCATTCCAGAAGGAACATAACAGTGGTTTCCATGACAGTTGTGTCAGGTACCTTGATTAAAGAGGTTGTGCATCCTCTGACACCTCTGTCCATTTGTGTTGATTTCTTGCTGATAATGGGGGATTTTTTTTTTTTTTTTTCTTTCTTTTTAAAGGAAGATAAAAACTGGAATCACTTGATTCAGGATGCTCAGAAAAGAGGCGCCATTATTAGGACAACAGAAAAAAATTACAAGAAAGAGGCTCTGAGGATTTTGAAGCTGAGGCCACCAGGACAGCCCCCAACTAAAGGAGGGACGATGACATCTCCTGTCGTGCAGACTGGTTCTTCCAGTGGCAAGAGGAGCGAGCCTGGAAATTCTGGAAACAGCCCAAGGGAACTTGCTGCTGGCCCTGGCCATGCAGTGCCCCAAGGAGGCCAAGGGCCTACACAGCCTGCAGGGACTCCAGCTGCAGATTCCAGGAGGGGCAGTGCCCCTGCATCCATGGGGGTTCCAGCTGCAGATTCCAGGAGGGGCAGTGCCCCTGCATCCATGGGGGTTCCAGCTGCAGATTCCAGGAGGGGCAGTGCTCCTGCATCCATGGGGGTTGCAGCTGCAGATTCCAGGAGGGGCAGTGCCCCTGCATCCATGGGGGCTCCAGCTGCAGATTCCAGGAGGGGCAGTGCTCCTGCATCCATGGGGGTTGCAGCACTTGCTGCCATTCCAGAGAAACCACGGGACCCAAGGCTGGCAAGCCTGGCCAGTCGAACTGAAGCCAAAGGCAAGGAGCAGCCCTTGAAAGATGGCCATCGACCAGCCCTGAGCAATCCAGGATCAACACCACAGCAAGGCCTGGATGTGTCCTCAGCTGCCAGGGATCAGATTGGCAGAACAGAAAATACCAAGAAGCAAACAGCAGGACAGTGCAATGTGCTTCCCACAGCACCTCACCCAGCTCAGCACGAGGGTGACCGGAGAGCAGCCGTGTCCAAAAGCAGTTCCAAAGCCCCCAGTGAAGGAGCTCAGAGCAGTAGCAGTGAGTGGAACAAAGACTCTCGTGGTTTATCAAGGAGACCATCCCAGGAATCACCAGAGAACACAGAATCAAGCTCTGCCAAGAGAAGAAAGATCTTTCCCTGACTTTACTATCGGCTCATTACCGAAAATCTATTCCCAGATTTCTGTCTAGCAAGGACTGTATTTTAAATTATTTAGCACAGCTGGAACTCCCTTATATTGATATCACTACTATCAGTAGATCTCTTTCCCATCCTGTCCCTAATTGTGAAGGGATTTAATACCTGACAGATGGTACCTTTGAGGTTTTGAAAAGAGAAGTTGGGTAGCTGCATTGCTTGGAAGAGCAGTGGGTTTAGTCATCTAGGAAGCTGAGGTTGTAAATGTTTAACGGTGTATATTTGTACAGTATACAGAATTATTTTAAGATATTTGGTGAATACATAGCTTCTTGTTTCCTTATGTAAATGCTAATTTCTTAGAGGTGTAATTTTTTATGAAGAACCAGAGTAAAGCAAAAACAAAACCCAACAACCCAACCCCAAAATCCTAAAGACAGACTTTTTTTCCCCTTTGCACTAATACGTCTAATTTATTTCACAGCAAAAGTGAATGTTGAAAATGTGGTAGCAGTGGTTCTTGCTCATGTTCCACTACTGCCTCAGGGAAGAGTGAGGCAGATGTACACTGGTTGAATGGAGAGAATTCTACTTATTTTGTATATTTTATTGCCTGTTTTTATAGGAACAGAAGAGTTTTTGTTTATACAAATGTGCCTTGAGTTTTGCTCTTGCTGCTGCTCTATCAGTTGGAATCTCTTTCTTGTTGCAGTGGCAACACAATCTGCAGATTAAAACCTGTGAGGTCTCTTTGGTCCCACTGTGTCCTTGTGAGGGGGAATCGACAGCACTGTGGAATCTTGGTCCAAGATCTAGTTAACAGTTACTGGTAATGTCACTTGAGGTTCTTTGGATGGAGCTTTTTGAGATCTGCGGGGATAAAAAGGGCAAGCAGATCGTTCTAGGTGTTACTGCTGGATTCTTTCCACTGTGCTAATGAAGAATATGCAGCCACTAAAAGACGACAGTGAAAAAACCCAAATTATTTTAAAGAAAACTTTCCTCACGTCATAACATTTCATTAAAAAAGTGGAATTATTTCTACTAAGAATTCCTTTGGGTCACTGTTAAGTATTACTTTTTGTTTCCTGGAGCTTGTGTGTGTCTCAGGAGGTGAAGAGCAGCATTCCACACGCAGTGAGTTTTGTGTGGAGGTAACCTGAGACTGCAGATCTCAGGGGATGGAGGAGTTAGGTGCACAGAGTGGGCCAGCTTGTACCATCTCCAGGTGTGTGTTCAGGGACAGCCTGAAGCAGGGAGTGCCCTGCTGTCCCTTGTCACATCATTGTGGCGGTGGCTTTGCTGGAGCAAGTGAGCCACAGCTGAGCCATAATCTTCAGTTCCATTTTTGTTATTGCAGGGATAATTCCAGCTTTGTCCTTTGAACCCTCTGCCAGGCAGGGCAGTGTGGTCCAGCTCAGGGAGACACCAGTGCCTTACTGTGCCAAGCACCAGGTGCTGGTTCAGGCTGTAATTGCCAGGAAAACTCATCCCTAATGCATCCACACCCAGAACAAACGTGCTTTTACTGGTAGGAGATGTGTGGGGAGGCTTTTATTGCTGGCTGGGCCTGTCCAGCTCGTTGTGCTGTGCAGGACTGAGTGTTTCAGTGTAATGGGGAGAATCTGGGAGATCCCTGTGAGGTGAGATCAGCATCTGTGCATTGTTCAGCTTTAGTTATTTCTTCTGTTGCATTCTGAATCCTTCTGTGACCCCTGATTCCTCCTGGCAGCCCTGTGTGCTCTTTGCCAGCTGCTGTGACTCTTCTGAGGCTGCTGAGTGACTCTGACCTTAACAAACTGGGCATTTCAGTCACTCCCCATCACAGACTCCATACCCTGCGTGTTATTTCCCTTTATGTTAATAGGAATATTTAAAAACTGTCATCTTCCAAGCCCCTTGGCTCTTGTTGGCAGGGCTGTGCTGCCCTGCCTGCTGTTTGTACTTAGCACATTAAGAGGCTGCTGCTCTGCAAACCCCACGGCTGTGGAAGCCATTTGGACTGTCTTGATGTAAATAAAATGAAGCTGGCAACAAAATGAATGAGGGAATGTTTTTCTGGTTATTAAATGCAATTTGGTCACAAGCATGTTTCTGTGGAACTTTTCTTCTACTTTTCTTTCTCCTCAGTCTGCATTTCAGAACATGTTCTGAGAGCAGTACTTGCCATGTGCTGGAAGGAATTTTGTTTTAACATTTCATTTCTGTTGTGCTCTATAATGCTGATGTTTTTCCATAAATCATCTTTGAGGTGTGTTCAGTGGCTCAGACCTTTTTCTGACTTAAGCTGTCAGTCTTCAGCAGTAGATTATTGCTGCCATGTCAGTCTGTATCATTAGCCCTGTATTTGTCAATAAAAAAAGATGCTTGGGTTGTTGCACTTAACAACACTTTTCCCTCTTCACAAACCACTCAGAGTATGTTTGTACCTTTTTCTCCTGTTGTTTTTACCTGTAACACATAAAACCAAGCAAAATCCAATCCAAAGCACACTTCTCACTGACTCAGATATGCAGCGAGGATCAAACAGATCAGGTACAATTTTTTAATTCTGCTGTTCCCACAGTTTGTGTGGTACAAAGTGCAGGCAGTGTGTAAGCTGTGAGTAGAGACTCAATGTAGTCATAGCTCCTCAGAGCTGGTGGCCCCTTGGAGAAGGCTTTTCAGTGGTTACTGAGTGTTAAAGTTGGAAAAGTCAGTAAAGAAACAACACAACTTTATGTAAAACACTTTATTGGAGGTTGTGCCAAAACCCTTTGGAAGAAGCAGTATCCACGTTTTTATAGAGAGGCTTCCATGCTGCTTCCAATCTTGGAGCTTAATTCTAAGTGCAAAGCCAGTCTCTGTGTTCTTGGGAAGGAAGGAAAGTCTCTTCCAAGTGCTGCACTGTGTTTTGTTCAGGGGTTTTCGGAGTGTGGATATTTTAAAAATTTATTCTTTCTACACAAATAGGCTTTGCAGTAGAAGTGGGGTATAACTGTGGTTATTCCTTTTTCCTTTAAGGTTTGCTGTAATTGTTTTCCATGTCATTACTCCCAGTCATGGTGATGTGAGAGCATAGCAGGTACTTGTCTAGTCCGTGTTCCTCGGCTCTGGGTCGCTGTGCCCTGTGTTGTGCTGCCTTCCCAGCTGTTCTGGACTGTTTTCCAGCAGTTTTCCAGGAATTATCTGCTAAGGGAGGTGCAGGAGGGAGGTGTTGGCTCCTTGGTGGGTGAGAGCAAAGGGTGCTGAGAGCTGGAGCTGTCCCTGGATTGTGCTTGGCTTTCACAAGAGCTGTGCCAGGCTGCTGTGGGGATGTGAGGGACATCAGCCTCTCCTTCCTGCCACTCTCTCCATTCCCACTCCCAGTGCTGGTGGGGCCAGGAATTCTCACAGTGCTGTCTCCTGGGGCAGCTGAGTGCAGTAGCTAATTAGCAGCTGGGTTTAATGAGTGGTGGCACAGGAGCTGGGAGCCAGAGGTGCAGGCTGGCAAGGCACTTCTCCTGCCCCTGCTAATCCATGGAATGGGAATACCCCCACCCCTGCTACACTCATGTGGGGGAAGCACAGAGCAGCCTGTGCTTCCAGAGCAACACAGAACTTGTGACTAAATACATCAGTTGGGGCTAAACAACATTCCCAGCCCACACCTGAAAAATAACATGGAACCCCAGTAATTCCAGAGCTGACTTTTGCTTTTTTTTGGCAGTCTCTGAAGTGTGGTGAGAGGGCAGAGACCAGAGTAGCCAAAACTGGAGCTGGGCTGTTCATTCACAGCAGCCCCATGGATGAACAGAACCACAGTCCTAAAAATGCAAGATGCTCTTTCCATTGTGCATGAATAAATGATGGATGAAATGACTGCTGGATTGTAAATGGAATTTATAATGTTAATGATATAATACAGTCTCTTGCCACAACGGGGCTCCTTTCTTGCCTTTTTAAGCTGCTTGGAAAGGAGCCCAGTGCCTTATTCTTTAGTGCAAATAAATGTAAGCTAAGCAGCATTGTACATCGAATATCACTGACATGAGACCTTCTGGCCATATGCACCTGTCTGCAGCTCAGCCCTTGGCTAATGTGCCACCAGCTCCCAACCATGATAGAAATGAAGGTGGTCTGAGAGCACAATTACATCTGGTACTGGGAAAGCACAGAAAACCTGATTTTATAGTCTGGTGCAGCTGTGCAACGTTGCCACTGATTTCACTGTTGCATGAAGTAAGAATTCCCTTTGCTACAGAGAAAGCCCATCAGTCTCCTCTCTATTTCAACCCCTGGAGTGACACAGAGTGTGGTTGGGCTGGAGCTTTTGAAGCCTAGAATTGCTGGCCAGGAGAAAAGGCAGTTACCTGGTAAAAATGGGTGGGTTTATGCTTTCCTTACACGTTTCACCCTGCAGTGAAACTTGTTACAACACCTCGAGAACCAAAATGCCAAGGGAGCCTTCAGGAGGGTCTGAAGCTTTTCTCTGCATCTCCAATCAGAGTGGGATTTTTAGCCATTTTCTGTATGATTGTAGCCAAACTCTCCAGCTCCCAGCCAGAAGGGCTGAGAAGATGTGGATATAAAGCTCTTCAAAACCCAGCTCTGCTCTTATTTCTGAGCAAGGACACTCAGCTCCTCCTTTATACTTTGTTTTATTTACATTTGAGGCTTCTCCTGAAAGCCAGTTGCAGAGCAGAACAGGGCAGTGAGACCATTTTATTCTCATTAAAAAGTGTTGGTTCTCTCGCTCCTCCAGCCTCTGCAGGGCTCCTTACGAATCACTTGCAGATGAGATGTCTGCTGCCTCATCTTTAAAAAAAAACAAGTAACATACCTGGGAATTGCCGATAGAATTCTTTTCCCCCTTCTGTCTCCAGCTCCCAGGAACTGTAGCTTTAACATTTTACCTGGCAAGTGAGCAAATGTGCATCACAAAGGTTTTTGTTGCCCTGGGGCTTTTGGTTGTTTAGATTTGTCAGAACTCTAAATAGTTAAAATCAGAGTAGAATTTGAGGTAAACAAGAAAAATCAAAAGCTCTACTTGTGCTGTTTGGAGAGGTCACTTCTTGCAGACAGAAGTGCGATTTAAAAACTTTTCCAAACTAATCAAATGCCGGTGACAGGATGCACATGGAGCCTCTTCAAAGAGCATAAGTGGCTTTTCTCAGAAAGAGAAGTACCTTTTGGGTAACCTTTCTACAAGTAAAATATCAAGCTCATTGGGCAACTTCTCCCATTTGGAAGCATTAACTGATGTACAAAACTTCTGCCTTAAAGAAGATGAACTTCGGGATCTGTGGGTACTTGCAGTGATGGTTTCTCTGTGTTATTTCAATAATGCTCTGTTCTCTTTGTGCAGGCACCCGTGCTAGCAGATACCTGAAGTTAACAGGTCTCCAGTGCTGAAGCTTTCAGAAGCTTTAAATTGTTTTCTTGAATACTAAGTGTAAGTTTTGTGTGAGAGATTTTCTTTTCTGCTTTGCAGTGGCTTGCATTGTGTGTGATTCCAAGTTCTACAGCACGTGTGACTATTCTGTGACTCTAAAACCCCAAAGCCAAGCAGCCAATACCAAACTAACCAAGAGCAAAGCCCCAAACCTAGAAAGGTCGAGTGTAGTTTCCAGCAGCCTTCATTCCTGGACTGAGCTTTGTTTCACCCTTCTGAGGTTATTTTCTACAGGAATTTGGTGCTGCTGATTGGCACGTTCCTGCAATAAAAATGTGTATTTGCAGGGAAGCTGCTGGGCACAGAGTTTGTCTGGCTTTATGAAGTAGTAAATTTTCTGTTGCTTAATCTAATATTCTAGAGAAAAACAGTAGTGCAGGGAAAGGAGAATGTTGCTTCACCCTCCAGAAGTGCCATTAGAGATCTTGATCTTGTTATAGTCTTTGCTTTTGCTATTGTAAGAACAGTAACATATGAGGATTTTAGGTCTGCGGCAGTTAGAAAGCACAAAGAAAAGAGTGAGTGTTGATACCAACAGAGAGCAACCAACTGTGCTGAAGGGGCCAGCCTACAGCCTCAAGGATCAAATCAGGGTGAGTTGAACCCTCTTTTACTTTATGGTGGATTAACTAAGCCCTGCGCTCTGCTTCTGTGATGTTAAATCCTGCTCATGTGTGTTGCTCTTTGATGTGACAACATCCATCCTGCACCTTCACTTGTGGTTTTCTCTCCTTTTCCAAAGCACAGACTCGCTGTCCCCTCTCTGTGGAAGTGGCTGGGTTGTGGTGGCACTGGCTGAGTGCTCAGTATCCAGAGTTAGGGCTGGAAGATGCTGCAGGTTCCTGCACATTTGAAACACAGGTTGCTCCTGGCATCCCTGAGCAGGATGGGCTGCAGGGACAGGGCCACGGGGAGAAGGTGTTGGAACAGAGCAGGTGTTGGCAGAGAAGCTCTCAGAGAAAAGCTCCACTCAGGCAAGGACACCAGACCTGGAAATGCCAGTGGGGCTGAAGCCTGGATTATGTGGAGCTCCTGTGCTGGCTCTGGGAGAGTCACAGAACTGGGACTGGGACCAAGGCTGCTCACCTGGCAAAGAAACCAGCTTAGAACTGAACAAGCTGGAGTTGGGGGTGTCCCACAGCTTCTAAACCTGCACTCAGTCATCTCCTGGTTTGGTAAGTATTTGGATATGACAACACTAGAGCTCTTGTGTTTATGACATTCCCGTTGATCTGACTGAGTTACCTCTTTTCTTGTTTCTGGTTTCTCCTACCTTCATTTATGTGCTTGACTGTAAATGCCTCCTCAGACAGGAGCATGTTGATGAGCCTTAATGAGTTAATCTAATCCCTGTGAGCTCTATGTTGCTGCTTAAAAATACTGGCTGTGGTTGCTTAAAAATACTGCATTTTCTGCAAAGGTGCATCATGGCAGCAGCTGGAGGGGACTGCAGTGGGGTTGGGACAGCTGAGGTCCCCGTGGAGGAACATCCCTGCACCAGCCAGCCTTTTCCTGCTGCAGGCTCATTTGGAAATGGCCTTTTCACACAAGACCAGTGCTTAATATATCACTCAGACTTTGCTCATTGTCTACAGTTAGTAGTCTAACCTAAGCTCAGCGAAGTAATTAGGAGAAATAATTAACAGCTCTCAGTGATGAGGCAACCTCTCTCTCCCTCCCCTCTCCCTCACCATGTGGTGCACCTTGGTAGTGACTCAGAAAACACAAGAGGACATTATGAATCAAAAAATAAGTCTTTACCTGTAATTAACTGTGCACACAAAAAGGAAAACGTGGTGATCAAGCAGCCATTAATAGTTGCTTTACTGGAGGAGGATACACCAGAATCAAATGCTCATGGTAAAATGTCCCTTTAGGTCGTGGTTCTGTTATAACATTTAATCCAAACAAAAATAAGTCTCTACCAAAAGAAGTATTTGACCCGTACACCATACAGACATGTGTGGATAAGACACTGCACTCCTCACGTTCCAAATGCCTCACGGCCCCCGTGTTCTCCGTAAGTGCAAGAAAACAAAACCCAGCCATGAAAATACAAAATCAATGCAGCAACTACAGTCGTAGGCAACAGTATGTGCGTGGCCAGGCCAGGCCGTGGTGGGATGTGGGACTACGCAGCAAGGATGGACCAGAGTCCCCCCTCCCCTCCCTCCTGTCCCCTGCCTGTTCTGTGCTGGGGCTCTGCAGTTGTCATGACAGACTCTTCCAGAACAGGACGCTAAGAGGAGGGAAAATAAAAACAACACCCCAGCCTATACCAAAGTAAATAAAGTAATAATAAAAAAAACATCCCTTGGATCGCGGCACTGTTTGCCCAGAGCCCCGGCGGCCCCGGGCTGTGCGGAGCAGGACAGAGTCACTGTGCGCAGGGAGGGCGGACGGGCCGTGTCCCGCACAGCTGCGGTCCCCGCGTCACCGGGCAGGGACACCGGGCAGGGACACCGGGCAGGGACACCGGGCAGGGACACCGGGCAGGAGTCAGCGCCGGGCTCCCTGCGTACCTCTCTGCTTGGAAAGTGGACCGAAAGACGTTGTGCAAGTCCTAGCGTGAAGGAAGGCGGAGGAGGCGGTGGGGACGGCCACCCGTCACCTCGGTGTCCCCAGGTCCCTCGGGTGACGCTGACAGGGCTGGGCTCCCTGTGCAGCCTCAGAGGTCCACCCAGCCTCGCAGCTGCAGGGCGAGCACCCCCAGGGCCACGGTGGCCGGGCTGCCGCCGGTACCGGGAGCACCGTCACAGTCCTTTTTGTCCACTTCACACCTGGACTGCTGGCACAGCACGCCCTTGAAGCCCACGGGGCAGATGCAGCGCTGGTTCTGATAGCAGGTGCCGCCGTTCTGGCAGAGCAGGAGCTCGTCATCGCAGACATTGGCTGCAGGGTGAGAGGGAGAGCTGACAGGGTTACCCTGCAGTGTGTTAAACCCCCTGGCTGCAGGGTGAGAGGGAGAGCTGACAGGGTTATCCTGTAGTGTGTTAAACCCCCTGGCTGCAGGGTGAGAGGGAGAGCTGACAGGGTTACCCTGCAGTGTGATAAACCCCCTGGCTGCAGGGTGACAGGGAGAGCTGACAGGGTTATCCTGCAGTGTGATAAACCCCCTGGCTGCAGGGTGACAGGGAGAGCTGACAGGGTTACCCTGCAGTGTGTTAAACCCCCTGGCTGCAGGGTGAGAGGGAGAGCTGTCGGGGTTACCCTGCAGTGTGTTAAACCCGCTGCAGGAACTAGAATTTAGCTCCTAGGGGTTCAATTAACCAGCCCTCCCAGTGCTAGGGCAGTTCCAAGGCTGGCAGAATGCAGTGGAGGGGTGCAAACACCGTGGCAGGGTGCAAACTCCGAAGCCAGCGACGTGCTGGCAGTGCTGGCCCCGCGTGTTGTGCTTGCAGCTCACACAGGTCACCACGTTCAGGAAGTCGATGTAGCTGCAGCGGTTGGAGTGGCCGTAGCACTCGCAGTCTGTGGAGGAGAGGAGGGAAGAGCTGGGGACAGAGGCCTGGGAAGGGGAGAGGAGAAGCCTCCTTCCTGGGGAGGAGGGTCCTGCTGGAGGGAATGCCATGGCCACTGCCAGAGCAGGGCTGGGGTGTGCTGGGCAGGAGGAGAGCATGAGGTTCTCCACCACCATTTGGGGATTGGGCTGGAAATCATCACTCAGAGAGCAGAGCAGGGTCAGGGTCCCTGTAATCTTGAGGTGTGGAGAGGCAGGAGCCAGCCCCTTGAATTCCCAGGACATGATTTTTTTCCGAAACTGTGTAATTATGGGAGCAGGCAGTGGAGGGGAGTCAAATGTTAATTACAGAGCTGCCTTGTTAATGAGCAGAGCTCAGTGCCTGGGTTTGGCTGTGGGGAGGCTGCAGCACCTGTGAGAAGCTGGGCTGGGGGGCAGAGCCCTGGCAAAGGCTCTACCTCGCTGGGGAACAGGAGGACTGGCCCATGGGATGGGGCTGGCAGAAGGTACTCAAGTGGAGATGGAGCTGCTGTGTGTCCAGGTAAAACCTCACAGCTTCTCCTTTTCCCCTCTGTATCTCTTCTCAGCAGGCCCCTTTCTGTTGTGAAAGGTGGTGGCTCTCAGGTTAAATGTTTAAAATAAGCCTATGCAAGGCAGTGTGGCTTGTGTGGGATCCTTCAACAGTGGTGGACAGGTGTGTGAAGGTTTGAACCAGGGCTTGCCTGGCACAGCACAGCCTGCAAAGGCTGCTGGTGGGGTGGGAGATTTCACCATCACTTGGCCAAGTGCTCCTGTCCCCAGAGCTGACCTCTCTCAGCTGTGGGCATGTGTCAGTAAACAACCATCTGTGGGTGAATTTGTAGTCAGGGGGATTGGATTTTGTGCTTCTTGTTTTTGCTTTTTATTACCATGACTTGGGATGGTGTCAGCCTTGCAGTGTCAGATCCAGGTGCTGTATCTTGCTGGGAGTTTATATATATATGTGCATATGTGTGTGTATATATATTTATCTAGCTTTGTGTGTGTGTTAATATAGTGAGATGTGCAACTCAGGAGAAAAGGACTTGTGGCCCAGCTGGCCTGGTCAGGAAGTTCCCAGCCAGCAAGGGCAGGGGATAATGTGAGCAGAAACAGTCTCAGCCAGGTCTGAGCTTTCAGAGCCTTCAGAGAGAGGTTTGGAACTGGGGCTTTGTTCCAAACAGAACATTAAACATTCAAGGATGGTGGAGGGATGGCAGGGAAGGGATGTTGGCATGCACATGCGACTGGAGGAGGAGACATGATCAATGACATGATGACCAGGGAAGAAGGAGCAGGGCAGAGGTTTCCCCATGGTTCACACCTGCCTGAGGAGGAGTCTCTTGTATTCTTGACTCCCTGTGAAAGAACTTCTGCCTCATTAGCTGATGTCCAAAGAATTTCAGCTCCAGTACTGCCTGCTGCAATTCCCAGGTGTTGTTTCAGACCAGGGAAGCACTGATACATCCAACAGCTAACCACAACTCGGACAGACCCTCCCCACCTTCTCCATGTCTGAGCCTGCAGGACCACATCACCTGAGCGAGGTCAGGGAGCCCTGGAGCACTGCCCTCCCTCTGCTTACCTTTGTATGTTTCAATGGGAGCCACTGGGCCAGAGTTTGGTTTGAGCCGGATGAGTTTTGAACTCTTTGAGGATGCTTGAGAAAAATCAGAGAGAGGCTTTTTCTCACTGCTTAGCACCACCCTGTGTCCTCCCCTGCCACGAGAACAATGCCGAGCCAAGAGCACCATGCTGGCAGCACAGCTGGTAGCTGCTACATTTCTCCTCCTCCCCTCTTCAAAGTTTGATGCATGAAAAACCCAATGCATGAATAACTCAATGCGCAACACCACTGCAGAGCTGGGAGGAGCTGCTCACACGTGCCCCCTTTGGGGGGGGGGGTTTGCTGGCATGGTTTGGGATAAGGATCTACAGCTTACAAACCATTATCTACTGGCAGGATCTACAACTTACAAACCATTATCTACTGACCATGGGCTCGGGCTGATGGAGGTCACACCAGCTGGCACCCGAAAATCTGCGAGGAGGATGAGTGCTACAGAGGTGGCATCTGGTAGGGGTTGCTACAGGGCGCTGCAGAGCAGGTGCTGCCCCAGGCTGGCCCATCCCCAGCAGCACGTACCTGTCTTTTTCCCGTGTTTCTTGCCTGCAGAGTGTGCTGTGCGCCCTGGTTTGCTCTTCGGAGCCGCTACGCCAGAGGACAGAACAGGTTTGAGAGCTGTGCTGGGATGAGGGCTCCCAGGGCCATGTTTCCCGTGTTTCCTCACGGTAAAGGGCTGTCCCAGCTGCAATGGGGCTCCCTGTGCTGCCAGCCAGCCCCCTGTCCCACACTGAATTACCCAGTGCTGGGGGTAAAGGCCTCCAAGCCTTGGGAGGTTTTGTGCTTTGGTGGGCCCAGTGAGGAGCAAGGTTGAGCAGCACTGGGGTCCCACAGGGTGTTTGGAAATGGGTTCTGCTTCCATTGGGGTTTTTGTGGAGCTTATGCCCTTGCAAGTGCTGTGGTGCTCAGGAAGCCCACCTGAGTGGGCATTGCCAGCTCCAGACACCTGTGTCTGTCACAGTGACAGAGGTGGCAGGGGGTGGCCCTGCTCCCCATGGGCTCAGCCATGGTCAGAGTGCACCCACTCCTGCTTCCAACACCATCCCTGAGGCTTCTGTGGTACCAGGGCTCTGTGGGTCTCCATGGCTTTCCTTGGCCCCAAACATCTCCAAAAAGACCTCCCTGGGGCTGGATGAGCAGAGCAGAGCTGAGCTGGACTCTCTGAGTAGGAGATTGTACAATGGGGGGTTGTGCTGAGGACAGGTGGTTGTCCTGGCCCGTGACACTGAGGGAGAAACCTGCCCTGTTCCAGCCTTGGGGCCAGGCCTGGCCTTACCTCGCATGTTCTCGGGAGGGTCTGGTGGCTTCGGCTTCTGTCCAAGTGCTGCTGTGTTTGGTGGGTCATCACAGGTAGCGTCAGAGAGAACATCAGATTTAAAACAGATCCCCCCTGGTTTGCTTAACAAGGTGGCAAAAGGACACTGGAAGCTCTAGGCAGGTGTCTAGGCTGGGTTGGTGGAGCTGTATCTGGTTGAGGATGTGCTGAAGCAGGAAGGAGAGACAAAGTCTCCTCAAAATTAGCATCTATAAGTGTGAAGAGAGGCAGGAAAAATATTCCTGAGGGGAAGGTGTGGGAGCTGCTGGATGGCTGAGTGTTGGCATGTGGTCCTGACACTGCCCAGGCACAGAGAGAAGCCAGATCTGCAGAGAGCACTGTCAAGGCTGTCAGCACTCCTTGGTGTAGCCGTATCCCTTGTTACTGCATCAAAAGCAGCTTTGCCTCTCTGTGAGGCCAGACAGGCCCAGGATGCTGTGATCTGCACAGGAGGGATGCTAAAGTCTACACTGGAGCGAGCTACAGGAATCTCGGGTAGGAAATGGGAGCTGAGCAGCAGGGGCAGCTACTGAAATGTGTGTATGGTGGGAACCCTGAGGAGGAGAAGCTTCAGCCTCGACGGCCAGAGAGAAACCTCCCAAGGCTCCCACCTGGAGCCCCCCAGGCAGCCACGTAGGAGACCTGAGCAAGGAGAAGCGTTAGAAGGATCTGTGCTCTAAGTGACACAGGCCTATCCACTCACAGGGAGATCCTGCTCTACAAACAGGCTCCAGCCTCGGGACATGACAGGATTTCCATGATCCTCTCTGTTCACCCCAGCAGCAAGCTGCGAACAATCCCTTCTACCACTCACCATCCTCATCTTGCATGTACACGACTGAACCCCGAGGCTCAACCCAGCCTCGTCCCCAGCTGTGTGCAGGGCACAGACAAGCCCCAAGCTCCTTCCCGGGCAGGAGGAGAAGAGAGGCATGGAAAACACAGATCCAGAGCTAGAAACTAAAGCTTTCTCTGAGCTGGTTCTTGCTGGCAGGACCCAGCTCAGCCCCGTGGCTCCTACCTTGTGCTCCTGGGCCAGCCTTGGCCGGCGGAGAGCCCACCTGCAGCGGGGCAGCCGCCGACAAGCCGGGGTAGTCTTGCAGCGATCAAAAAGAAAATTGTGTTACTGGGAGAGCTGGTATCCCACGAGGAGCCCTGCAGCATTCCCACAGGGAGTCAGAGCCCCAAATCCAACACCCAGCTCTGTCCCACGGGGTTATTTAGGCACCAGAGCTCTTGAATTGTGAGGGGCAGTGTGTGCTGAGCTGCCTGTGCTCCTGTGTTAGCAGCAGGACCTGAGCCACTGCCCTGCACCCCTCTGCTTTGAAAGAACAGCTGAGGAACAGCAAACACACCTGGGATGGAGGCACCAAGCCCTGGTTTCCAATCCCAGCTTCCACACCCTCCTTCAGGCTCTGCTGTTCCCTCAGAAACACAAATCAAAGGATTTCCAACCACCGCAGGGAAGTTGGACCAGCAAATTTTATAGCTCACTTGTTTGGTTTCCCTGCAAACCCTCACCCCCACTGGCTCCATCCCCCTCCCCTGCTTCTCAATATTGGTAACAATCTTCAGGTTTGCTAGAAAACAAACTAGGGACTAAAAATTTTAAAAGCCATATTATTAATTTCAAGCTCCAGTTGGGTAACATAAGGAGGAGGAGGAAAAAAAAAAAAAAATCTCTTGATCCTTGCCAAGTTTCAAAGGACAAACCCGAGTAGGAGAGAAATGTGATTTCCCAGCCTCGTCAAGGGGATGATAAACAATACAGAATAAAAAAGAAAAAAAAGATTATTTTTTTAATGACAAGCTCTAAGAGAAGGTGATAGACATTGTCCTTTTCAGCTGGAAAGTGGAAACCAATTGATATTAATACGGTGTTAAAGAGAATATGAAAAAAATCCCTGTGCAAATTGGCAAGGGTTTAATTAGAGTCACAATAAAAAACAGCCCTGGAGGCATTTTGCTTTTTAGTCATTCACATACACCTCCACTCAATCGCATTTACAGAGCCAAGAAAATTATTAATGCTCATTATCCTGAGAACCTTTTCCTTTGTAGCTCTGGGCCATAATGGACAGTTTTACATTTTGGAAGGGGGAGAGAGACACATTTTGCCCCAGATCCACTTCATAAAAATGGGAAACGACAGGTGGCTCTGATGGAAATTGCTGTTCTTGGTGGGCTTCTGAGGAAGTGGAATAAATTGAACCAAGAAGTCACATTTCATAGCAAAAACCACTGGGGAAAACAGCACTGGTGGAGTGGGGGAGAAGCTTGGAAAAGTCCTTCTCGAAACATAAGCATGGGATCCCTTTCCTGCAGGACCTCCCTAAGGCCAAGGCTGGCTGTGCTCAATTTCTGCTGGAGTTTGTGACCACCCAGCAGGGCTCAGGCTGGCTCTGTTTTTTCCCAGAGGTGAATTGGCACTGTTGAGACTGCCATGAACCAGAAGGAGGAAAATTAACTCAGGAAAAAAAAAATAAAATAAAAAGGAAAAGTTTGGGGTTTTTGGTGGGTTCTTTTTTTTTTTTTTTTGCTTATTTTGAACATGGAAAAAAAATGTAACAAATGGCAGGGAAAAAGCTGACAGGCTTCAAGGAAGGCTTTGAAATAACAGAACTGCAGAAGGCAAAGGAGAATAGCACTTAATTCATCCTCCTAAGGATACCTCTGTGATTTCTCTTCCTTCTACTCACTTTGGCAGCTTCCACTGCCTTCAGACCACAGCCCTTGCCCATGAACTCATCCCTCTCTCCCCTATCACCACACAGAAAGCATCCTACGAGCACGACCACAGCTCCACCTTGACCACGAAAACACCACGAGCAGCCAAAGGAAGCAGATGTCTAGCAGCTCCATGCAACCCAGAGACAACCCAAATCTAATCTACTCCTCTAGCCTACGTGCCACGCTGCTTCTGCTGTGCTGCTACCCACTGGTGTGCGGAGGCACCGAGGAGAAGGGAAAAACACATCGGGCAGCCTTTAAATACCTGATTTTTTCTGTGTTTCTGTCACGGGCACAGAGGCAGCAAACTCAGAGGCTGGTCTGATGATGCTTGCTTAGGTGGGAAGCAGAAATTCAGAGGGCAGAAGAAGGGTGTCAATTAGAGGGTGAAACAGTGCAGGGGTGGGGCAGGGCTCTGGGAAGACTGGTTTAAATGTCTGGCTTTAAAGCAAGGAGGGATTTTAATGCTTCTAAAATTCAGAAGGGGGGTTACAACAGAGTATCTCACTTTGGGACTCTGACCCTGCTTGGGGTCACCTACTGCAAATGTGTCCTACCAGGAGTTCAAGGGTCTCCTCTTTCACAAAGTGTTTCCCTTGGGGCCCAGGTGAATTAGATCTGCAGGCCCTTGGGAATGTAATGGTTTTTAAAGAAATTTTAAAGAAATATTTTTTTTTTGCATGGAGGAGGAATATCTCTGGCCAAAAGCAGATCAGAATTAAGCCGTGCCTTGATTCCCTGCTGCTGCTCAAGGGCACACAGTGGACCCTTGGCATCAAACCCCTCATGCTGCCCAGGTAAGAGCAGGTCCTTGAGCAACTGGGTGGCCCTGGCAGCCCTCTTCTGTGGAGCAGCCCCTCCAGGGACTGGCACCACCCCCAGGCACACCATCCTGGGGTGGGACTTGACTCTGCAGAAGCACAGATGGGCATCTGGATGTGGGTGAGGAGTGAGGAGCTCAGGCCTGGCTGTATCAAGCCAAGGACCTGGCAGCTGGACTGCAATTTATTAATTTTGTGCCTTGCCATCAATTAATGAAAGCATTAGGAAAACATTTTCTCTGCCCAGGAAGCAGCTTTTGGAGAAGAAATAAACTCTGTGATGTCTCTCAGGTCACTCAGAGCAGCCTGGCAGGAGAGATTACCCCCAGCACCCCAACTCCCAAGAGACACTGTCCTGCTTGTGCCAGAGGTGCCACAAAGGCAGAGCACTGCAAATCATACAAGAGACACACCAAGCAGCTACCCACACAAACATAGCAAAAAAACAGCCCTAAAATGTCACTACAGGTGAGCATGGATAAAAATCAGATGGCCCCGAGTGCATTGTGTGGATGTGATCACCTGGCCCTGCTGGGGCTGTGGAAATGGGGTGAGCTCCAGGCTGGGGGTGGAACCTCCTCCTGCACAGGTACAGCATGGTCTGGGTGATGAGCTCCTCCTAACAGAGCTGAGCCTTGCACTCACTCCAACTCCATGGAAGTTGGACTTAAACCCTCGGCTCCCTGATTAACTCCTCAAGCAGGGTACTTCCATGAATATATCTATATTTGCATAAACATGCAATCAAGTTTCCTCATCCCTTTGACTGGCTTCTGGCAGCTCCCCCAGACAGACTGTTACTAACATGCTGTGGGTGTAAAACGTCCTCCTGGGAAATATCAGGCCCTGAAAGCATGGCAAAGGGAGGAATGCGTGTCTAATTCCCCCATGAGCAGCTTAAAAAAATGTCCTGCTGTTAAGTTTTATCTGCTCATTTCCAAAAGACAAGGAAAAACGCTGTCTCCTTGTTCACGGAGGGGGAGGGAAGGAGGAACCCCCAGAAAAAGGACAAAAGTTTTCCTCCACGGGGTGATTTCAGAAATTAGGAAAGGATGTTTCTGGCGTGTGTGTGAGCTCCAGCCCCGCATGCTCCCGGGGTGCTTGGACAGCAGCCACCTGGGGAATGTTGGAATTCTGCCCTAGGAAAGCTGCACCTGCAGTACATCCATGAGTTCAGCCACAGGAATTTGGTGCAGGACTGGGACAACCAGCAAAGACAGAGCAAAGCCTGTGGGCTGCTCTGAGTCTGGTGGCAAGTGGAAGAAGGTCAGGGATAGAGCAGGATGGGGTACAATTTCCCTCTCCTTCCAGAGAAATACGTGGTTTAAATTTATTACGGATCAGAAAAGTCTTCATTGCTTTCCTGCCCTGCCTTGTCATGGAGCTGTGAGAGCATCTCTGACAGCTGTGCCAGAGACAACAGCAAACCAAGGCTGCCTGGAGGCTGGGGGAAGTGAACCAAGTCAGGGTGATTTTTATCCATGTCCCTTTATCATCCTACAGAGCAGAGACCCACAGCTACCGACACAGCAGGAGAAAGAGCAGAGCAGAGTCCTGGCTTCTGAGCGGGGCAGGGAGCATGGCACCCACCTGGCTGGGTGGTGGTGGCTGGTAGGGGGGTGCTGCTGGTGGTTGTGGTGGTTGTGGTGGTGGTTGTGGTGGTGGTTGTGGTGGTGGTTGTGGTGGTGGTTGAGGTGGTGGTGGTGGTTTTTGCGGTGGTGGTTTTTGCGGTGTTTACTCGCTGCGGTCGCTCGTATGCTGACAAGCAAAGAGAAGAGTTGGGAGGCACTTACTGGGAGCAGTGGTGGGTTTCCATGGCAGCCTGCACACCCGTGAGGCTGCTGCTGCTGGGTTGAACTGGTGACTGATTTCTCAGCACGGTCACAACTGGGGCACCGGCAGGATTAAGGCGACGGCGGCTCGATGACGCTGCCCGCAGCCAGGGCATGTGTGTGTGTGTGAGCAGGGGCTGCAGGCTGGGGCTGTATCAGCTTATTCTGCTGGTGCAGATATTGGCTTAAATACTTACAGCTCGATCATAAACTAATTGCCAATTAAGCTGAAGAGGGGAGATGAAGGCACGTCTGGGCAGGGATGGGGTGAGCAGCGGGCAGGAGGTGCCAAGGAGCCCCCAGGCCAAGATGTGCTCCCACTGCCCGGTGCCCACGTGCCCAGCTGTGCTCCTTGCACAGCACCATTCCCTGCTGCCACCCCTCACCAAACTACCTGGCACCAGCAAAGCCAACCAGGACCATTGGCACGTGTTTGTTT
Organism: Certhia americana; assembly: GCA_018697195.1. Lineage (NCBI taxonomy): Eukaryota > Metazoa > Chordata > Aves > Passeriformes > Certhiidae > Certhia > Certhia americana. Next base: position 4,143,325 of record CM031872.1, read on the forward strand.
CCAGTGGCACCCTTCAAAATTTTGGGATGGCTGGGGGTTAGCGAAGCTGGGCAGGAGCAATCCCACCCCACAATAGCCCCAACTGAAATAGCAGTGGGGCACAAATTCCTGCTTAACTTACACCTGCTGCCCTCCTGTCCTTGTTTGTCCCACTGCTTCACGCAGATTATCGTGCTTAATTTCATAATAGCCCTGAGCTAGTTTAAATACTTAATTTAGGTCACTTCTAGTCTCCTATGTGGGCTAAATAATCTCTCCTTAACTGGCCTTGGACATAAATCCCTCCTGTTCACCTCCTGCACAACACTCCCAGCACCCTCCCGGCTTCTGGCCCACAGAAAATCTTGATGGGGAATGTTTTCCAGGGAAACAAAAGTATTGCTGAGGATGCGAAGCTTTGTAAATGGGAGGAAAAAAAGTTATCAAAATGGTTTTGAAGAGAAAGGTGAAGAATATTTTGAACTGGTGAAATATTAATTTTTTAAAAATCCTAAATTACTTAAGGGAGACCATTAATTTTTATTTGAAAATTTCAAGCACTTAACTGCTAAAAATCTAAATATGGGTCATTTACCCAGAAAACCTGTCCTCCAGTTTTCTATTAGGTGTGTTTTTCTTAATTGCATTTGCATTTCCCTGAAACGCTTCCTCCTCCAATTCTTTCCACTTGCCTGCAAACCAAAGAATTCATTATTCATTCAGCTCGCTGATTTGTTTCTTCTGGAGGGGCACTCTGCGCCACAACATTCAAACCCAAGCTTCTGCTTACCCAAAACTCCAGGCTCTTTGATATCAAACTACCTCCAGCTTTGTTAAATAAGGAGCCCTCTCCTGCCATCAATCTTGCAGCAGAAATCCCTGCTGAGCTCTGCCTTTGCAGCTGACACCTCACAGACATTTGTTCACATACATACACGTGTACATACAGATGTACACACACTCTATATGCTCTGTTATTGATAGCCCAAGGTGACCCAGGCTGGGTTCTACGCCAAATAATTCACACCCAGCTCCTTCTCAGAGCAGAATTCTGCAGTACTGGGGGGTTAAGGGGGGGAGTTCACAGCGAGCACTGGTGATTTTGAAGAGTCTTTTTTTTATTTCCTTTACGGCTGCCATACTAACGAACCTCATGGGGGGAAACCATGCCAGAGGAAGAGGCAAAATGAGGCTGCTGAAGTCAGAGGAAGAAAATATAAGACTCTTTGACAGGACAGAAAACGAGGCACAATTAGGGAAGACTTATTGTCTGGAAAATGATAATGGATAGAAAATAACCATATTTTTTTTCCTAGTGACATCCACAAGGATCATGCACCAAGGTGTTAAATGCCAGCATTTCAGTCAGGGTTTTACTTACTGCCAAAGGCTGAGCCTGCAGCTGCACCTGGAAAAAACAAGAGGAAGCCCAGTCACCGGAAGCAGGACACCATCAGAAGATCACACAGACACACAACATGGGACTGCACAGCATCTAATTAGTGGGGGCTTGCTCACAGGCACATCAGTTTGCTGCTACAGATTAAAAGCTGCTTTTGTCAAAGCACAGAAACAGCCAGACAACGCTGTCTGGGCTCCTGGCATCTCAAGCCTTTCACCTGGGGAAGGCAAACCAGCATGGTCCTTGCTGATGGGTTTTTTCTGTTAATCATTTTCCTTGGGCTGCTGCAAAAGCCCAGCAAAGGACACACACATAGGAGCACTGGGCTAAGGACAAGCTGTAGGGTCTGAACAATCACAGAATCACAGAATCACAGAATGAACTAGGTTAGAAAAAACCTTTAAGATCATCTAGTCCAACCTATGACCTAACACCTCCTCATCAACTAAACCATGGCACTGAGTGCCACGTCTAGTCTTTTTTTAAACACGTTCATGGGCTTCCCTGCTGTAACATGTGGGTGAATCATGGAAAGTCTCAGCTCTGCGGGAATATAAAGCACAGTGATGGAAGAGGTAGGACTACCAAGAGCAGAGGGCTTCAGGGAGCTGCCTCTGGGGTGGAGGAAGAGGATGTTGATGTGGGGAGGAGGAAGCAGTGGAGAGAGTTAGGGTGGGGAGGAGGAAGAAGGCAATGACAAATGGGAAGAGAGACGAATGGGAGAAGGAAGAGCAGAGAAAGAGAAATAGGAAGAGACAGAAGGAACGGAGGGGAGGGAAAGAGAGAACAGCGTGTCTGTGCCTGTCAACACCAGAAACTCTCCCAGGCTCCTTTGAAGCAATGCAGCCGCTTGGTGGGAGCTGACAAGCTCGTTCCCTTTCAAAGAACCTGCTCGTCTACCAGCCCTGGCACACACAAAACATTCCCGTCACGGCCTTCGGAGCCTGAATTTCAGCTTTGATCATCTTAAAGCACATAAATCTTTCAAAAAATTTGGGGGGAGGGAGAGAAAAGATTCTCTTTGGTAATGCTCAAAGCTGCTGCTTGAAAGGCTGGAGTGGCTACTGTGGCTTCGTGACATTTAAACAAGTTTGCTAATGTGGAGTGGACAGGAACCCAGGAGGAACCGGCCCATCTGTGATGTGTCCTGCCCCAATTCCCTGCTCGGAGGATGGTGGGAATGCATCCTTCATCTCGCCTGTGCTGTGCTGCCGCTGTCAGAGCTGTGTGACAGCAGCAGCTGGAGGAGGCTGGGGCTGCATACGGGGACTCACGGCGCTTCCCGGGAACACCAGTAAGCACGGACAGGATCCAGAGAGCAGCCAGCACTCCTGCAGCTGAGCAGAGCCAGCACAGAGCCTGTGGGCTGCTCGGCAGCCAGAGCTCTGCTGTGCTGAGTAACGCCTTTGTCAAAGGACAATAATTGGCATTGCCTCCATGCCATGGTTATATCTTGGCCTAAGGTCATCATCGCTGTTCTTGACCATCATTTGGACTCATCACTCCTCTGCTAGCAGCCAACACATCACCTCTGCCTCCACCTGATCCTCTTCCATTTCTCTGTGTACCAGGACAAGGGTAAGAACCCATTTCCCTTTGGAAAGCTGAGCATCCTGCACTGATTCGAGCAGGAGAAGGACAAGATGAGCACCTGCTCCCCTCTGTGGGTGCTGTGCAGCCCAGGGCAGGGCTGGCTCCCTGCAGGTTACTTACATGCATTGGGGGACCCATTGGGGAGAGGCAGGTAGGACCCTGCTCGCCAGGACCTGGAGCGAAAGTTCTTCTTGCACTTGCCACAGTCCTGGCCAGTGGTGTTGTGCTCGCACTCACACTGGAGGCTGCCCTCTTTGAAGGTGCACAGGTTGGCGTGGAGGTTGCATTTACACCTGGAGGAAGAAGACAGGGAAGAGCTGTCAGGTGTTACTGCTGCTCCTCCTTGCCCCCAGTGTAGTGCTGAAAATGTGCTGAGGGTGGGCTGCTCACCCCTTCCCTGCTCCTCCTGCAGGTTTTTCTCACTGAACTCAGCCGTTTTCCCCACGTTATGTGGTGCTGGGGTTCAGTGTTCACCTCCTCACCCAGGGCAGATCTGCAGCCTCTCATCCAAGATGAGACACTCACTCCCACTATCTGACTGAGGAGCACAGACTGTTTAATGGCAAGTCAACATCTGCAGCTGAGACACCAGGAAGGAGTCACTCACATGTCAGGCTCTTACAGGAATCTGGGTAATTACCTCAGATGGAGGCTTTTACTTGGAGGCAGTCTCTGGCTTTGGATGGAAGAGCTGGGCTAACCCTGGTGGCACTCAGCCCTTTCCCCCCATGCACTGTGCCAGCCAACAGCATTTTCTCCCATGGTGTGAGGTTGCCCAGCACAACCCCTTTTCCCTATGTGCAGCACAGCCCCAGCCTGCTGTGACCAAAATAACACAGACAACAAGCCACCACCAGAATCCACCGGTTAGTCCCCGCCTCATCAGAGAAGGCAACAACTAAAAACTCTATTCAGCATTTTGCAAACATTAAGAAACTTTTAATGAGCTGTAGTGCAGTACGCAGGGAATAATTATCTCCGTGCACAATAATTCCTGTTGCTCAGACTCCGGAGGTGACTTGCGCAGAGCGCAGAGGCTGAGCCCATAACTCACACGTGGCTCTGGTGACTCCTGGGCCCGAGATGAGGCCATCCTACAGAGACTTTGGGGACTAAAACATCTCATTTCATTCCAGACAGCCGATCCCTGGCAGAGCCCAATGGTTTTCCCTGCTTTGTGCAATAATTTACACTCTCAGAAGCAGAAGCATTAGAAAACAGTAATGCTGTGCCTTCTGTGCAGGGGTGGAGAAGTCTGATGGGGCAGCGCTCCCTTTTACAGGGCTCAGGAGATGCAGAGCTGAGGGAATGAACCACCTGCAGAGAAGACAGAGAAACATGGCCTGCTGCTCCTTGTGCTCTGTCTGCACTGGGATAAACAGCCTGGATTAGGCTGGGAGCTGGGAGTCTGGGTGTTAATGCTGCACATGCCCCCTGCTCCTGGTGCCTCTCCCCCTCTCCCTTGGAGCCCCCCAAGAAGCTCCCCAGCCACCTGCCTGACCCACTGAGGCTGCCTTTGCTGTGCTCTCCTCATGCATGGCTGGATAAGCTGACCTTATGTATGATTTCTTTTTTTTTCCTCTCCCTCCCCTCCCTGTCCTTAATTCTAGCAAACCCCGCTCAGAGGCTAAGCATAAGCTGGATGAACAATCTCTACTCATCTTACAACCCTGCCCTGTGTCTGACCAAGCAGAGGAGGGAATTTTGCAGCCTCTGAAAGGGAAGAAAGAAGAAAACGTGGCCCAGGGAGCAGAGGCAGACACACTCAGCATGCTCCACTTGAAACCCAGTGTGAGTGAGGGCTGGAGATGCCGCGTCACGGCTGAAAGCACTAACAGCCTCCGAGCACTGCTGCTCTGGGAGTGAGCCACGAGCCCCAGCATCCAGGGCAAGGAAGTGGCTTTGGCTGGTACCTGCAGCCAGGAGGGATGCTGAATTTCAGCTGCTGCAGGTCCCTTTTGGCTCTGGTGAGGAAGGATTTCGGCTGAGCTGTCCCAGCCCTTTGGCAGAGGCGCTGCCCGGCCCCAGGGTGCTGCGGAGCTCAGCTCTGAATTATTCAGTGTCCACACAGTGTGGCCTCCTTCTCTCGCTTCAAAATGAGCAGACAAGAGCAAAGCAGGCAAGATAGCGGGTTAAAGCAGGTTAAAGCAGGTCAAAGCCTCACCACTGCTGCTCTGGGCCATGCCTGAACAGAGCAACATCGTCTGGAGCTGCAGCTCTTCTCCCTCCTGCTCTGATGGGGGTGAGGGGATGGGCACAGCCTTAGCATCCAGCCTAGAGGGAGTTTAGGAGCCCCAAGGGGAGTGGGAACAAAGACAGAAAGTACTGTCTTCCTTGTCTTCCCTGAAGTTTGGGATGAGGAGGAAGGTGGTGCTTGGCTCCAGTGTTTGGCCCTGTGAGTCACAGAGCAGTCAGAGTGGGGACATCAGCCCTGGGTGGCCACCACCTGGTCCCTGTGGTGGCCTGTGGCAGCCTCAACCAACCCCCTCCACAAGTGGCACACCTGGTAGGAGCCAAGCAGACATTTTGGGGTGCTTCTGGCTCCCAGTGCAGGGGGGTGAGACCCGTTCACCATTAATTTGGCTTCAGCTGCAAATCCTCCTCCACGGAGTGAGACCTGGCCTTGCTGAGGCACAGGAGTGTGCAGGAGGCAGCCAGAAGTGCCTGCTCCTACACACACACTGCTCACTTGCTGCTGGGGAGGGCTGGGAGCCCAGCAGCAGCTCCTGGAACAGCCCCAGCTGCCTCCTGCCCAGTGGGATGGGGACAGGGAGGGAGCTCATGGATGTCCCCCAGCCAGCTGTGATAGAGCACTGCTCTTCCCAGAGGAGACCCCCACTTCCTAATTGCTGTAAACAAGGAAAATTAAGTCAAGATGAAGCAGAAGCAGGTGTTTATCTTGCCTGCCTGTGCCCGGGTCACTGATTTTTCTCACTGCTAGGCCCTTTACCACCGTGCAAAAGTTTCGTTATCCAAAGGATCAATTTTACCAGGGAATTGCTTTCTGAATTCAACCTTTGAGGATCATCAATCTAAGCAGGGAACTGTAACCCCAGCAGGCTGACCCTGCAGCACAGCACTTTTCAGCCCAATCAATCAGGCTGCATTATTTAATGGTGAAGAGCTGAGCAGCCCCAGCCAGCCCCGTTTGGGGCAGAGGTTTCTGCATCCTGGCCTTCCTGCAGCTCGGGCTCAGTGGGATCAGCTCCAGCCCCTTTCTTAGGCTTCTGTGCCTGCTCCTCTGGGCCCACAGCCCAAGGACACGCCGATGGTCTGTGCCTGCCTTTCCCCAGCCAAGTCTCAGCTGGCGGGACTGGAGTAAATGGCATTAGCCCAGTCCCCTGGGGGGGAGCTGCTCGTCCTGCTCGGCTCTGCTCATCCTCCTCGGCGCCCAGCCATGGCAGGAAGGAGGATGAAGGGAAAGGTTAGGAGCTACTTAGCAATGAGGCTTAAAAATCATCAGCAGGGCAGACACCTGCGCTGTGTCCTGCAGAAGGGGGCCGTGGCCCTGCTCCAGCCCCAGGGCTGCTCCAGCAAAGTGCTGGTTGCAATATGGTCCCTCTGGCTCTGGAGGAGATCTGGGGAGCTGGGAGTGTTTTTCCTCTCTGACTCCTGGGTCAAGGCTGTGCTGACAATGCTGTTTCTCCGTGGGCATTCAGAGTCTGGGTAGGGTCAGCAGTGGTGGGGAGCAGCCCCAGCAGGACCCTCAGTGCCCTCAGGCACCAGGGACACACATCCTGCACCTGACTAGCAGGAGATCACACCACTGCACTTGGCATTCAACAAAAACTGGCCCACACCGTTCCCAGCAGGAGTGGTCGGAGCAATGTGTGCCCCAAGATGTTACAGTTTGCACAAAGGGGTATTTATGAGTTTATTTTAGTGCAGGTCATTCAGCTTTCCTCAGAGTGGTGCAGTGTGGTTCTGATGCTGCCAATGCCTCCACCAGGGAACATCACAGAGCTCGGAGCGCCAAGGAAAGTTTACAGGAAAGTGTCCTTTTTTTCCTTTCTTCTTTTTTTCTTCAGCCATAAAGAACACTTTTCTGCAATTCTCCATGTCAGCATCCTGGAGGTCACAGCAGTGAGCTGCTGGAGAGGTGTCTGGTGCCAAGCCCACGTGTGAGGAAGGAGATGCCCACACACAGGAAAGGGGTGAGTGCAGCAAATCTGCAGCAAACCTCCCTCTGTGCTGGGAGTGGGAAAACAGCCCCTTTCCCTGAGTTTTCATTAATAATGACTTTTGAAGTAATTTTAAAAAGCCATCCCAGCCCATTGTTTTCCTTCCAAGGATTCTTACTTGTTTTACAACCCTTTTATCCGTCCTCAACCTCACTTGCAGAACAGGGAAGTGAGACAGAAAAAGGCAAAGAACATCTCCTCATCCCTCTCCCTTCCTGCAGGGATGGGGCAGCCTTGGGGTGCTGACACCACCTCAGGCCTGATGCAGTGGCACTGCTGGAGAACTGCTAGGTGGGCACCTAGAGAGCTGCTCCATCCCCTTGTGCCTCTTGCCCAGCCCCCATGAGACAACACTGACTGCCCTGAGCTCCTTAAAAACCCCTGGACATGGAGCAGCAGGCGGCCACCACCTCCCCTGCAAGGCTCTTTCCAGCCCAGCCTGCACACTCCCTCTCCATGAGGATGTTCTGCACGGCCATAGGGATGCTCTGGAGACTGCTGGTTCCATCCTGCTGGCTTCTGAGCCATCACACTCCTGCCTTTCCCCGCATGGGTTTGGCTTTACCCCCCTGCTGCCTTTCTGCTGGTGCTGGTGCCGGGGAGGCAGCTCGGGAGAGCCGCTAATGACTGCCGGCCGGAGGAAGGCTTATCAGAGCTTTCCCCTGAATTGTTTGCTCTCACTGTAATTGATGAGCCTTTAATGAGTCTCACGGGACGATGTGTTTGAAGGGAGCTCTTTCCTCTCCGTCCCCAAGGAAAACGATGTTTCAACTGATCTGGGCTCTCGGGGAAACATGAATAACTCTTCTCCATCTCTCTATTGTCATCCCCAGCCGCTGCGCGCAGCACGCTCCGGCAGCTGCCTGGCCATCACTTACCCACTTCTACCTGCTCTTTTGCAACTGTTTTGGCAGCTCAGCAAAAGCAGGGAGCAAATCTTTTGGGCAAAGCATAACGGGTGCTGAGCTTGGATTGTTTCTGGCCCATCTGTGCGTGTGGAAGCAGGTAAAAATAGCTTCTAATGGCTGGGCCATGGAAGAAGCACGGTCCCTTTGCAGAGAGCGTTTATATCAGGATTTGCCTTGCTGAGAGATTGCTCTGGCAGGGGGTTGCTGTTGCCAGTCCTGGAGCAGGGCTCAAGGGGATAAAGAAGGCAATGGTGGCTCATCCCAGGAACAGGGCTGGGAGCTTCCCCAAGCCCATGGTCCAGGGGCTGAAGAGGAGGATAAGCCATTTTAACACGTTGGTTTTTTCAGCTTGAACCAGGGCGAAAGGCTTCTGGCTTTCACTGCTTTATGCAGAGCCAAAGAACTGAAAAAAACCCTGAGTTAGGTCAGAGGGTTGTGAGTAGGTTGTTTTCCTTGTGGGTTTTTACTTTCGGTTGTGTGGTAGGGATGGGTGAGTCCTTCCAGCAGGAAGAAACCCTCCCCGCTGCCCTCCGAAATGATTTGAGGTTTGGGTTACAAAGATGAGACAATTTAAAAGATGCCAAAGTGGAGAGCACGCTAGCTGGCTGTTCCTATCCGAGAGGCTATTTATTTTAAATAAGTTGACACTCACCAGCTGTCAAGATCCTGCTGACTGGTGGAACATTATTTATATTCAAAGCTGTCTTAAAAAGCAAACACAAAACCAAACTTCCCCATTAGGGGGTCGGCCAGCAAAAGGGAGGAAGGGTGAAGAGGACATCACACGGATATGTGAACATAAATATTTGCAGAGTAATGCGTATAAATGCTCTTGGTCTTCCTCCTGGAATGCAATAATGCCTGCAATTGAGTTCATTGGCCAAATTGAATTTGGGCTCCTGTAGAAGTCTCTTTATATTAAGTGCTTTAACATACATCACCTTCTCAGTCTATCGATGAAATTCTATTATCCGCTCAGGGCCGGACACAACTCGGCAACAAAATCGGAGGGGGAATAAAACCCTTCACAAACCAAAGCCAGGAGCAGGTAATAGGACCTTGGGCATCTGTCTCTGGCTATCGACAAAGTGTCAGCAGTGTCTGGGGGAGGGAGGAGCTCTCTGGGTTTCTTGCTCCCTCCCTCCCTCCCTCCTGCTCAGACTTTCCTCCCCACCTTGCTGCAGCGGAAGCAGAAACCTTTGCAGGACTCCAGCAAACAGTTGCTGCACATTAACTTAGTTTAACTATATGACCAAGATTTTGCTCGAATTCAAGCTAATTCCAGCCTGGAGGAATGCCAGGGAAGCTCAGCCATCCAGCTCTCGGGGGCTGCCCAGCATGGAGGTGAGGACAGGCCGAGGAACACGGTGCTCCGCTGGCACAGACTTGGCTGTCCTTGACACGGGGATGCTGCTGCCTCCTGGGACCCGAGCTCTGTCTGCCAGGAGCTGCAGGGGAAGGAGCAGGGATGGGCACAGGCAGTGCTTGTCCTGGTGTTTGTGGTCATCCCAAGGCTGCCAAGTGTGGGCAGCAGCTGGCTGAGGGCTGAAGGGGCGTTGGGCTCGTTCTTGGGGGATGTTTGGGTGAGTCTGTGGCTATTTTGGGAGTGATGCCCCAGCATTGGGATTGAGAAAGCTCAGCTGGGGAAGGCTCTGCTCTCACAGATCATTCACCCCAGGTCCTGCCTACTCCCCTTTGGTGCAGGTCCCACCCTGCTCCTCAGGGAGAGATGTTCACCAGCCACCACACAAAATCTAAGACCCTCAACAAGAGATTCTTCCACGGATCAAACCTTTTCTCCAACTTAAAGACAGCTTTGCTGGAGAAGTCAAGATCATCTGGAAGGTCTCCTACAACAGAGCCAGAAGAAGGAATGTCCAACCAGGGCAAAGCAGCTCAGGGGCAGTCAGGATGTGCTTTGTGCTGGCATTCCTGGCTCAAGCTGAGCTACAGCCACCTGGGAAGTGCACTGAGCTGCCTCCATAGAGAGAAGGAGAAAGTGACCAGGAATTCATTCATCTTTACCAGCAATGCAGCATCCATCGTCTCCACATCTCAAAACTCACCACAAATGCAGAAAAATTTATCTCCTGCCTGTGGGTACCACTGACCATTGCAGGAGGTGCTTTTTGGGGGTGGTCTTGGTCCTCCAGGTCTGGAGTGCCTGATCCTGGCTGTTGGCACAGGGATAACAGGCTGGTCAAAGTTGTTCTGCTCCACTAGCACAAACTCTCCAAGTCATGTGGAGGGAAAATCCTCCTGGAGAGCATCCATGCATTGCACCAGGGGAAGAAGCACAAAGGGCCTTCCCCTTCAATTTTTTGGTGTAAGCAAAGCAGCAGCCAAGGAAAGTCTAAGAAAAGCGATTGCTGAAGTGAGGAAAGGAAATGCCACTTCAAAACTAGAAAACCTCATCTTGTTTGTGCCTCTTTGGCCTGAGCACAGCCCGTGAGGAGGCTCTGTTCCATGGAGCTGCTCCGTGATGAGGGATGCTCCCTCCTCCTGCCTTCCTCCAGGGACTGCTCATCGCCAGCAGGATGGACAGAGAGACAGACAGTACACACACCGGGGCAGGGCAGGACAGAGGGGAGAAATCCTAATAACCAGCCTAAAATTGATTCACTTCTGCTCAATCTGATTTCTCCTAACTGGATCCACATGTCCTGGCCATGGCACATTAACTTCAATTACAGCTTATTAATGTCTCCGTGATGGAGCGTGCCCTGCTGAGCACGGCAGTGACTGACGTTATGAAGGGGAAGAAATTACTCCAGAGAGACCCAGTGAGGAATGGAAGCAGGACCAGTGGCTCTCACTACAGCCCCAGCAGCCAGGGAAAGCTCATTCACCCGTGCCTGAGCTCACTGCTACACTGAGGAGAAAATTAAGCAGTGAATAGAGAGATCTGCAGGGAAAAGTCCTTCCACTTCCCTTCCCCACCCTGCCTGGCACACACACATACACACAGGCCAAGGGCTTGCTTGTGTCTATTCCTGTCCTGGCTCTTCTGCATCTCCAGTTACTCTGCAGATCAATAGGGACAGGATGGAAGAAGAAAGGGGGAAAAAAAATAAAGAAGAGAAAAAGATACCAAGAAGAAAGGGAGTAAAAATAAACTGTCAGCCATGAACGGAGAGATGGACCTGGCTGAGGAGATGCAGAGGAGACCCTGAGGGACCAGTCTACTGTACCAACACCCAGGAATGAAGCAGTGATCCCCAGGATTCACCAGATCCTCTGTCTCTACAGAACAAGAGAAGGCAGAAAATTCTTTCGTCTTGTCCCCATGTCCTTTGTTCTGATTCTTTCTGCTTTTTCCAAAAGCTCTGGGAGATTGTGGTGAGGGGTTTTCCTTGGTGTGAAGCTGAGGTGTGAAGGATGGGGTGTGCTTGGATGGGGGTCAAGAGCACATGGACTGAGGGGATCACAGAAAGCTTTCTGAATTAACCGGGGCTCATGGTCTGCTCTGAGGGAAAAGTGTTTTGCTCTTCCCTCGACCAAGAACATCAACTGGAAATGAGCTGTCAAGTGCCTCATCACCCTGTGGGTGCTGCTAAAATCCCGGTGGTACAGGGACACAGGCAATGCCACACACTGAGGGCACACGCTGCTCCTGTACTGCCACACACTGTGGCCAGGCACAGCTCCTTCAGCCTCTCGGGGCTGCTTACTCTGCTCTCCAGGTGGAATTTTTTGGCCGTGTTTTGCCCTTGACCCCTCAGTTCTTCACAATATTTTCCCTTTTGTTTCCATGCCCCCTGGAGTGGATCCCTAACACCACCCCACTTTTATCTAGGCACTTCCCTGCTGTTCCTCCAACATGTCCTGGAAGAGGCAGTGTGTGTCCATCCCCATCCCTGCCCACCCTTCCTCCCCCCTTCCCTGCACAGTGCTCCTGTCAGGCTCACATTGATTTCTCCTCTCTTCCTCTCAATAACCCATCCCTTGTTGAGCCATACACTAGATTTAATTTGGTTTTAGTCCCTGCACTGTAACTGGCTTTGCTTACAGCTGGAATTAGATTGCTTTTCAGTGCAAAAACCTGCTTGCTGGGACTGGAATAATCACAGCAGCAAAGTTAATTCACAGGGAGCTTCTCTATCTTATACACCACTTATCCACAGCTCCTCAGCTGCTCACCTTCCCTGCCCTGTGCCCATGGGGGCTGGAAGAGTCAGCACAGTGCAGGCACTGACCTCTTCCCTGTCCAGGGTGAGCATCCCTCTCTCCTGCGAACCAGCCCAGCAAGCCGGAGCAGCGCAAAGCTGCACCTTTACTTGTAGCTCAGAACTTGGGAGTGTGGGCCGATAAAAGCAGATTTCAGAGTTCTCCCTGCTCCTAGCTAAGGCAGAACCCTCTTCCCCCAGCGGCCCTGCTGCTCTGGAGGAGGCGGTCGGGCAGTTTTTGGAGAGCGGAGCCAGGAGAGGGGAGGGAGCGGTGGAGCCGGAGCCGCTGCGCTGCAGCAGCCGCGGGCAGGCGGCCACGCCGGCACCGAGCCAGCGCCGGGAGCGGCCGGCAGGGATCAGCCAACAACCCCCAACGTGTCTCGTGTTGGCCCCGGCTAAAAAAGCAGCACTGCAGCTTCCACAGGGCGTTCACAGCCCGGCCATCCCCGCCTCCAGCTGCCCTCGGGGTGGCTGTGGGATTTTGGATGTCTCGTAGAGGGCGTGACTCCTCCAGCCCTGGGTGTGTTTGGAAAGGGTTTTTCCTCCCCTTCCCTAGCTGCCTGTTTTCACAGAATTTTAGAGATTTTCTGTCTTGGACCAATTTCTGCTACTATTAAATGGTATTAAGTTTGGCCAGTGAATTCAAAAGCTGATGGGGGAGCGGTGGGGAGGGGGGAGGAGGACAACTGAGAGCAGCAAGGTGCTGGTTTGGGAAGAATCCCACCAGCATGGCCTGAAGTCCAAGGTACTGAAGCAACAAATCCTGCCCGAGGCAGGCAGGACAGGTAAATGGCTTGGAAAAGGAAGGTGTTCACAGGACACCAAGACTATTTTAACTCTTTGAAGCATCAAGTATCCCCAGGCTGCTGCAGGAGCAGTAACAAGGTTATCTGTGCTGATCTCCACACTTGGAAGCCAAAGCACATTGCACAAGCACTGACACCAAATTTAGTCTTAATTTACCAGACACATGTGGAGGTGCTCTCCTGCTCCTCTGCCCGCATGCCTGAGCCCCCCAGGGCTCCTCCCTGAGCAATCCCCATGGTGGGCATCCCAAAGTGCCCCCAACTCAGCTGAGAGCCACAGCTGTTCATCCCAGACAGGCACCATGCCATGAGAAAAACCCTCACCGCTGCCTCCTGCCTGCCCTGGCTGGTGGAAGGGGCTCTCCCGTCCCTCACTGCAACTTCCTTCCCCTTGGAGCCTGTTCAAAGCCAGTCTCGGTGGCACCTGCAAACATTTCTACTCGCAAGTCTCAGAAGCAAACAGTTTGGAACCGATACAAACGGCTCCTCTGTCGCTGTGGTGATGCTTGTTAGCATGGGGTGGGTGATGGGGAGATTTCTTCCCCTCTCGTCTGTAAGTCTCACACAAGCTGGATGGGAAATCAGCCATCTCGGCACTTTTCCACCTTACTTTGCTTTTTCGGTTGATGTCATAACGTAACATATGGCATCGTACGGAGAAATGAAAAACAAAACCCAGGAGAAACAAACCCTCTCCTGCTTCCTCTGCCCCAGATCTGTCAGGGGTTTTACCCTCACCCCAAACTTCATCTCCCAGGGCTGGGGCTGCTCAGGGTGTGCAGGACTGATTGGGGATGACCCACCCTGCTTGTACTGGCAGCGAGCTGGAGTTTAGTGGGATGAGCATCATTCTACACTCCATATCCACCAGCATCACCCCTGAGACATCTGGGCAAAGGCTGGCTGCGTTTGCACAGCTGGGACAGGGTACTGCAGGGAACTCAGACCCTGAGTGTCCATCCAAGCCATATCCCAGCTCCCCCAGCACCAGCTGCGGGAGGACACAGCCTTGGAGGTGCCCCAGCCATTCTCTGCAAGGACACATCTGCTGCCTGCCTGGGGAGAAGGAGTATCAGAGGGAGAAATGGTTATCTCTCGGTCGGCAGAAATGCTGATGGCTCAGTTTTCTAGCAAGAACCCTCTTCTCATCCCTCTGAGAAACCCAGCAGCCGTTACCTGCCGGTGACTTCGATGTTGGAGACGGCGTAGAAGTACTTGTACAAGTTCTCTCTCTGCACGTAGGTGCCCCCCAGGGCGGGTCTCAGCAGCCTCATGCGCAGGTCGGTCACGGTGAAGAAGTCTTTGAGCCCTTTGGCGCTCTCCAGCCGGGTGTACAAGTTGTCCATGTTCTTGAGGTCTGGGCCAGCGAAGATGGCAAAGCGGTCCCGCACCTCAAACCGGACGGTCTTCTCTTTTTTGGAGCCCGCCCAGCGGGAATACTCCTCCGTGCAGAGGACCCTGTTGGCACTGGTGGTGGAGAGGTCCCGGACCCTCCGTGCTGGCATGCTGAAGGCCTCCATGCAGTCATCTGCGTAATACTGGTACGGGTGCCAAGTCCTCCCGTTGTCCAGCGACTTCTCCAGCATCATGATGGTGGGGCGCCCGTACTCGAAGGTGATCACGATGTCGTCGGTCAGCTCGATGCTCTTGTTCCAGGACAGGGTGATGTTGGCCAGCAGCGGCTCCGGGTACCGGCGCCACGTCACGCTCTGCCAGTACGTGGCCAGCCCCTCGTCCTCGCTGTCGAACATCAGCTTGGGTGGGTGGGCCAGGTCGGGGTTGGAGGCGTCGCACTCGTCGCTGCACAGGTACGGGTTCTCCTGGAACAACAACAACGGTCACCAGAGAGGAAAGCAAAGCCTGGGCATGGCTTGGGCAGCGTGGGCACACAGGACCTGGGCTTGGCTGCTTGTGTCAAGGATTAATTGCTGGGCTGAGCTGGAGGGTGCCAGGGGCCTGGCTCTGGAGGATGCTGTTTCTGAGAACGACTTTAAGGCAGAAAGATGCAGCTTTGCCTCAGCTGCAAGAACGGCTGAGCTGTTTCCTTTGAAAGGCCCTTTGGGAAAGGGCTTTTCAATTTGGCACGGGGGCAATTTTCATAGAAAGCTCCTTCCCTGAGATGGTCTCTGAGAAACTTGGGTTAAGCTTGGCCGATTTACAAGCCTACGGAAAGCTGTGTTCATCCCTGCTGCCTTGGAGGAACTGAATGGCTAAAATCTCCCGAACACACCCCTGCCTCTCATGGCACCTGATGCTGAAAAGGCTGGGAACACACCATCCCCCCAGAGCCTCTGAGCACAGATAGAGGAGGGAAACCAAATTTCTCCAGCTCCAAGCTGGGACAGAACTGAGCAGTAGCAGAGAGAGCAGAGATTTCTGCTCCTGGTGCCTTGGTCCTCAGCTACCCACAGGGAATAGGGTGGGAAGGATGGCTCATCCCATCCAGGTGACAATGTCCACTGCCTCCAGGCCTGAGCAGAGGGAGAGAAGGTCCGGCCCTCCCATTTTGCCCACAAGTGCCAGTGCACAGCCAGGCTGGTGTGATTTGCAGGGACACACCTCCACATCCACACCTGCTGAGCTGCACTAGGACACGGTATCAAGGTCACACACCACATGTTGAAGTTTTGGGGCTGGGCAGCTGTGCCAATACATTTATTGCTTACCCACATGTTTGTTAAAGCCCAGCATCACTGCCCTGCAACCTCTGCCTCCAGGAGTGAGCATGTGGGTCACACCTGCCTTGGGAATTGTGTAGGGCTGTGCTCTAGTGGGTACAGACCACAAAGAACTCTGCAACACACTGCAAATCCTTTTCTTTGCATATGAAGCATCTCTTTGCTGTCACTGTGCCTCCCTCTCAGAATGAAAATCCAAAGGATTGGGGAGGGAGAGGGATTGGTATGACAGCGGGCTCTGCTGCTGTGGGACCCTTCTCAGGAAGGCAGAGGCACCTGGCAGAGGAGGAGGAGGTGATAAAGCAGCTGGAGCTGCTCAGAGCTGCTGGCTGGAGGTGAGGAGCCTGCTGGGGTATGAGGTCTGGCTCTCCTGAGCACAGCAGCTTTCAAGGTAGGACCGAGCTGGCTGTTGTGCTTTGGTTTGTGGATGCTTTGTGTGTGGTTGGGAGCCATGGGGAGGTGCTGTGTGTGGGGACTAGCGTGTTCCTGCCTGGCCCTGGGGACTTCCTACAGTGCTGGGGCTGTGCTAGGGTGCAGGGAGCTGGTACTGGCACCTGGAGGCTCCAAAAAAAGAGTGCAGGGCTGGATCTGAGCAGGTTAGTTGTGTCTCTGGCTGCTGCAGGTGTGGGAAGGGGCTGCTCCTGTGTCCATGGCTTCCTTTGACCTAGGGAACTGTTGGAGTCTGAGTGCCTATGAGCTGCTTTTAGAGTGCTCTGTGCATACCCAGGCACAGCAGAGGAGGGGATCTGCCTTGTACAAGTGGTGCAAAGTGGGGCTGTGCTTTTGAACGTGGAAACCTCTGAATAACACAATGTGCTTTGGAAAATCTGGGCTTTGCCACCTCCAGCCAGGCAACCAAAAGTCTTGGAAACTACTTAGAGCTTCTCTACTCTGTGTCTGTAAAATGGGCCTTTGGTGCCTCCTCAAAGCTCAGAGATGTGCACTGAGGACAAGCAACTCTTTGCAAAGGCCACAGCACCCAGGAGCCCTGAAAAACTCCTGAGGACACAAGTAATTCTGTGTCTGGAGCAGCATGTGAGCAGCACAGTGTAAATAAGGCAGGAGGCTGCTCTGCCAGCATGGGGGGAGAACAAACCAGTGAGTAGCTGATCTGTATGTGAGAACCTGACTCCTGTGCAGGGGACGCAGCCTCGGGGACATGAGGGGACTCCTGTAAATACAGCACATTGTGTTTGTGTGCAGGAGGCTTCCAGGGAAAGCAGCACATGATAGAAGAGGTCAAACCACAAACTGTTTTCAACCCAGTCTTGATCTGACACACCCCTGCCTGGCAGTGAAGCTGCAAATGCCATGGTGGGGTCTGTTCCTCCTGTCACAGCCTCAGCTTGGGCCATGGGTGGCTTTTGCCACCTCTGTGTGTGCTGGAAGGAAGGGCTGGGAGCAGAGCTGCTGAGCTCCGGTGTGCTCCCCACCCTGCAGCAGGGAGGTTACAAATGGATGCTTGGGTTGATGTTTTAAAAGCAAATAGCTGGATAATTTATTTATTTATTTATTCATTTTGTTTACAGATGTGATAACTGAGCGAGGGAAATCAGTGGAGTGCTCAGGCTTGCTTGGGTGGGTGAGGTCAAGGGGTGAGGGCACCCCACAATCCCCTCAAAGAGGGGGAGATGCCAGCTGGGCTGTGGTGGGGCTCTGAGCCACGCTGGGGGGGTCCTCTCCTGCCACAACAAGCTGTTCTGGAGTAGAGATTAAAAATCCCTGAGATATTGACATTTTTAATATGCTCTCCTGACTCGTCACGTTCAGAGGAATTGTTTACCTCTGCTAATGAGACACAGCTTCCTGCTGGGGGATGGAGCTGCCTCTCAGCACAGCTTTACAGTGGTGGCTGAGGGAAAAGGCAAAAATATCCCCCTAAGCTGAAGTGTTGGGGGCTCTGAGTGTGTTTTCTGTGCTGAGGCAACATATTGTGTTGCAGTATGGTCCTCCTGTCAATGTGGCCATACAGATGGCTTAATAGGACAGTCCTGAAAAGACCATCCCGGAGGTCCATTTTTGCCACTTGTCTGAAGGAGGGTGCAGCAGGTGGAGAATTAGCTTGGGATGGCAGCAGAAAGCTCCCTGACAAAGCTGCCTTCCTGCTCAGTGGCTCTGTCCAAGCAGAGTCTGGGTCTCAGAGCTGTCCTGGCAAGACAGCTCTTGCCATGAGCCTTCCTTTCCTTCTGTGCAGCAGCCACAGCCCTTGAGCTGGTGTGAGATGAATCTCATTGAGTATTTGCCACTTGAGCTGTCCCCAGCATGGCCACAGCGGCCACCTCCAGGGCTGTGGATGCTGCTCCTATCAATGCTTTCTTTGGAGTGGCCAAATTAAACAAATGAAGGACTCGGTGATGAAACCACAATAAGGAATCATTGACCAGAAAAGGCTGGCCAGGATGGGAGGCGGGACAGGTTTCTCAGGAACAGTGAGGGAAGCAACTGAGTCTGATCAAGCATGATCTCCCTCCCCATGGCCCGTCTGGAGGAACAGGGCTGTCCAGGCACATCCCTGGCAGGGGACCTGGCGAGTCAGGAGGGGGGAGAAGTGGAGAGAAAACCCTGCCTGTCTGCCATGTGCTCATCCCAGGGAATGGAGGTGCACAATCCCTGATGGCTCCCATGTTCCCAGCCTGGGAGTGTGCTCAGCTCAGCAGGCAGCATCCCCAAAGGTCTCTTTTCCCACCCTGATGCTCTGGGGAGGCAAATGGCTCAAGAGGTGCATGGCTGTAACAGGGCAAACTCAAAAATAACCTCCACGTGACAGCGCTGCAAGGTGGGGGAGAGCCTCAAAAGCCACCGAGTGAGTCACATCACTACGGCTTCCTCTGCTAAAATGAAGTGTTCCTTTTTGGGGTTAGCTTTATTGAATTGTCCTTCCTCTGCGGGATGCTCGATGCCCTTTTCTTCTCGGGGGTGGTTTGGAGTCAGCCAGGAGGGCAGGGGGGAGCGGAAACAGATGGCCACATTTTGGCTGCTCCGTTGGTCCTGGTAAGATCAGATATAGCACTATTGAAACAATTCCAGGTATTATTTTTGAATCTGGTTTCCTCCTCCAAGCCGTGTGTCCTCCAAAGAATCTGTCCAAAGTCTCGAGATATTTAAGTCTTCAATCTAAAAGTCAGGATGCATTAGCCAGGCAAACTTGGTCTCAGTGAGCTTAAAATAAAACCAGTTCACTTTGAGTCTCACGCTATTAAATCAGTCGTGAGTGTCCTCACAGCAACTAAACATTGCAGATTTCAGGCTCTCCAGCTCTTCTGGTTGTGCACTTTTTGGGGTTGTACCAAGGAGTGTGGCAGCCTTGCTTAGCCCCAGCTCAGCCCAAATGGGCAAATCTCCAGGGAACAAACTGTGAGAGCCTTGTTGAGGACATGGTGTCCTAAAAAATGGCACCATGGAATGGTTGTGCCTCTGTGAGCCAAATCATAGAATGGTTTGGGTTGGAAGGGACCTTTAAAGGTCATCTAGTCCAACCCCGCTGCCATGGGCAAGGACATCTTCAGCTAGGCCAGGCTGCTCAAAGCCCCATCCATCCTGACCTTGAATGTTTCCAACCACCCTTAACCTCCCCAGTGACACCCAGTTCAGCCTATTTTCTGCAACACAAATTTCTGACAAGGGCCACCCAGAGTGATGTGTGTTTTGGGAGACTTTCTCGGCTTTTCTTCCAATAACCACTCAGGATGTGATGCAGCTTCCCTCATCACCTCTGAGGTATTACCATGCCAGTATTTTATCACACTCATTGTAAAAGTTTTCTTCCCTACAGCTAATCTGAATATGTTCTCTTTTAGTTTAAAACCATTATGCCTTGTCCTAACACTACAATTCATAATATTCCCTCCCCATCTTTCTGAGACCCTCCTCAGATCCTGGGACTCTGAATCCTTCTTGGTAGGGCTGCTCTCAATGCTTCATCCCCAACCTAGAGGGATTCTGGGGGTTGCCCTGATCCAGGTGCACTCAGGAGATTCCCATGGGCCCAGTCCTTGAGCTGGAAATGTGTCCCAGCCCTGGTGCCTGCTGACCCAGCCCTTGGGTTTTGCCTCCTCTTGGTGCCTGGAGTCAGTTCTGGGCAGAAATGCTGCAAAAGGGACTTTCTGAAGGTGACAGCAGAGATTTGCTCCTTGAGGAGGATTTCTTAAGAAACAAGATATTGGTCTGACAAAGCAGGATGACAGGAATCCAGGATGCTGCCGTGAAACTGCTCCCCACCTTTCTGGGAAGGGGGGGAAGGGGGGAAACCAGCCACAACAAAAGGCCTCAGTTTCACAAAGCCCAGATGGTTTTTAGGGCTCTTAATGAGCGCAAAAGTTGGTTTGGGTTTTTTTTTCTTTCCTAGCAGATAATACCACTTTTAAGCCTCATAGCATAAAATCATATATTTTTGTAGGTGCAATTCCTTGATTAATCATTAGGCTGTCGAATATTTTAAACAAACTAGACATCTGTTGTGAATGGTGAAAGCTGCACAGAAATAAGACCGCAGCTTTTAGATCTCCACGCCAAAGGGAAGCTGGAAAACAAGTGCAACCACTAGCTGCACAGTGAAGAAAAATAAGAAAAATAATATAAAGGGAAAAAAACCCAAGATCTGAGCAAGGAAAAATGAGTAGATGATGGGAGAGTTTGTAGTGCTCAGCCAAGGATGCTCAATCACAGCTCTCACACCTGGTATGATTTGTTTAATGGTGTCTTGAGAACTCTCCTGGACTTCCTTTGCTTTTGGGGGTCTCTTCTGCTTGCTGGAATTGTGTTTAAGCCAAGGCTTTGCTAAAACCTAGAGCACCCTGGGAGCACTTGTTTTTAATTACAGTCTCCTAGTAAGAGTAATGACAAGGTCTCATCAACTTGGATGAGTTTTGGAAAACAAAACTTTGTATTTTTTTAATTGGAGGTGGGGGGTGGAAATCCTTGGTGGTTTATAGGAAAATTTTTGTTAAAGGCAGAAAAGTTAAATGTGTTCCTTCAGCACAAAGATCGGTGCTGTTTTGTGGGTTTGTTTCTCTTGGGTACTTTCTTCTGGAATTTTTTTTTTTTTCCTCTAAGAACTGGCTCTCAAACCCAATCAGAGACCTTGGGCATCTCCAGGCTCTCCTGTAAGTTGCTGCTGGTTGGGACTGGGGGCTGTTTAGAGACCCTCCAAAGAGTCTGTAGAGCCAGGAAAAGCAGACAGCAACACAGGAACCTCCTTCCCTCTTTCTTGGCACTGCTTATGACCAAGGAAACCTTGGTCTGAACCTCCACCTCCACCCAGAAGGGGACAATTCCCTCTGTAACCCTCACCCCACCCAGCTGTGATGGCCAAGGAGTTCTGAGGAGCATCCAAGGTCCTTGTGCTTCCCTCAGGACACCCAAGGGTTTTGTGTTTCTGTCAGGACACCCAAGGCTTTTGTGCTTCCCTCAGGACACCCAAGGGTTTTGTGTTTCCCTCAGGACACCCAAGGCCCTCGTGTTTCCCTGGGGACACCCAAGGTCCTTGTGCTTCCCTCAGGACACCCAAGGCCTTTGTGTTTCCCTCAGGACACCGACGACACTGCCTTTGAATTTCTGCTCAAAGGGCAGCACATGAGGTTCGCAAAGTCCCCGCGTCTCCTCGTGCTGCAACTGAGTCCTGAAATTGGTATCAAATTTCCTCCAAATCCTGCAAAAAGAAAAGGGATCAGCAAAATCTCCACACGCACCTGATCCCTCCTGCCCTGATAATGTCCCCGCTGTGGAGCGGTGCCATCGCAGGTGTCCTGCAGCCTCTCCTTCCCTGAAAACAGCCTGTCTGTCATGGGGAGGGCTGGTGGCCATGGGACATGGGGGTCCCCAGCCCACTCCATCCCTGCCTGTCCTGTGGATGTTCTGGAACACATTCCTCCCAAAGCTTTGTTATCCCCTCTCCCATGCCCTGTCCAGCACCACGCTGGATCCACTGGCTCCACAGGCTGCGGGATGGAGCTGAAATGACCTTCCCAGCACATTTTCTTTCCCAATTTACACTCGGCTGAGTGCTCCCAGCTCATGCTGAGATTGAGCTGCGG
This sequence comes from Certhia americana, assembly GCA_018697195.1. Classification (NCBI taxonomy): domain Eukaryota; kingdom Metazoa; phylum Chordata; class Aves; order Passeriformes; family Certhiidae; genus Certhia; species Certhia americana. The sequence continues at coordinate 4,165,070 of CM031872.1, forward strand.
GGTTTCACTTCCCTTCCATCCCCTGCCCCGGCTTTCCTGACTCTGCCAGGGCTTCCCAGGGATCTCCGTTCCCCTGCTGGCTGTGCTGTGGGTTTGCTCTGGTGTCAGTCAGCACGGGGAAATCACCCGCTGAGCAGGGACGGTGCCTGACCCAGCTCCAGTGCCAACCACCCTTAACCTCCCCAGTGACACACAGTTCAGCCTATTTTCTGCAACACAAATTTCTGACAAGGGCCACCCTGAGTGATGTGTGTTTTGGGAGACTTTCTTGGCTTTTCTTCCAATAATCACTCTAGGATGTGATGCAGCTTCCCAAACAAAATTGCATTTACCCAGGAGAAAACACATGCTTGTCCTAATGACATTTCAGGCTGTTTTCACTCTTGCTGTTCCTGATCTGAGGGTTCAACAGCTCTATCTGGATTTATGGCAAGACAAGGTGATTTTATGATCAAAAATAACATTTGTGAGTAATTAAATCTCATGCTTTAGGGCATAAACCGTAACCTGCCAGTGGCCAGGGTGGGACTCTAAGAGAGCTGGAAATACTCTCTGACAATTAATTTTCACTCAATTCATGGGCTGGGAGGGATCAGAGGGGTGAAACAACCGTAATTAATTTACAGTGATTATTTCCAACAGCTGGCAAGTGGCATAACTCACTGCAGAGAGGGCTGGGAGCATGGAGAGGGATCAGGAGAAATACGAGGCCCCTCTTATGCCAAAGAGCCCCACAAATTCCCCCTGTGAGCCCGGGTGAAGGTCTGTGCCCTCCTCTGAGGGACACAGGGGGACACTGGGATCTGGCCAGGTCCATTCTTCTTGCATTGATTCTCCTGTCCCCCAAGTGGGCCATGGGCTTTTTCCCCAGTGCACAGCTGTGACTTGAACCTGGAAAACATCCCAGGAACAGCTTTGGGCTGCCTGTCAGTGTGCAGGGAGAGATCCCTAACGGGGCCAGCACCCCAGCACTGGAGACTCTGGGGAGTCTCTCTTCAAGATGCTATGTTTTCTACTTTTCTTTTTTGCTTGTTGTTTTTAAAATACCTCTTTGGTCAAGCTCTCTATATTTTAGATAAGACAGAAGCTGTCTCATAAGGTAGAAAATAGAAGATACAGTTTTCCCATGAGCTGCCTGAGCGGCTGCAGCCTCAGAGCCACTTGGGGGAATGCTCCAGCAAAGCCTTCACCTGCACATCCTCCAGGCATCACTTTCCTCTTGCCAGTGCCCCTCCAAAGGGACGTTTTGAGGTGGCCCACGTAGGGAGGAAGGTTCTGGCAAGGCACTTGGGCGTTGGTGAGGGGTTATTTTGCAGCTTCACCTCTGCAGGGCAAGGGCAGCTGGGGAGGGGATGGGATAGGATAGGATTGGAAGCTCAGGGAGGGCTGGTGGGGTGTTTTGCTCCCTCATGTGCCCTTCCCCTGCCCCCATCCCTCCCCCAGCCATCTGCAAGGGGCTCTTATTAAGGCAGAGACAGCAAAAGGGGAGAAAACCATCCTCGCTAACAAGCTGTTTGCTGTTTATGAGCAGGTAAAGGCAGAGCTGGAATGAATTATTAATAGGGTGGAAATGGGGTCCCTCCACAGATCTGCTGCTAATTCTGGCTCAGGCGAATGTCACACCCTCCATCTCCTCCCTGGCCGTGGTTTGGGGGATTGATTGCTGCTCCGCTTCCTTCCCCTTCCTGCCGGATCCGAGGCTGTCCGAGCACAAGGTCACCCCTGGCCGGGGCGTTAGGACAGGCTTAGCCTGCCTGCGGGATTTGGGAGAGTGTGAGTCAGCAGAACCGACCCCGCCAGCTCGGGCCGAGACACCAGGACGCACTCAGCGAGACATTTTGCTGTTTTGCCTCTTCCCCTTGGCCTGAAGCAGATCCTCATTCACCAAGCAGCGCCGCTCGTTCAAGGCTCTCGGGCTCCCTTGGGCCCGTCTCTCCGCCAGAGAAGAGATTCAAGCCCTACTCGTGGCTGCTCTTCCCCTTCCCCCTCCAGCCTGCTCTGAATTCGAGAAGCATCTCGTTCGTATTTCATCCAGGCTCAGCACTGTGCCCTTCTCTCCAGCAGCCCTGGGGAGACATCACCGTGCCAGACAGGGTGGGCTGCTGGCAGGGCAATGTCCTGTCTCCAGATAGGGAAATGGAGGCAGGGAGGGATTCCAGGAGCAGGTCTGGGCTTCACTGGGCATTGAGGGCTCCACCTTTCTGAGGACTGAAATCCCCCAGGCACCTGCAGCAGGACAAAGTAATGGCACCCTCACCCACCCTTGATGTGAGGCTCAAGGAAATCTCTGCTCTCATCCCACGCTGTCTCTGAAACTCTCCCTGTGGTCTGGCAGCACCTCATGAAAAGGGTCTGAACTGGTCTTTGCACCGTAAATGACACAACCTCGGCCAAAGGGTGACAGATATCCAGGCAGGAAGCATCCTCTCCACGAAGGGAGGATCCAGAGGGAGATGTAGCTTGTCACGCACAAGGGCTGACCCAAGTCACCTGTCCACCCTCAGCCAGCACCGCTCCTGCACTGACACAAATCCCCTGACGCCCACTCTGGTTAAGCCAGAAACAGAAAATCTGGTTACACGAGGAATTTCAACCTCCAGCCTGAAACCAGCCCAGTCCATGGGTGACCTCTCCAAGAAGAGCCCCAAGCATGCTGTTTGCAGAGTGACCTGGAAGCAGCACTTCCATCTCCAAAGCCCCGGGATGACCTGGCAGCAGCTCTGCTGCTGCTGCTGGACCGCCTGCCCAGCACCCTGTCCCCAGAGGCATGTGCAGCTGATTTGGGGGCGGCACAATGGTTAACGCCGCCCGGAAAATTCCACTCCTAAGCAGATAATCTCATCTGTGCTGGGGATACACACACACACACACACCACCCGCAGCAGCCCGGCCTCCCATGGAATCATTTTTGAGCAGCTCTTTCTTTGTGAACTGCTAATCCCGCGGTGAGCCGCTCTAACCCCATCCCTCCTGCTGCCCTGGGCTCACCTCCACCCCCTCCTCCCTGCTGGGGCTGCACCCCTCCACCTCCCCCTTTGGCAGTGGGGCTGTGGGGTGACCTAGAGCCTGGGATCAGAGCCTGGCTGATAAACCAGACACCCCTCAGCTGGCAGCCATGGGCACTCGTTCAAAAACGCAGCAGATTAATCCCATTGACTGCTTTTTAGCTTGTCTCCAAACTCGGACTTTCTGTACCAGGGACTTGCAAGCTTTGGTCTTCCCAGGGCACTTCCCTGAAGCTTGTTTACAAATTAAGCTGCTTGGATTCTGCCCCATCCCTTCCCTGCCAGATTATTAAGCCCTTGCATCTTGCTACAGAGATGTATTCGTGTCCACAGCCCCTAGCAGCAGGAGCACAGCAGCAGCGACCTGTGTGCAGGGCTGCGAGTGCATTATTGATTCAGGGCTAAGAAAATGCTTAGGAAGTAGGAAAAGTGTCCTGCTCTCTAAAAGCTTGTGCGCCTTGTAAGCTCAATACATGCAGCCTTTGCAGAGAGGCTCGCTACGCCGCTATTAATAATTTATTCTGTAAGAGAGGCCCTGATAGTTTGAATGGGGGAGGGCAGGATGCAGAGCCTGGGGGTGGGAAAGGCTCTGCTGTGCTCCTCAAATGGAGGTGCAGATGTTCCCCAGAGCCTCTGTGGAGGGGGCACAGCTGGGTGATGGATACCCCTGCACCCACGCCAGCCTCTGATCAGGGCTCCTGTGTCTGTCTGCTGCATCGAGTGCTCTGCCTTTGCTGGTGTGTGCAAAGCATTTGGCTGCTTTATGGTTTGTTTCAGGGGAACAATTCAGCAGGTGCCTGTCGGAGGTTTGGATTGAGTTGTGTCAGCCCAAAACATGTCCTGGCTGTCCCTGAGACCCCGACAGTGATCCTCTCCTTAGGCAGAGCTCCCCAAACCTCCCAACTGGCAGCACTACAGAGCTGGAGCAGCTGACTCAGCCAGCAGATGGGGAGTTACAAACCCTCTAGCTGGAGTAGAAACCAGTTGAATCCATGCTAATTCTGCCTTTGGGACATGGAAGTGTCCAAGGCAGGACTGGACACTGTGGTGGCAGCATCCCCATGGGGCTCAGCACCATGGAGGCAGCAGAAACCCTGGGGTGCACAGAGCTGGAGCGGTGGCACCATGTGTGGAGCTGTTCCACAGAGGGGAGCAGAGGGAAGGCTGCTCCTGAGAGGCTCCTGCATGGATGGGAGCCAGCAGGGATGAGACCCAGCCTGGTGACTGCAGCACTGAGTTGGTGGGCCAGCAGCCCCAGCCAGGCCCCTCCTGGCTGGAGCCTGCCCGGGGACAGCTGACCAATGCAGAAATCCAGCCCAGAGCCAAAAGGCAGAGGTTCCCCTAAGCCTGGCCACGGGTAGCACTGAGCAGATGTGCAGAGGCACCGGTGCCAAACAGGGCAGGGCAGTGGAGTAGGACGGGAGTGGGATCAGTGCTGCAATTGTCCCCTCTGGGCATGCTGGTGGCCCTGCACCAGGTTCCCTGAGTGGGAACCTCATGGGCCATGTCTGAGGCTGCAGGGGATGGCTCATCTACCTGGGGGAAGGCTGGCAGTCCAAACTTCTGTTTGCCAGGGCTTTGCAGGCAGTAGCTTCTCCCCAAAGACATCTCCAGAATGGTCACCCAGCAGTGCTGTGCAGTTTGTGGAGGGAAAAGTCTCTTTGGTGTTTTCCAACACAGAAACCTGCACTCTGTGTTGAACTGCCAGAGTAACTGGGTCAGCCAAAGCTCCACATCTCAAAAGACTGATGGTAGAAGGGTGGTTTGGGATCTGAAACTAAGGTTAGAACTGGACTTTCACTCAGGGAAACCAGAGCGTGGTAGAACACTCTTTCCCACTCAGGAAGGATTTTCTGTAGGGAGAAATCCCTTTAAAGTTTATTGGAAAATTGTATCTATGCTATAGAATACAATGCAGAATTTAAAATAAATAAATAGGAGATATTTCCCTGAATACTTTTGGCTTCAAAAGTTGCCTATGGAAAGCTGTGGTACCTGGAGCTGCTGTATAAGGGCTGCTGTAAGAACTACTCTCCCAGCTCTGGCCACACTTCCCAGCAAGTCTTCAGTCCATTCTCTTCTGTTTTTTCCCATCTGCACACTGTTCCCTTTGAAAAGCAAAGCTTTTCTTAAAGTAGTTTACTCTTCCTGAACACCTTCAAGGTAGGGGAAAAGTTTCTGCTCACTGTACCAATTAAATCTTCTTGACAGCTTCATTTTTATCACTGTGTCTTTTCCATCAGCAAGTCGAAATGATCCTTGTTAGGGGAGTAGCATCCCACTTTACAACAAGATGAATCCCGAACTGGGCATTTAAGGAAATTGTTACAGGCTGTTGAGGGAAAATCCCCTTTGCTCAGCACTCTCTAATTTGAAGCTGAATTGTATTCTTTCATTTTTCTGTGAATCCTTTCCTTTTAAATCACCAAGATCCTGCTGCACTCCAAAGTAGCCTCAGTGGCAGGAGAAGAGGAGTGTGTAATTTGCTGAGCAGCTAATAATGTACAACCCAAGGGTCTGGCCCCAAGGGCAAGGAACCACTGATCCTGACTTCAAATAGTGTCCTCTGCAGCAACCCTGATGCTGAGGAGTGATTAAGGGTGGGAACAGAAGCAAAAGGCTCCAGCTCTTTCTCCCACACTCAAAAGCAGTGCCGTGACGGGTGCAACGGGAGGATTGGTAAACATTCCTCTGGGTAAAAATGGCAGCAAGTTGTCTTTTCCAGGCTTTCCTCAAAGGAAAGAGGAGCATTTTCCAGGTGTTAATTTAATGGACTGGAGGCTTTGGGGGGGAAGAGGGGCTGTTAGCACTTTGCAGCTGTGAACAGAAAGTCGAGTCTTTCTGTCCTTACAACCCTGCCAGGGGTGTCACAGGTGATCTGACAGCAGAGAGTGAATTTCTTGTGCTGATGAATTTTGGCATAAAGGCAAAGTGATCATCCCCAGGGTCCATATAGGTTCCACAAGGAAGGGCAAAGGGGAGTTCCAACTCCCTCTGCTACAGCCAAGGATGAGTTTGCAACCAGCAGTGAGTTGTGCTGATTTATTCAAGGAAGAAGGAGAATATCCGCTTTTCTTGGAAAGGATTTTCCATCGGACTTGTATACAGGCTCTGCTTAGCCCAAAGGATGTCCTTGAACCCTAGGGCAGTCAAAAGGCTGAGAATACATCGTGCTTTGCCCCCTGGTTCTGCTCAAAACAAGGTAGAACTCTGGTGGGCAGGGAAAGGGCTGCAAGTCTCTGCTCAGGGTACCAGAAGGGATGAATCCATCCTTTAACCACCAGAACATGCTGCATCTTTAAAAAAGCTTTTGGAAGATCATTGCTGAAGCAATTCTTTTTCCCTTCTTACTTTCAAAACTTTTGGCTTTTAATCATCCCTAAACCCACAATCCCTTGTTTGCACTTAAATAGGTGTACAAAGATACAGATAGGTAGAGTTCTATGAGATGGGTTAAAAAATGCAGGGAAAAGGGTTTCTTAGCCCAAAGGTTTGTTTGCTTTTTCCAATTTTAGCACCCAGTCCACAGGAGAAACAGTCCTTTAGTACAAGCCTTATAACCACACGTCATTCAGAAAAGTTTAGCTAAGAATTAAACTAAACATCCAATTTGGTTGCATGTGTAATGAATAAATAAAGCCTTTTCCTTTCATGTACCCGTGCCAAAGTCAACAAGCTCTATTAGCTGATGAAACAATGCTGACGCCAAATAAAAATACCCCTGACCCATCAATATGGGCTGAGAGCTCAGCCCTGCATCAAAGATTGTTGTCAGAACCTCTCAACACCTCGGGGAATGGGGGGGAGCAAGGTGGGTTCCCTGTGCTCTCACTGGGATGTCAAGGAGCAGCAAAACCATCCCATAATGACCCTCTGTTATGGACATCTCACCTTGTTTCTGCTGAAATGTTTTGGAAACCCCTTGAGCTGCAAGGAGCTGGGGCTGGGCTTTGGCGTTTGCTTGCTCCCCACTGCACACCCCACGTGTGAATTCCCCACAAAATTTTTATCCTGAGGAATTTTTATCCTGTGTGCAAAATGCTGACGCTTGGAAGGGAAACTCCCAAAGGTCCCTGCTTGGTATCAAAGAAGTGCTTCAGCATCTCAGAGCATCTCAACACCTGGGAGCAGCCTGCCAGCTGTGCCACCCTCCCTGCCCCTGCCCAGGAGGGTGGGAAGGTGAAGGAACAGCACATTTCCCCTCTGCCCCATGGGGATATGCAGCTTGGCCATTTCCCAGCTGGGCCTGCCCTGCAAACACCTCGCCTTTGAAATCCACATTCAGCTGCTCGGTGCCATGCCCTGCCTGTGATCTTTGAAGTCTCACCCCTCCCTCGACATCCTTGATTTAAAAGATCTGTTCCCTATTAGTCTTCAGTCACACTTTCAGTTTCATTCAGGCTTTTATTTACTTATCCATCTGTCTTCCTGCTCCCACCACTCCCCCTGCCCTGCCAGGAGGCAAAGTACAATTCATTTTTCAGGTAACCCTGCCAGGAAGGCATTGACATGAATAGGAACAGGTTCAGAAACTGTGGGAAAAGCAAAACCCCTGACTTTAATAAGCAGCAAAACACTTCCCAATCAGAAGGAAGCAGCCAGATGTGACCAGAATTGCTATAAAACACAAAGGATGGTCCTCCAAAAAATTCCTGCCATCTCTTGAAGCCTTCTCATGCAGAAGTCTTGTGAGCACTGCTGGAGCTGTGTGTGATCCTGTGGGCTGTGCAGCCTTGCAGGACACACTCGCTGTCTGACAAGGTCCTGACTGTCACCAGGACTCTGCTCCTCACCTGCCCTGCCGGGGGATATGGTGCAGCTCATTCCTGTCTGGCTGCCTTGAGCATGGAGGGCTGTTTGTGTGTGTTTACTTTTGATTGCAGCTGTCTGAGCCGGGCAGAAGCCCCGCTGGGCTGCGCTTAATTCTGAGTAACGCGAGTTTAACTGCACGGACAGTCCCCTGCTGTTTTGAAAGACACCTAAGAAAGCAATACAGTCACCGTAAGAACTTCTCTGCTGGAAAGTCAGGCTCCTATGAGAACCCACCTGTTACAAGGAAATAATTAAAACCTGAAGAGAAAGGATAACAGGACACCAAAAGGCACCTGAGCAGGTTGGCAGCGAGGAGCTGCCCTGGGTTGGTGTGAGCTGCTCCCCCTCCCCTCTCACAGCAAGGGCCGGGGCTCGGAGGCTGTAACGATCCGTGGGCAGAGGCATCGATTTTTGTCCAGCACTTCCTTAGTGCAGGGGGAGCAAACTCCGCTCACATCCTCTGCGGGCTCGGCTCCCTCTCCCTGCACGTCGATAGGTGTCAAGTCACCACCCAGCACCGGCGATGGAAGGGCCATTTCTTGCTGATTCCACTTTCCACTGACCATAAAGGGATGCTCAGCAGTAAGTGGCCACATGTCATTCTCGGTGACAGAGGCCGTGAAAATTTACCTTGATGGCCTCCCAGCCCATACCACTCCAGTCCTAAGGCTGGATTGGAGCCTGGATCTCTTCTGCATCCACCTCCTACTCTGTGCACTGAGTGCTGGGTGGGCTCCTTGCTCACCTCAGCAGGGCTGCTCTTCCTCTGCTTCGTTTTTATCACCCTTTAGTCCTCTGGAGAGAACAGCACAGGTGTAAGATGGGGGAGAAAGGGCCATGAATACAGTGGTATTTCACAAACCCATCCCCAAAAATCTGAAAAACACCTTGCAATACATTATTCCTGTTCTTAGTTTGATTCTTCACCAGGGAATTGCCCAGGGACAGTGCCGTGAGTGCTGGTTTCTGTTTTGGGAGGCGAGAGCCAGGCCAGGCTGGGGTGAGGCAGGGACAGGAAGGCAAATCCATGTTTTGCATTTGTGTAGCTCTCATTCACGGCTGTACACGGTGTTTGCAAGTGTTACAGCACATGGCAGGCGTACGCTACAAGGAAATACTGCTGGTGCCCAGAATAGAAAGATTTCAGCTCAGTATTGACTGAATCAAGAGATGCACAGGGCTGATTGCAGTTGGTGTCTTTTGCTTCCTTGGAGGTCAGTGGAGCTGAAGTCTGGACCAGAGAGGGTTTGCAAAGAGCTGCAGTGAGTGTAGGGGAAGCAATCTGGACTCTCCTTTTAATCCTTCTGCAGTAGGTCAGATAAATGGAAATACAGACTGACCCATCAATAGTTAACGGTTTTATTTGCAACCTTGGACTTAATCTTTCTTTTCAAACGATCTTTTAAAAGGAAAAGCTGCTACTTATCTGGAATTAGTGGAAATGTCTTCCCTGGTACTAATGAGAGCCCTTAGGCTGGAGGGAACTGGGTAACTACTGGCAGCATGTTCTGATGATCATAAATGTTTGGCATTCCTTGGTGTTGAAGGAGCATTTTTCTCTTGGATTTTCAAGAGGTGCCCTGACTGGCTGGGCCCAAGGTATTATCTCGGTGGCAAACTGAGGCATGAGGTAGCCACTGGCAATAGAAAATTGGACTGCCTGCACTGATTTAGAGAGAGAACTCCCCTTCTCATTATAATAAAAGAATAATGTACTCTTTTAGAAGACACTCCTAGTCCAGTGCTCAGCCCAGTGGAAACCCTGCCAGCACAGGCTGGCTTGGTGTCTGTCCCTTAAGTGTGTGCCTGGACCACTCCTGGGAGACCTTTGGGAGGGGGCATTAGTGTTTTGCTCTTTGCTTTGACCCCTGAACTCTTTAACAATGTAAAGCCTTGTGAATTATAAATCAAATGTTCCTGCTGAGCTTTGTGGTGCACGGAATGAAATGCAATGATTAATATTTAAGAGAAAATAAGTTAAAGATTTTAACTACAAGGGCAAATGTCTGTCCACAGAACCCTTTCATGTGGAGACTAGAAGAGAGGGAGAACCACATTTTCAGGGGGTTTAGTGAAATTTGTGGCTGTCAGACCAACTGCCAGAGCTGTGGGTGTGCAGGGGCCAGACTACCCCCACTGCCCTGCCCTTCACTCTGCCTCAAACTGAGACCATCTGCCCACATCCTAGAAAATCCCAGCAGTGCTGGAGCAGCCCAGTGGGATGGGACTGGCGAGCACACCCCACACTTTAGCAAGCAGAGGAGCAGCTCAGGTTGTGCGCTCGCAGGGGCAGAGCTTTTCCAAAATCCAGACCTCACCCAGGGTTTGCTCAGCCCTCCTTGGCTCCTCCTTGCCCTCCCCTCAGCATGCCCACCCCATCCCTGCTGCAGGACTGGCACAGCACTGGGATGGGCAGGGTGCCTTCTCCCTGCTCTGCACACTGACAGCTCCAGGCACTCCACCGTGGCCAGCCTGACACAGAATGTCCTGACAGTGGCACTTGGGCTGGACACTGCCTCCAGCCACCAGCAGAGTCTGTCCTAAGCCAGCAAATAAGGAGGGAAACACTTACATGGGTGCAGAACCTCTCCGGAGGGTCCCCACAAGTGATTCCTGCCGGGTCCACCCGCACGGTCACGTAATCCTTCATCCGCATGGCCTTGGGCTGGCAAGCATAAAACTCCCATGACGGGCCATCGTCCGTGGTCACCCAGGACTTGCAAATGTCATACTGTCCCATGGCCAGGGGGACACAGTGCACGAGGAGAGCAGCCAGGTAGAGCATGGCAGCTGCAGCCAAGCGCGGGATCCCTGGGCGAGGGCAGTGCCGAGAGTCCCGAGGAAGGCAGCTACTGGGCTAGGGGTGGCTCTCGGGATCAGCATGGAAACTCCTCATCTAAAAATGCTCCAGTCGAAGGAGATCCAGACAGTAACAGGGATGATCCCGCTCTGCACGCTGGATCTGAATGTGGAAAGTTCCTCTGGGCACAGAAGCCAACTTTGCAATTCACTTGATTGGGAAAGTTTTGGCCAGAGTTGCTGATCAGTGGTCAAAAGTCTTCCTTAACCTCATTTTTCCCCCTTTTATTGTACGAAAGGTCTTCCAAATCAGCATGAAAATATCTAGAGGTGACTCCAGTCAATCAATACAAAGATCAAGTTCTGAGTTGCTGATGAAATTTGATAGGAGTAAATTGGAGAGGCCGTGGGATGGTGCTGGATCAGGTTTTCCTCAACCTTCTGGTCTGCTCCAAATGCGTGGCTGTGGAAAGTGCCTTAACTTGTGTCTGCCTTAATTATTGGGGTGTTTGAACATTAGCACATAAAATAAATAGAGCGTCTGGTCTTCGGTACAACTCTGACAAGAAAGACTGCTTGGAGATTAAAATTCCTTTTTCCCAGAGGATGGTTGGGCCAGCATGAACAGGTCGGGTGCCCAGATCCGTGGTGGTCCCAGCGGGTGCTGGGGTGGTCACTGGGGTGACTGGGGCAGGGCTGGCCTTGGCTTCTCCCGCTGTGTCCTGTGGTGGTGGCAAGGATTCCTGTCCAATTCTGCTTTTTGGCAACAGAGCAGCAAGTTCCCAAAGCCTTCAGCTGCAAGCCATGGGGCTACCTGAGATCTCCTCTCTCTTTCATGATCAGGGCAAAGGCAGAGCTCATGAGCAGGAGGGACCTGCAAAAAATCGGAAGACAAATTAGATGGGAGCAAGGGGGGACAGCTGGAGGAAGAAGAAGAAGAACAGGGGTCCCTCAGGAGGCAGAGCCCTCAGCTGGGCTGGCCAAGCCACCAGACAGGTTTTTGTAACAGGGAGATATACAACTTTAATAAAAAGCAATCCATAGTAAGATGCTTATGGCTTTTCTGCTGTCTGGGAGAAGGGAAGGAGCGCTGCCCAATTTAAGGTATCTGCTTTGCAACAGCAGCTGGACAACAGGAGCTCTAATGGGTCTTCAAATAATATCAAGAAGCAGCTATGGGTCATTAGAAGATGGGGAATATGCAGGCAGAGTAGGGACAGACAGACAAATTGATAGTCCTAAAAAGATAAGCAAATAAATAAGACAGCTGGGGAGACAGATACATTGTCCAGCATCCCCACATATGATTTATCTGAACAATAACATTTAATAAAAAACAATTTAAAGTCCTAATAACATTTAGGTTCACCTAATACAAAGAGCAATGACCTTCCCAGTATTCATTTCAGGTTAGAACAACATTTCTGCAATTTTGTTGTCTTTCCAGTAGAGCTATAAAAATTTTAAGTAATTACAAAACAAAATGACAAAGAACCAAAGCGGGGAGGGGGAAAAAGTCAAACCCTCTCTCAGTATTAGATTCAGGAGGGAGATCTCACATGAGAAGGTAGGAGACACATATCCAGAACAGAAATTTACCTTTGGGTAATTTCCTTTCTATTTCTTTCCCCAACTTTTCTTTCACAATTGAGGCGTCTCTGCTTCAACAGCATGCTTAGCATTTGCTTTCTCGTGAAGCTCAGTTACTAAAGCTCAGAAACTCCAGGTTAACACATGCATTGATCCGTGTTCAGGGGCTTCACACCACTCTGCTACCATCTCCCTTTCCCCCCTTTTTGCTTGAAAGATTGCTGATTGAGATGAATGAGTTCAGAAAAGAGGAGCTGTCTCTCATGCTTCATTGCCAGCTCTCAACGAAGAGCCTGTTATAGCTGCGTTGGACCTGAATAAACTCCCAGAAAAAGAATAGACTGGCTGCTATTTTTATATTATGAGTAAATGTAGTAAAAATAATAAGCCACTGTGACACAGTGTTTATAAGTCCTACTTACATCAGAGCTGTCTTTTCAGTTATAACAAGTCAGTTCCTAATTATTACATCAAACTGGTCACTGCCAAGTGCCTGATAACAGCGGAGAGTGAGAGACTCTGGTATTGTGTAGAAAACAAGCAGGGTAGTTTTAATGAGGACTCCAGTGCTGTTAAGTTTATGGATCTATTTTCACAGCCTCAACAATTATATCTTGCACTTGAATGGCTGTCAGGGAAAAACCCAGGTAGAAAGGATCTATAATATCTATTAGTGTCTTGTTATGCTGGCTAAATGTCACAGATTCCCAGGGAAATGAAAATTTGCTGGGAAAAATGCATTTACTGTCAGTCTATCAGCCAGGCAAGCAGGTTTTGGGGGAAGTCTGCAGTTCAACACTCACTTAGCCAGTCCAGTCCCTTTGCAGAAATAGTTGGAGTGTTGCTCTGGAACGAGCCAACATACTGCAAACGGGGCAGAGAGGCTCCCCAAATTAAAGGTTTCACCCTGCTTGATTTGGTTTGGCTCTTAGAAAATAAATCTTCACCTGGTATTATTAAGAAACTGCAGTTCATGGGAACAAATAGAATCAATGCTCTTTGTTCTCTTTGAAGAGTACTCAGCACTCACTGGGGACTGATAGCCGGAGTATTAAAAACACAAAATTAGATTGTGTCTTGACTTAGCTGGCTCCGGGTTTTTTTCTTATTATTAGATTAACACCCCATTGAAATAAAGGGACAACGCTGAGCAACAACTGAGCTGCTCTCGGATTAAGAGCAGAAAGTAAACTCAATGAAGGAGTTTTTAATTTTCTCTCAGAAGTGTTGCTCTCCCCATGAACTCTCCGCTCTCCCCCCGCTCTCGTGGAGCGGGAGTTGTTCTCCTCTTCCCCACGCTGACCATCCCTTCCCTGCCCCCTGCACACCGAAGTTGGGGACACCCGCGGGGCCACGGGAGCCCGAACCCCGCGACAACGCTGCGCGGCTCCCAGCTGGAAACCTGTAAATCCCACTCGCATCCCGCCGCTCTCCCTGATGGATTCGCGGTTCCCGGCAAAACCCGATGCCGCTCCCGCTCCTCCCCATCCTCCCCGCTCTCTTTGACACTAAACGACTTTGGGGGGGCCTGCACGGACTGGGGAGGGAATCGGTGGGGCGGGGGAACCTCCCGGCTTCCCAAACTCCGAAGTGGGAAAATAAACCCCCATCCCGCGGCGGGGAGACGGGGATGTTGCGGGGACGGGGAAAGAGAGCGGGACACCCCAGAAAAGCGTGGGAACAACTTGGGAGGCGCAAGGGGACACTCAGCATTCGGGGCCGGGGCAGATGCCGGCGCTGCCCGTCCCCCCCCTCCGCCCCCGCTTTCCCCCCATGCCCGGCGCTGCGGGTCCTTACCGGGAGGGAGCTCTGCGGCGCGGGGCTCCCGGCGGAGCAGCCAACTTCGGGGCCGGGGGAACCCCCAAAACACACCCCCCAGCCCTGCCCTGCCCTGCCCTGCCCAGCCCAGCCCAGCCCTGCCCAGAGCGGCGGGCAGGCGCTGCGCCGCCGGCCCCCAAGGGCAGATGGCCGGGGGAGCTTTGTGCAATCCCGGCTCCCCTCGCAAGTTAATGCCGAGGCTGAAATCCCTTTTGCTCTCACTTTCAATCACAATCGGAGCTTTTATCTCCGTGCCTGATCCCGGCTGCGTAACTTCCTCTGTGCAGCTTTAGCACACACCATCCCACCGGCGGCAATGGGCTTCTTAAAGGTGCAGGAGGAAATGCAGGGGGGGGGGGGGGGGGAGGAGGGAGGGAAAACCACCCGAGGAAGAGGAGGCAGCGAGCGGGAGCCTTCAGCCCCGGCGGCCCCGCGGCTCCCGGTGCAGCATCCGCGCCGTCCCGCTGCCCCCGGTTGGATAACGGCAGCCGGGAATGCCGCTCCTCGGGGCTTCTCTTTTATTTTTTTTTTCCTTTAAGAGCTTAAAAAAAAAAAAAAAATTAAAATCATGAGCTCATGTTTGGGAGAGAGAGAGAGAGGAAAAAAAAAATCTCCAGTCACGAGGGTTTCCCCACACGTGTAAGTCCTCGCTTGGTGTGCCCTGAATATTTTGGGGAGGCTCCTGCTGGCGAAGATGCTGTAAATGAGGCTGCGTGCGTGTGTGTTGGGGGAAGAGGGGGTGGTTGGAATTAATAGGATAAACAAAGCAGGAACTCGGAGATGGGGAAATCAGATGGCTGGGAAATGCTTGATACTGGTGGGAATGTGCTGTGAGATTTAACCGAAGCAGGTTTTGCTTTGGAAAGGTGGGGGATGAGCATGCTGGACTGTGTGACAGCACCTTCCAGCACGGGGCTGGAGGAACAGCTGGGGTTGCTTAGGTCAACTCTGTTGTGTCCATGCTGAGGGGCAGAGGATGCTCCAGCTGTGGACAAGGTGGATAAAACTGTGGCAGGTAAAGGTCCAAGTTTTCCCTGCACTAGGCAGCTGCTGAAGACAGAACTCCTGAGCAGCGACAGGTTTTTGACACGTGGATAAATGACAGTTCATGGATAAGCGACAGTTCGTTTACAGGGAGGAAAACCAAAGAATCACCACTGCCTCCTATGTATGCAACCACCAAAAAATGACTGCTCCTTCCTAACCAAGAATTCAATAATTTCTAAACCAGAAAATGTATTGTCCATCTTACACGTGGTTTGAACCTCGTGCACTCAGTCATTTGTTATGTGGTTTCCTTTGACCCGTTGCCCTGAGGTCTCTGGGTGGCCTCTCCCATATAAGAGTCCCTGGAAAACACATGATTTATCCTGCAACCAGACAGAGGTGATTTAGAGCTCTTCTGGGAAACGTTTCCCATATTCTGGAGCATAAGTGAGATTTATGAAATGCTGGCATTGTGTCTTGACTGTGGCCCAGCCTAAACACGACGGTGATGTGCAGGGTGGTCTTTACCTGCAAGGATGTCTTTGATTCTGGCTCAGTTTCCACTCCAGGAATCTGTCTGATACTTTCTACATGGTTACTTCTTCTGTAAACACTAATTTTACAGCAGCAGTATAGCTTAAGTGAGAAGCACTGGCTGGGAATCCAGGGCTGGCTAATATTCCTGGATTTCACTTTGTGCCTTTAGGTCTGCTCTGTAGTAATGACTCCCCTGGAAATTCCCCACGTCTCACTTATTACTTCTTTATTAGTTATTATGGTACAGTAACAGGATAAAAAGGAGTTGGTATTTCATTTTCATTCCCTCTAATAGCCACGGCAAAGACCAAGTGGTGTGCTGATTATTGACATCAGAGTTAAGTGATATGCACGCATCATTAGGTTTCAATTGGAAAGAATAACAGCACAGTGTGAGTCGTCACACTTCTAAACTCCGTGGCATTTAAGGAAAAACCAAAGTCGTTTTTCACAGCCCTGCAAGCTCAAGAGATCACAAGCTGGCAATAATACTTTTGTATAGACACAGGTAAAAGGTGCTAGCTCCAGGCAAAGCAGCGGAATTAACCAATGAGCATAAATAACCCCCCGGAGAGGCTGGCAACAGCTGTGGGGCTTGTCCAAGGTTACACAGCGATCCAGGAGCAGGCTTGGAGGATGGGAAAGCACCCAGCTCCTCACAGGTCTGTCTCCGAAGGTCCTGATGCTGGGAAGGAGAGGGATTGCCTATGGCACTCGCAGACCCAGGAGCCTGAAGGAAGAGGCAGAGTGCTGCTGTCACAGGCTGGAGGCAATGGGGAAGAGTTGGAGTCATTGTTTCATTTGAGACCATTTACATTCTTTACCCAAGCCCGTTTTGCAAATACCTAAAGTTGGGTGTCGTTTTCTTCTGGATGAAATTTCTGTGGGGAGGAAAAACGGATGTGTTTTTCCTCGAGGGGACATCTCTGCTCCCTCCCTCGTGCCGAGCGCTGCCTCCTCGCAGGAGGAGAACGCGGTTGAAAATCAATGGGTCTGCATGGAGATTTAATTACTCCAGCGTAGGCAGGGGTGGAGAATAAGGCCCTTAATATTTAATACAGCCTCTGCTCCCAGAGGGATCCCCCAGGGCTCAAGGGCCAAATGTAAACCCATTAAAATCAGGTGTAATTCTATTGACATATGCGGGCTTGCATGCCATATCATACCTGTTTATACCAGGACTATATCTGGCTCCCTAAATCTAAATGGCAAATGGTGCTTTTGACATGCACGGAAGAAGAGGGAAATGTTTTCCCGACTTGGGATGATAGAGGATGTACTGAAACAACAGAAGGTAAACGTGACACCTCGCAGTCCCTGCTGTCCGTGGCGATGCGCTCGCTAACACCTCAGCTGAGTTGAGCCCACTGAGAGCAATCCAAGATCACTGCCAGAATAATAACCAGGCTTATAAAGGATATTTCATTTGAGGATACATATTGCTGTAGCCCCTATAACAGCAATACATTCTTTTTATGCTCCTTATCTAGCAGTGTGCGGCCAAGGATGTCAAAGTGCCTCCTGCGAGTGAGTAAGCAGTTTATTAGGTGGGAACACACGGTTTGGAAATGTGCTCTGAGCCCAGGAGCAGGCGAGAGACCCCTTTGTGAGGGGTGATACCTGCCAAGCACAGCCCTACCCAAACCTTGTTCCAGTGGTGGGTTTTTTTTTTTTTTGTTTGACTGGAGAAAAACCAGGACCTCTGGAGAGAAGTTTGCCAGGAAAAGGGAGGAAGTGACTTAAAGGTGTTTTTGTTTGGGACGTTACAGATGATGCTTGGACCTCACTCTTCCAGGAGATATTTGTGTCATCTCACCAGCCTTGTACTGCCCTTTTGTTCTCAGCAAGCTGAATGTGAAGAAAGCTCCCAGCTTGCTCAGAATGGGAAGGTTTGTGCTTCCCAGTTCCTTGTGCTTGGTGCAAAGACAAAATCACAGAGTTTTAGAAGGCAGAGAGGCATCATATTTTGTAGTTAGGAGAAATGCTGGAAAACCCACACAAAGCCTGAGGAACTGAGCACCAGCCAGCTCTGGCACACCAAGCCCAGGAGGGTGGGTGGGGGACAATTTTTTCCTTGCCCTCGGGCCCAGGCTGCTCTAGTCTCGGGGCAGACCCTGCCCTGCTCCCAGGCACACACAGACCCGGGGAGCAGGAGAGGGAAGAGCCGAATGCTTCAGTCCCTGGAGTACTCCACATTTTTCTTCCTTTGTGAAAGCTACTGGGGAAATGGCAGAGAGCATCTGCTCTGGGAGGGGAGGCTTCCCCGGCTGCCTCCTCCCACCCTCCTGCACAAGACCTCGGGATGCATTTTCTGCAGCTCAGCCGGTTTCACAGGGCCCTGAGTGAATTTTGCCCTCCCTGATTAGATAACCAAAGGAGCAGTGACTGTACTCTCCAGAGAGAAGATGCTGTCTCTTTCCTGCCAGAAGGACAGCTGGAGGGAGGGTGGGATTTTCAGCATGCAAGCACTTAGCCAGATCAAGGAAATGGGATGCAAAGCATTTTAGGCTAAGAAAGGTTGTTGTGCAGGGAAACATGAGGCTGTTGTTCTGTTCGGGAGATAACGCTTCTCAAAACGCTCCTGCGTGCCAAACTGCAAGCCTTGACTACAGCAGGTCATTGCCTCTTTAAGGAAAACAAGCATGACAAGTCAGAAAAAAAACCCCAGCACTGTCTCTGTTGGAAAACTTTGATCATTTAAATATTATTGATGCGAGTTAACCCCAGCAGAGATGGGCTGGGTGATGGGAAGTGCTTCACCTTGACACAGGGAAAATACGTTTCTTTCTGCTGCCTTGTCTTTTGTTTCATATATCAAATAGGAGCCCAGCCAAGTGAATCAGCTCAGGAAGCATTTCGGATGTATTTGGTTTTTTGGGGAAGGTAGAGCTTTCCTCCTCTTTACCAGCTGTGGGGGTGTAAGCATGGATAAAAACAGGAGGACTGTTTGAAGGAGGGATCTATAATTAACAACCCCTCAGAAGGGGAACTTTCCTTTTAACTTACTATTAAAGTGGAAGTGTTTGGAGAATATACAGTTTTGGCTCTGGGGATCTCCTCTGTATCCTTGGCTGAGCCCTGTGAATTCCTCTAATTTCTGCCTCAGAGAGTGTCTGGCTTTAAAAACAACTCCTGCTACCCCATGGAGGGTTCACCTCAGTCCCTGGGTGGATTCCCGTGCTCAAGGAGGGCAGCAGGGGAAGAGGAGCTCCCTTCCCAGGGCAGGGCTGTGTTCCTCCAGCAGCCCCGAGCCCTGTCCTGGGAGGAGGTGCCTTCCAGAAAAGCTTTTTAACCTGAGGAAGGAATGTGTCACTTCTAATGGAGCTGACAGCAGCAGGGAGGGGTTTTAGATTAGTGGCTGAAGAACACACTTGTAATGAGTGAAGTAATTGAATAAATGCTGACAATTTGATGTGGAAAATGCATAATCAGCTCACTGTGGAAGGTTGACTTGTTCTTTTTTCCTTCTTTCCTTTGCATTGGGATAAACACATTCATTCTCTCCCAAGCAGGTGATGTGTTTAGCAGCACAGAACCAGCAGACCCATGCACATGGCCCCCTCCCAGGCACACTTGTGCTGATTCCCAGGTAATTGACCCAGTTATGCTAAGATGCTATAAAGAAATACATATATAATAAATCTCAACACAGCTTTTTTTCTTGGGTCACGTACTGGTTGAACACTCCCTTCATTTGTTTTGCTGGCTCCCAAATCACAGTCCCTGTGCCCTACTAGAGAGAAAGGTGCCAGTCCTGGGCAGTGACAAATGAGGCCCACCCCAGGTGGCACCAAGAGCTGATCTTGCAGGAATAACTGTGATTTCAACTGGCATTTCAGATCCCAAGTACAGCTATAAATTGTGGATGCAGACAGTTGAGCTGACATAATCCAATGCAGTGACTGTCCCTACCCAGCCACCATCCCAGCTCTATGCAGATGGAAGCTCAGTGAATTTCTGTCATCAAGCCCCCAGTTTTAGCGTGACAATGGGAACAGCATCATCTGTGTCATGTATGTTGGAAGCAATGAATAGAGAGCTGAGCTCACTCATCTATTTGCATATTGAAGACATGGAAAAAACTCCTCTTGCTTACTCTGCTGCCTACTCAAATATCTGTGAATCAAGGAGGAGAATATAGGCCCTTTTGTACATCAGATCCCAGTGTCCTTGAATACAATGATTGCTCAATCCAGCCTTCTGGGATGAGTGTGAGGTTCAGAACCAACTGTGGTGCCAGGAGCTCTCCATTTCTGCAGGGTAGTGGATGAGGGGCCCTTCCTGGATTAAGAATGCTCAGCAAGGTGGATACTTTGACTTTATGTCATCAGGGCACCTTCTCCCCTCCACATGCGAATCAGCACTTGCATATCTGGGGCACAGAGGTTTGACCTGCCAGCTGTTAAATAAATCACAGCACACCCCCCCAAACCATTAGCATGGAACAGCACGTGCCCAAGGGAGATGAGCTAAGGACACGGCCGTGCACGGGAACAATGAGCCATAGAAGCTTTTTCCTTCTGGATGGAGTTGAGAGAGTTGTTTATTACAGAGCAAGTGGGACAGCAGAACACAGCAGCTCATCCATATCCTGTGGAGGCACTGGGCTATGACTCCATAGCCAAGGCTGAGCTCATGTTTGGGCTTGACTCTCCCAAACCAGCTCTGGATTACCTTCTTTTTTCACTCCAACAACTAGTTTTCCTTGATGTTATATATGTCTTAAGCAGTAGAAGTGAGATCCAGATCAGTCTTAAAGGGATGGCATTTACATGTTTTTTCTTGTGCTTCTGGTATTAATTTCATATGCAGTGGAAAAGTAATATCCTGTCTGTCACTAGAGAGGAAGAGATGTGCGTGCGTGTATACGCACAGTCATTGCTAACTGTTGAGCTTTTTCACTCAAATTTCGTTTTGGGGAAAATTTCTAAATCAACATGATGAACGGACGCAGAAACGACGAGTGTGAAATACCAATAAGGCCAAAGCAGGAGATGTTTTCTCTTGTTTTCGTAACTCGTGGTCTTTGTGTGTAAGAGTGTACTGCATGGCAACTGCATTCACACTTCCCTTTAATAAAAGATCCAAGCAGATGGACCCACTATTAACGTGTATCCCCCAGATTTGCATATTTCATATTCATGCCAAGATGGCTCTGAGCTCACATGGGATGAACGAGGCTGATGTAAACACAATTGCACCAGATTAATGCAGTGATCAAAGAGTATTGTCCCGGCATCCCCGTTAGGAATCCAGTTTAATATTAGTTATTAATATTGTTAAACTCCTACCGGAGTCAAATTAAGGTCTTCCAAATACAGTCGGACAGGGCTCTTAGGTACTACAAGTTGATGAATATGTTATGAATTCCTGAGAGAGAGAAGGCTAAGAAACAACATTTGCATCTGAGCTGTGAAGAATCCAACGCTGGAAATGTGCAGACCTCGAGCTTTGGTCCAGTGTGCTGTGCAATTAGGACTCGCTTGAAATTCAGATCTTATCCAAGATCTGTATCTGGGTTTCTCAGAATTCAAGTGCAATCGCTTCTTGTTGAGAGACAAGCCTATCTGTAATATCTCATCAAATATTAGGCATTACAAAGTGGTATTCTGGTGCCCAAAATATATTTGATCGCATTGTTCTAGCCCATTAATCAAACACTGTGCTGTACATACTAATAGGATCAAACATTAGGAAATATTTATGAATGAGCATTGTTGTGACTGCAAAAATTAAACACAGCAGGTTTTAAATACACAAGATCTCAAAAAGGAAAACTTGATTATCTCCTACATTTCTGGTGCCAAATTCAGAGTGAATTTTAAGTATCTTAGGTAGCTTGTGCTTGAGTAATTTATACTGCTCCTTGCAGCTCCCTTCAGAGTGTAAATTATATACCTGTCCCAAGGAAAGGAGGTAGCACCAGTTTTGGGGAGGGGCTGTGTGTCCACACCGTGGTGGTACTCGGGGGGTTCAAAGCTCAATCCCAGCTGTGATATTCATGATTGTGTCCTGCCTCTGCAGCTCTCAGTGAAAATAAACCCTTGCTTACCAAAACAAGCAGTGATGTGATGGTATTTCCACTGCTTCTGGGGGCTGGGTGGAGTCTGGACATGGAAAAGTCCCTGGATTGTGGGAGTTTTGTCCCTTACTTCAAAGGGGACAGAATTTTGCTGGCTAGATCCAAAGGCAAGGCATGGCATGAGGGATGCAGTAGCCCCACAAGCTGTGGTTTTGTCAAGGATAAATCACGTCAAAACAATTTAATTTTCCTGTGGCAGGGCAGCAGGTCCCTGAGAGGGGAGGAGCTGCAGCTTGACTGCAGTCAGGCTTTTGACTCACTCATGGGGTGTTCCAGGAGCAAGGTGGAGGAATATTATCAGGGAGAAATGGAATATGGACGGGGAGAAATGCTGTAAGTTACTAAACCAGCTGGGAAACACACTGAAAACTGTTTGCTGTTTGCTGTCCAAGTGGAAGGATGGCTTGAATACGGTGCTGGAGGGGTCTGTGCAGCTCTGGTATTACTCAATATTTTCATTTGTGGCTTGGGTAGTGGAATAAGGAGGAGACATGTTGCAGCTGTTGACAATACCAAGCTGAGAGGGGCTGTAAGTGCTCTCAGAGAACAAGAAAAAGAGTCAAGAATCTTAAACTGGAGAAACAGGCTGGGAAGAAGAGATTGATGTTCTACAGGGATGAGAGCAAAGCTGAATGTATGAAAACTATTGCAATGTGTGTCCAGAAATGGCTGCATGTTTCAGAGAGAAAGGGACAATACCATGGGCTAGAAATGAACCCTGAGCCAACTGCGGTGCCCTGGGGTGAGCAAAGCAAAGCTGACACTGCTGTACAGAAAGAGAGTGTGGTGTGGTACATTGGTACATTGCTCCCATCTCTGCTGAGTGTTGGGGTGGAGCAGTTTTGTCATCAGACTTCAAGAGAAACACAGAAAATGAAAAGAGCAATCTAGGAAATGAACCTCCCAAGTGGAAAGGACTGTGGTCCATTGCCTAAGGCTGATGAAGATACAGTAATAATCTCCCCAAATATAAAAGATGCTACAAAAGTAATGAACTGTTGCTCACAGACAGAATTAGTGGGATTAGACTGCAGTGCAAGTAATTTGGGTTAGACTTTGGGGAAAACATTCCATCTGTAAGAATAGCTGACACCCAGAATAGACCATCTGAGGAGCCTGTGGAGTTTCCTTTAAAACCTCCAGGGATGAACAGGTTAGAGAAACTCTCTTGTCAAGACCGATTTAGGCAGGGTTGATCCTGCCCTGGGGGAAGGAGATGGACTAGGTGACCTCTCAGGATGCCTTTTCCTCTTATTTCCTGTGGCTCTGTGTTTATTTTGTGTGGCAGTGATATTGTGAGGGCGGAGAGCTTGATTCTGCATATTGGGTAAACATTTTACATTTAAATTGGGAAGTCTTGTTTACTTGTCAGTCCGTTGTTGTTTCAGTTTAATTTTTACAAATTTAAGTTGAACACTGAATTATAAATTACAGTGATGGGTGAATGAGGACTGTCTGAGGAGACAGGTACTGAAACGTATTAATCTATCGATTGCATTGATTGGAGTGTTTAATTTAGAATAACATGTTCCTAATTTTAAACCTGTTTTAAAAGGCTCTTTTAAAAACAATTTTGTTTTATTGCAATGCAGGAACTCTCCTTCTCTCTGATAGGTGTGTATCCTTAATCAGGCACATGGAAAAAAATGATGTTGGTATATAGGGAAGATGCAGGATGAAACCTTTGCTACCACAATGAAAGGAAACCATCAGGTTTTTAAATTAAGCCAGGCAGTGTTCTGGCTGCCAGTTAATGAACACATTACTACTAAGTAATAGCTTTAAAAAATAAAAAGTTGCTGAGTTCTCATAATGGTTCTTGCTCCCTTTTCCTCCAAGCCTGCCCATTTACTGGGAGAGGAGCCCCTCCAGCAGTGGATGCAACAGTTCAGGGCCTGGAAATGAATAAGGATCCGGGCAGGGGGGGGGAGTCTACGACAGCAGAATGTAATTCCACAAATTAATTTGCTCAGGACCCGGGGGTTAACACTAATTTTGCACTAAATACCAGGAGAGCTTTAACGACCGCAAATAGCAAACACTTCAATTTTTGCTTCGTCCCATTCGGAAGCCAAAACTGCCAGGTTTACAGTGCCCTCTAGTATCGCTCTGGAGCATTAGCTTCGCTTGGCACCTCCGGAGCTGCCACATCGCAGAGCATCGCTCCCTCCCCGCAGTTTTCCTTTGGCAGCGGAGCCGCAGAGCGGAGCGGGGCCGGCCGGGGTTGTGCTCGCCTCCAGCCGAGGTCCTGCCTTTTGGCCTCTTCCAGGAGGGAAAAGCTCGTGGAGTCAAAAACTGCTCTGCTTCGAGGCTTGCAGTGAGCAGGCTGCTTGGAAGGATGATGCTCGGAAGAGTATGTTCCTGCCCGTGGCAGGGGGTTTGGAACTAGATGATCATTAAAGATCCTTCCCAACCCAAACCATTCTGTGACTCCTTGTTCAAGAGTTTGTGCCAATTTGGCAGAGCGATGTTAATAATAATTTGCCTTGCAAGGGTACTTTGCAGCTGTTGCTGCATAACCACTAACTAGCAAAATGCTGGGCAAGGAGAAGGAAGGACAAAGGAGAAAAACCTGAGTCATACAAAACCCATTAGACATTACCCAGGACGAGCTGAGGTCACTTAACACAAGGACTCCTCAGAGCTGTGACCTTCAGCCTTGCACAGATCTCTCCATGGAACAGATGCAGGGAAATTCCTTGGTGGACCAGGATGTGGCACCTGCTGTAAGAGTGGGTGTATTTATAAAGCACCTTTAAAGATTTCCAGCTGCTGAAGCAGCCTCTGGAGTCTCCCTGGTAAGACTGACTTGATTTTGTGCAGGATTTCTGCTGCTCTGAGCAGTGCCTTGGGAAAGGAGCTGTTCCCATGGAGGCAGAGGGGAATCTTCAACTCCTGCTTGCCTCCAAACGTGCTGTGCCCACAAGTTCTTCCTCAGAAAGCCATTTTCACAGGAGCTGAACTTGCAGTGATTTGTAAAAAAGCTGCCTGGATCATTATTCTAAGAAATCCTCCGAGTTCCTGGCAGTGAATGAGCTGGTCCAGATGATGCCCCTGGTACATTTTCCTTACAGGGAAAACTATTTAAGCAGTGAACTCCAGCAGGCACAATCAAGCTGGTAGGACATGGAAGTTATTAAGTTTACATTAACTATGGAAATTTAGGGAATGAATTGTTAACATCCATCTTTAGATTTTTCATATCATTTTCTATGGCTGCTGATGAGATTGTCATGGACAAAAACTGGCATAAAATGGATCTCCTTTAGTACCCAGCATGACTGTACCTGCACTTTCCTTGGAAACACGCAGCCAGAGAAAAAAGCTTCCTATCAACTTAGGCATTGACTTCTGGTTGCTTCAGTTCCTGGGTTACAACTGGAGTCACTTGAGCCACTTTTTCCCAGTGGCACTGCAGAGACCAAAATCTGGTAGATAGCAACCATTGTTACTGTTTGAGAAGATAAGTAATTCTCCCCGATTTTGAACTCTGTGTGAGGGGATCACACAAATTAAAAATGGAAATATTATATGGAATAGTAACCAGTGTGTCTAAAGGGCAGGGAGAAGGTAGAAAAGTGTTATTAAAATAAAATCACAGTGAAAGTAAAAGGTGTGAAAAGTACACAGGAATCATAAGATAAGGGCCATTGTTTGTATCTAAGGGCTGAACTGAATCTTATTTTTCTTACTGATTTTCAGAAACCAGCCATTTGAGACAGTTTTCCTTCTCTTTTGTACTGTAGGTCTACATGGTGTGTACAGGTGGGTTTGTTTTCCATAGTGTCATTCCTAACTGCAGGACAAAACAAAGGATGTTCAGGGATAACCTGCATCCCAAACAAGCATTGTCCCTCCAGAGCCCTCAGATTAGTAGCACACTGACAATTTCTGAAGCACAGGTTCTTTTTCATCAAAATATTTTCATGCCCTCTCACGAACTGTGTATTCAGATACTGACCTTTCATTATTGCCAATGTGATTTCCACTCTTGGAGCCAGAATAAGAATCTGAAATAAGAGGTCTGGAGCCCTTCTGCTTTAAATTCTACCTCCTGCAACTGGTGAGCTAGAAATGAAGGGCCATCTCATTGTATATGCAATATGTAAGTGGTTTGACAAGGATGTCTCTCCACAGCTTAAGTGTCAGCTCTGGATGGATGGATCAGGGGTCTTGAAAGATACACTACACAGCTCTGCATCACTGTTCATAAAAACTTTACCAAGTCTCTCAAATTCCTTGCACAGCAATACCAAGCAACTGTCTCAGCTTCTCAAGGGCACTACACCTTTGATAATGAATATATTTAAACAAAAGGGAACAAAAAACCCCTACCTTTGCTGAATATAATAGAAATGCAGCTTGATACTTTCATATTTCATGGGACATGAAGGTTCATCATTTATTGAAAATAAGATGTGGACCTTCAGCAACATCCTGTCTGGATTTCATTTTCAGAGTGAAATGCCTTTCTGGTAAAATACAAGAAAGTGCTTTTCTCAGACAAAACCTTGTGTTCCAGCTGTGTTGCAGTATTCTCCTGACTACTTTCTCCCTTTTGCTCTGCTCTCTGTTATAGCTTATTTTTCCAGCTAAGAAATTTCCTTTGCAAATCCATTTTCTCCCTTCATATTTAAAAATTATATGGTTCATGTGGGCCAATTTCCATACGCCTTCAGGGACTTCAGATTTACTGTTATTCCTCACTGGCCAAGAGACAAATTAATTTGATTAGAGCTCAGCCCTCAAGAGAGAATTTTGAGGGAAGGAGAGTCCAATTAAGGAATACCTGGGGTCAGCTAATGAGTGAACACCCATCCTAAGGAGTATTCTCCCTCTTCCATGAGCTGAACTTGCTGTATATCAGCAACATCTCCAGATCCAGATGTCACAGGATTTTTCCAGCAGCAGGAGGATGAGGTGTGTGCTGCTGGAGAGCTCATGGTCTGCAATAACAGGTACAGGGATGAGCTGAGCTGGTGGGGAGGAGGCAGCTCAACATCAAACCCCAGCATAAACACCCAAGGAAGAGGCTAAAAATGACTCCTGATCCCCATTCTCTTGGACAACCAACCAATGCCAACAGTGCTGAGGACTGGGGACATTGAATGAAGAACAGAGATGGCAAGGAAGACTTTCTAGCAAGAGGCAAAGCAGAGTAATTATCATCAGTTTCTCTTGCCTGCAGTACCTCTGACATCCCAGCTAAACTGGGCAATGGATGCATTCCCAGTGGATGAGGATGAGACCATCTAATCAATGGGCTATACCCACATCACCTTGCAAAGTGATATTTGCTGTTCTCACAGCTTACAGGAGTGCTGGGTCAGTGGCTGCAGGACAGATGTCAATGGAAACCTTCTGTGCTGCAAAACATTGTTTGGGTGGCTCAGGAGCTCTGTTTCCTCAGAATAAATATCAGATTAATGCAGGGGGATTTGATTGGAGGTACCACACTCTGGGAGACGCTGGCTGTAAGATGAGAAATGGAACTGAAGTGTACTTGTAACACCTACTTGTAATATTTTAACAATTCAGCAACAACTTTGTAAAGCAGGTTATTAGCTGGACAGGACAAAGCAATTTCAGCCCGAGTAGCTGAGTTCTCTCACTACGAACATTGCCCTTGCATTTTTATATCTCTATAGTATTCCTGACTTGATTTCTTCCATGGTGTTTCTATGCATTATTAAACTCCCACTATTTTCCACTCCAGAAATGGCTGCATTTAGATTTAGGTGAAATTTTGGTGGAGAGGTTAATCTGCAAAAATGCTATGTAAGTGCAAACTGTTAATTACTACTCCTGTATTTTTAAGCTCAGAACCCATGGCTGCAGAAATGAAGTTGGTGCATTGGCTCACTAAGTTACTGAATACTCATTCCCTTCCTTTGGACGAGCAACTCACTCTCCCTCTTTTCCCTTTTCTTGTCCTTTTTATTTTTTTCCCCTTTTTGCCCAGATGCAATGACCAGATTGTTTGTCCTCTTTCTCATTGTGAATTGTCTCCTAAATACTGAAAGATGGCCTGGGGGGTTTGTTCAGAAGATTAGCATCTCTTCCCAGAGCTGTCCCCAGCTGTATTCACACTTATAAATCCATGGAAAGGACCCTAAAGAGCAATATAGAACCTCATGATGCAACAAGCCAGGAGACACATACAAAAAAAAAAAAAAGAAGAATAGCCTGCTAAGAGGACAAAGCTAATCAATACTAATAGCAAAGCTGAAGATTTTAAAAGCCTCTCAATGAAGTCAGGCACAATGCTACCAGGCAGTTAATGAAAAATGAAATGTGCCTGCAGAGAGGCTGAGGGTGGGTCAGAGAGAGAGCAGCCCCTGTTTGGGGAGGGTCCTGGCTGGGTCAGTTCCCCTGGATGCCCTCACCCTCAGTAACCCAGCCAGGGTGGTAGACAGAGGGGAGAGCAGTGATGGACATCCAAACACAGCCACCACAACAGCCAGTCCAGCTGCAACCAGAGGAGGGTGTGTAAGTCATAGAATCATGGTCACAGAGTGATTTGGGTTGGAAGGGACCTTAAGGATCATCTCATGCCAACCCCTTGCCATGGGCAGGGACACCTTCCACTAAACCAGGCTGGCCTTGAACACTTCCAGAGCTGGGGCAGCCACAGCTTCTCTGGGCACCCTGTGCCTAACCCACCTCACAGGGAAGAATTTCCTCCTAGTATCTAATCTAAACCTGCACTCTTCCAGCTGAAAGCCATTCCCTCTTGTCCAACCACCACATGCCCTTGTCAAAAAAGCCTGAGAGGACAGAGCATCTCTTTGCCCTGTGCGTCAGCACTGGTGCCTGGCTGTGAGTTGCCTGTGAAGAGGAGGAAGGTTGCTCAGCTGCTGTAGTTCTGCCAGTCCTTGGCCCCTCTAGTGAAACTGCTACAAAAGCAGAAAATCACTTCAGCCAGAACTAAAGGCAGCAGCAGTGCTGTGGAGCTGTGCTGGGATCGTTAGGGTGGTTAATATTCAGCAGGCATATTGCTAAAAAGGCAGTGCATACTAAGGAAAAAAGCAACAAACCCCAGCGCTGCACACAGGTCCTTCTGGCAGAGATATCAGCAGTGACAATGTTGTTTGTACAACAGACAACTTGTATCCCCTAAGAGCAGACCCACTGCCACATCTCACTGAGGTCATGGTTGTGAAGCCAGTCCTGAATAACATGGGCCATCTGTAAGCCCATGAAATAGTGATTAAATGCTTTTTACTGCTTTACTGGTCCTCAGATGACTCCTCTACTTTGGCACAAAACATTCTGGTCAAGCTGATGATGTGGCTTTGGTCAGGGGTCCAACATAAATGGCACTAACCAGTACCCAAGCCTGCACATCCACACAGATATATATATATTTTACAAGAAGTCTCATTTAGTTCATAAATAAAAAAAGACTTTAAGGAACTCTTTCAGAAGGCCCTCAGCTGAAGAGAAAGGCTGTCTGTCATCATGAATGCAAGGTAGCTGTAACAGGAAATTTTTAATGTACGTAGAGACTCTGTAGTCCAAAATGTGTTATCAGGCAGAAAACCCAAATCCCTGTAAAGGGCCACCTCTTGCTATAATGCAGGTCTTTTCTATAATAGAGTCAGCTCTGATATAGGACTATTGCTGCACTGCAAGCTGCAGTAAATATTAATGTGTGAAGCTGGAATGCCACCTCTATTTCAGGATGGAGGCAAAAGCCAGCCTGATGGAGGATGAGTTGCAGTCCTGCCAGGGAGCTGGTGCATTCCCAGGGCTTTTGGTAAGGAATTCTTTTCCTTTGGAGTGATTGGATCCTGCATATCTCTAAAGACTCACACACCCCCACACCCCCCACACCCCCATTTTATTCTCTAAGAAAGGCATGAGCTCTGTCTGTGCTTGGGGCTGTGCCTTGGGGGAGTGATATTTGCACTCCATGCTGTGTTCATTGGAAAATTGCCCTCATGCCAATCCAGCATTTTCTAATGCAACCCCCCAAGGTCATTCCCTGCCAGGTGACAAGTCTGATGTTAAAAGCCCAACATCTACCACCTCGAAAAGAGATTCTGATGTATACATTGCATTTGTTTCTCACAGTGCAATTACTCCACAAAGAAAATTAAATCTGTGTATAGCTGTGTGCCTGTGTCTATATCTTGTAAACTAATTCTTTCCTTTTCTTGCCTGCATCATGACAGTGTGTAAATAACTTACCTAAGCAGGTGTCTGTAAGTAGAATTAGCAAACCAATCATCTGAATGTATACTTGTCCTTAAACATAATATCATTCTAAACATGGGATATAAATGTAAGTAAATATTATACTAAATATTCATGTTTACTATCCCATGCAACAATAGCTGATTAAATATTTACTAGCCCACTTACCTGTGCTCTTGTGGGCATAGCTGCCTAACTACTTAAGCTACAGAGTGTTTTTGTGGCTGATTAAAATGCAGTTGTGTGTACATCTGCAATGTTTGGCAGGCCTGGTTAAACAGCCACTTACGGAAACAAGCAGTGAATGTTACTCCTTTAAAAAAATTAAGTTTCTTATTATAGATTCTGCAACATTCATGAAGCTCTTATTAGTGGCATGCTAGATACCTGAGGAGCAGCAGGTTGGTTTTGAAGTGTTGGGATGCCCACGCAGTGTTACTCTGCAAACAAAAAATCCCCCAGGCATGAGAAGCAGCCTCTGTTTGTAATGAGCCCTGGTTATCAGCTTCAGCTCACAACACAGGGATGAAATGGAACTGTTTTCCTTTCACAGAAATGTATGTTTCTATCCAGGAATAATCCTGTTAGGTCAGGAGGCAGGAAAGAATTGGAGGAGTATCCCAATATTTTCTTCAGCAGAAAATGGAACAAGCGGGCAAATGGGAGGGGGATCCCACACTCCCATATCCCAGACTGAAGAGGGAAGGGGTTACACCCACTGCAGGAGGATTCAGGCAGTGTTTAGTGTTTATTCCATCCTTGTTAAACTTGCTGCTCTCCAGGCAAGCCCTGCTGCTGCTGTTCACTCACTATATTCCAGCAGAAGCAATTTTCCTGCAATTAGTCAGCAATGCAACTCAGTTCCTGGGCAATCTCAAGTGGCAGCAAGAACAGCTCCTACTCCCCCTGCTCCCTCTCTAAGCAATTCCCACATCCTCGTGATGCACAAGAGAAGATGGCCAACCCTACTTTTTGAAAAGTCACTGTAACAAACTCCTGACAGAAATAAGTGTTTTGGTTCAAATTTAATGGTAAAAAGGTACTTAAAAACCTTGTTTGTGAAACTCATTGAGAATTAAATTATCCACAGAATTTCAACAAGGATGAGGAAGAAGAACAAGCACTTCGATTTTATGGTAGATTCTAAGGAAATAACCTTAAAAGCTAGAGGTTGGTGTGGTTGCAATGTCTTTTATTTGAAAGAAATTAGCTCTTCTGGGTCAAAGTTTAACCTCATGGCGGGTTGTTATGCTGGCAAACATCTGGTCAAGCACTCCACAACCATGTAGCATCAGCCAGAAGGGCTGAGCAAGGTGAACTTTGTAAGGTAGAAGAGACTGCAATGAACATGAAAAAAAAAAAAAAATCTCAAAAGAAAGCCATTAAGTGCTTTTTCATCCTAACTAAGTTCATTGTGAAGAGTGGTTGGGAAAAGGGGTAATATGAGACCTTCTTATTGAAAAAAAAAATATTGATTGTTAGGAATCAATAGCATTAAAAAGCTGTGTCTTAAGCACCAAGCTTTGAAGGCCTCCACAAGCTTTTCCGTTCCCTGTCTATTCTCCTGCCAAAAGTTTGATAGATTCAGCCTGCAAACCAGCAAATGCAGGGATTTGATGGTGGCCAATATATATTAAAAAATTAAGGTGTCAGGCATGAATTTTATTACATCTGCAATCAGATGTACTTCTTTCAGTCAGCTCATCTGCAATTAAGTCCAGCTGTTCTCAGTGGAAAGGACTCTTCCAAGGAAATTGCTGTAAAATTTAATGGGAGAGTTTTCCTTGGCGCTTTGTTGTAAATATTGTTTTCCTAATAGGCTTGTAAAGGGCTTTGCTTTTTCATTCAATAGGCAGATCTGTTATTTTTCAGGCATTAGAAAATGAATAGATCAGTGATAGAGCTCATAAAACTTATACAAAGATTCTCATTGTATAGCAACAGAAAGAGCTTTAATAAATTGAAGAAGAGCAGGTTTTAAAATTTATTTCTTTTTTGCTCTGCATAGTTTCTTGTTTACATACAAAGGACTATTTTTTAACTGACACATCAGACAGTTTGATCAATATCCCTTATTGGGTTTCTTCTACCTAAAATTGGGTATGACAGCCAGAGAGGGGCACCAGATTGCAGACTTCAGAGGATGATCCTTCATTTCAATATTGCAGTGGAACATCCCACAAGGACCAAAATATTGCACCACGAACCCACGACACTGCAGTGCTTCCGTTTGCTGTCCCAAAATCCTCTTCAGCCTTTAAGCAAATGACGAATATTACAAACTTTTTTATCTCCTTCTGCTGTGTCCAAAGAGCATCTCTTTCCTTTTTACCACTTAGGCAAAGCTTGGATGTGTTTTTCCTCTCTTCCAGCAATCTTTCAGCAACATTTTCAATCTGTGCGCTTCTGTCACTTCAGGAGAACAGTGCCTAAAATAAAACAGTGAGATTTGTGATTATTGGCATTATTTTAAGATGTAATGCTGAGGCATTAAATATAACAAAATGAAACTATTTTGAGGGGAAATGTTGAGACATGAATGATAGCAAATGGTGTTACTGTGGATTTATTTTCACCCAGCCAAAACCAGACTCCTTCTCTAATGATGAAATATAACCTGGCTCTTGCAGAGAGAGTAATTTGCTAATTTGTTTAACGTTGTTCTCTGTGCAGGAAAGCCTTGCAATAGAAAGAATTCAGAATGGATCTAAGGTGCAGGTTATTTTGGGGGACAAAATGAAGCCACTTGTTATTCTTTAAGACAGTGATCATATTCCTTCTCTGGCAGCTGTGAATACTGAGGAGAAAACAACTCGCTCTGGTCAAGTGCTGCATTATCACTGTTACATTGGTTTGCAATGAAAGAGATGAAATTATCTGTCAACAAAACCCTTCTGCTGAGGCAGTGGAAGTCTTTCTACTCGTACAGTTTATTTGAAGAGCAGGGATGAGCTATACAGTAGGAGAAATATCCTTTTGCTAGTATACCCATATAGCTACCTTGGCAAACGCTCATGGCTTAGAAACCCATCTCCCATGTCTGCAAATAGCAAGAGTTATCTGGCACAGTTTGGAACAGTTCTCCAAAATAGTGTAGCAGAGAAAGTTACGGCGGAAATAATCTGCTGAACATGTATGTTCCTGTGTGCAGGCTTCAGAACAGACTGATAAACCTGTTCAGAGGTGATTAATCAAAAGGGTTTGGATCAGGAAATGACAAGGCAGCCAGAGCTGCAGAGGAGTGCAAGATTAGGTCTCTGTAGAAGAACGTCTTTGACAGAAATGATTAGAAAACAAACGTCAGAAGCTCATGATTAACAAGGAAGGAGAGAAGGGCTAGAACACTGTCAAGCTCATATATGAGGTGAACCTATATATGTGGTTTATTTGTATTTATTTGGCTTTGGTTAAGTCATTGCCTCCAGAACACAGTCTGTGATTTTCATTTTGACTTAGTTCCTGCAGTTGCAATGTTTGGGGGTTTTGCTGTTGTCTGAATTAATCTGCTGGGTATCCCCAGCCACAAGGAATAGAAGTCTCCTTATTCAAGCCAGTTCTTGTGTCTCCATTTCCTAACCCATGTGGGAAGTATCTAAAAAATAGACACAAAGTCATGGTGGGAACTGTGGAGAAATAGCATCAGCAGGGTGAGAAACCTGCAAATAGCACAGAGGCACCATTGTCTCTTCATTCACTCAAGTTCTTTGTGTGTCTCTTTTCTAGCTTATATTTAAAACTTATACCTGATGTATAGGAACTTCAAAGGTGTCTGGGTCACATTTCAGCCAGTACCTGGTCAGGGAAACAAGCCCCAAAGCACCTTTGAGCTCCCTAACACAGCAGCTGCTGTGGGAAGCTGGAGGTCTGGTGCTGCCTACTCCCAGCATTAAGTGCCTTTATGGTTTGTGAGCAGTGATCCATCAGGAGGTGCATGACAGTTTCTGGAGAAAGCTTTCTTGGTCTCTGAAGGATTCAAACTTTATTCAGGCATCAAATTCACAGCCTCTGTATCAGCATTTACCGATGTATTTGGCTTAAGTGAAGAAGAGCATGTACTAAAGTCTGGCTCTGTTTAAAATAGTAGATAGTCTGGGATCCAGTATTGAACTGTTTGAGAAGATGCAGGTCCTACCTTGCATCTAAATGTTTTGTTGGTTTTTTTCCCCTTCAGCATCACTCTAGACTCAGAAGGTGACCAGAATTAATCTCTGGGTCTTAAGTATAAAAATTGGTCATGGAACTTTGGAGGCTGGAGTGCTCCAAAGTCTCAGGATAATACTTTCTGTTCTCTTTGGGCTTCAAAAAGCAGAAAGACTCTTTCCATGATGTGATGGGAATCCTCATGAGAGCACAAGAGAGTATCTTCACCACGGGAGGTCATGCTTTAGGGACCTGACTGTCAGTTCCTACTTTTCACAAAACATCTGTCCCTCGGGTACCTGAAGTTTTGATATGCATGCAATGTCTTGAACCCAGCTCTGGAACACCTTGTAGACTGAGTTACATGGGGAAATAGCATTTATGGGCTGTTCCCTTTGTCCATCAGGATGTGCCACGTGTCTACACACAAGTTGTCTTCTAGCAGCCCGTCTCTCTACTTATAGGGAAATAATTAAACAACTTGAGAATGACAACAAGGCTGTTTGGCACCTCTCTTGTCCACTCCTTTTGGATTTCTTGCTGCAGTTCTGAAGTGCCACAGCCAAGTCCCTGCACAGAGCTCAGCCCCACACAGGATCAATAGCAGAAAAGATAAATCTGTTGGAATTGACTACAGGCTGTTCTGTCACTAAGTGACGATGAAAAATGATCACTACTTGAATACACTGCATTTTTATCTTTAAATCTTTCAATAGAAGCAGTGTCGATAACAGAGCACTAAATAATCTCTAGATAGAAGGAAAATCTTTCTTTTTTTCTTTTTTTTTTTTTTTTTTATGAGGGAAGAGGGATGTCACTTTTTTTGGAGGCCTTAAATACTGAAGTACGGAATTAGATCTGCAAATTCCAGGAAGTGATTGTCTGTTTAGACAAACTATGTCTCATTTTAGAAAAGACTGGCTGGATTCTGCTTGAAAACATTGCCCAATTCCATATCATGAATGCACCAGGGTAGCTCTAAGTGGAATATGCAGAAAAAAAATAAATAAGGATTTTTTTTTTTTTCCTCATGTTCCTTTGGGGATAATATATCTCTCTGAATTGGATACACCTGCCAGAGATGGCCTTTCTTTGCTTTAAAATATGTCTGACCTTTCCCTGAGCTAACTGGATGCAGTTTACCATATTGGCCCAAGCATAAAGCAAAGTCTTTTTCAGATAATAGCCTTTGGAAACAATCCAATCTGTTCTGTATCTGCTGCCCACACCACACATCCCAACCCTGTGGCTGCTGTCACCTGGCACAGGTGTGGCAGTGGGCAGGCACCCTCAGCACACAGTCCTGCCTGTGGCTTTTGGGTTTGCTGCTCTGGGGGGAGGCAAGACCCAAAAGGGCTGGCCTTGGCTGGGGGTGCTGGAAGCTCTGTGAGGGCATCTGCTCTGGTTCTGTCCTGGCAAAAGGAAGCCAGGTTTTTGTTTGAAGCCAGTTTGTTTCCACATCATTTGGCGCCTCCGCTATCTCCAGATGTTGATGTCCCTTTCATTGTAAGACAGCAAGGAACATTCTGCTGCCTTTGACATCAAATTGTTGACATTTTATTTTCCCCTCATGCAGGATGTTTTCCATAGCAGTGTTTGAGGGGTTAAAAGTAAATCCAGTCCAGTGGCAATTTGAGCAGTGTCAGTTGGGTCCTGGTGACATGTTAAGTGCTGCAGTGACTTGGGGATGCTCTGTGTACTCTTTGGATATGTGTTTTGTATGTTTTTGTGTTCCACACAAAACCCCCTCCAAAGGCAATGCTCTCTTAGCTGTAGACTCTGTGAACTGAGCTCTGCTTAGATGCCCTGCAGATTCCAGAGTAGTGTCTTCAAGCAGGCAGCAGTGCTGTAGAAGGGCTTATCGATTGAAAACTCCCTTTGTATGTACTCCAAGTTTAGTTCAAACTGCTTTCCTGAGTAAAGGTCAAGATGGAGTACTGAATTTCTGAAATGCTAAAGTTCTGAATATCCCAGAACTTTCCTTTATTCTGCCTGTTTTGTCTGGATATCTGTTAAAAAGTTTGGCTGTCTGTCCTCTTTGATGGGTTGATGAACAATAGTGAGTGTGGAATAGCTTGAAGGAAATGCTGGTCAGTGGAGTTGCTAGAACTGCTTGACCTGTCCGGAAAACAGCAGCTTTC
Source organism: Certhia americana (assembly GCA_018697195.1). Lineage (NCBI taxonomy): Eukaryota > Metazoa > Chordata > Aves > Passeriformes > Certhiidae > Certhia > Certhia americana. The sequence goes on from CM031872.1 coordinate 4,201,180, forward strand.
CATGCCCTCATTTGGCCTCAAGCATACTTGAACATATTTATTTTTGGTTTTGCCTCCCCTTTTGACAGGTGGAGAAGAAAAAGGGTCTGCAAGGAAAGCAGTAAAGAATAAAAAACCCAGCCTTGTTGTTTCAGGATGATTGGTGCTTTAAGGGGAAATCAGCCAAGTTTCATCTGTTAAAAATCCTGCTGAGATTGATTGGTGTATGGAGAGGTGATTATAAAAGCCAGCAAGTAGCTTAATTAGGATGGAGAGTTATGAGAAGTAGCTTGGCTTTTGTGAGAAGTACTGGAGCAAATGACTCTTGGCAAGTGGCTGGTGGAATGGGGAAAGCTGAGCTCAGGAGTTAGAGGATTGCTGCTTGGCGTGCTGCATTTGTATTTAGAAGGAATAAAGCTGAGGGATGCCAAACACATGCCTGAATCCAGTTCGTGTCAGGCCTTATTGTCCTGAGATTACACTTTGCACAAATAATATTTACTAATCAGGGACTTGAGAACTCTCTGAACTTGTCTCAGGGATTTTTACTGTGTCAGGCTTTTTAACGAGCCCGGGGGGGAAAGTGGCCTCAGCTATTCCAGGCTGCAGGTGAGAGTCTGCTCCTGGCAAGAAGAAATGCCATATACTGTACCATGAACTTCATCATATTTACTCTTAACAATGGGTACAGTGACATCTAAAACTTCCCTGTGCCTGTGCAATGAAGAGCAAGAGCTCCTGGATGGCTCAAGCAGGTATTGAACGACCATCACACTCCGAGCTTCCCCTCGCCTGCTGCAAAATCCCTCTGCAAGAACCTGGTAAGGAGGAGAATGGAGCATTATGTATTCAACAAATTCTGCTGACTGCTGCTAGGCAGTGAGGCTGGAATGATTGTGCCAAATCCTGATCTTTCGTGATAATGGAAGCGGAATTTTCCCCAAAGCAAGCCAGTATCAGAGAGAAAGCCCAGGGGACAAGAGAGAGCTTTTGAAAATATGGCCCAGGCATTAAAAAAAACCCCAAACCAAATAGGCTTTAACTAGTTAAATTACAGAAGAGACACATACACCAGAATTATGTAAAAGCCTGATCCTGCAGTCTTTGGGTGGGGAAAACAATGTTTAACTGACTCTAATACTGCAGAATCATCAGTATAGACTAGAAGAAACAACTGGGTCATTCTGTCTCAGCCACTTGCATATTGCAGAGCTACTTGTCTGTTCTTGCTACTATTTCCTCCCTGCTAATGTCTTATTTAACCTGCTCAGGATAGTTGTGATTTTGCAAATATGCAGAATATATTAAATTTTAACGACATCATTTAAAAATACACATTTGTGCAGATTTTTCAAAATGACTGGGATCTGAATGTGTAGGGCAACAGAACACGACTCAAAGCCCAATTTAAAGGAAGTATGTTTTGAGCAGGCATCAACAGATAGACTGAAAAGCAAGGCAAAAGCATAGGGGTTTTTTTTTAGATGTTGAGTGGACTAAATGCAATGTGAATTTATCTGCAAACCATCTGTGATTTCTGGTATTTTTTGGTGCCTTCACAGCTCTAATTTTAAGCAGTTCTGTAGCCTTTAAATAATGGTACTTTCTTCCCATTCGGTTTTACAGCAGATTCCCCATTTGATCACTGAATGTTTAAAGAAAAGAAGTAACTGAGTTCTCTGCAGATTGCACACATACAGAATAAAACAGCAGTCCTTTATTTTTGCAAGTAAAATTTGACATATTTTGGAGAATTCCTCATGCATAAAATAACACCATGAGTTTTGCTGGGTATGGTTTACTTTTTGTATTTTGCTTTACACTTCTCATGTAAATTCGGTGCTGGGGTAAGGTGTTAAGTTGACGTCTCCAAGGAACCAAGTTCCAGAAGCAGCACAACACAACAGATCTCTTGAAAGATCTCTTTCAATTTTCTTAAACTGATATCAAGAGTGCCAGTTTCATCAGGCAAGAGGGAATTGAAGAGTCATAATCCAGCCAGCCCTTGGTGGTTTTGCAGACAAATCTGAATTCTCTGTGTGTCATGGGGACACTTTATAACCATAAACTGAAAGAAAACACTCTGGATTACTGAATAGCCACCAGAATATTGTAAAATCCTACAGTTACAGAGACCCCCTAAGGGGACAGCGAGGCCTCTAGGTCTGTTTCCCATCCACCATGATATGGGAGAAGATCCTTTTGTATGTGAGCCTGGTCACCTGAGAGCATGAAACAATAGGAAGCTAACTCTATTCATCCCACAGGAAATCTGATGATAACTACATCATTGTCAGCTCAGTTCATTATTTCACTGTTTCTTCTGGCAGGAGTGTTCAGATAAGATTTTTGCTCACTATTGTTGGATATAGTGGGGGATTCTGATTCAGGGAACAATAGGAAAGAAATAGCACTGAAGAGCAAGTCTCCTCCACATCTGAAAATGTCTTGCCATTCCAGCTTTCTCTAAAGGCAGGCAGGACTCATTCCCTGCTCTTGGCAGAAGCCTCAAACAAGAGTCGATAACCCCTCAGCTTCTCTTCTGTTTCAATAATGCATCGTGTAGTCAACTCTGTGGCTAACTGAAGACTGAAAACCTGAAAGAAATTAATAGGAATGTAAAAATAGCAAGAACATCTTGCCAATTGCATTATTGAGCATCACAATTATTTGAACAACAACAACAACAACAAAATCAGTTTATTATATTTATCTGAAGTGCTGTCAAGAATGTAGCAATGAAGTATAAAGAAATGAAGAGGTTCTGGTGATGAATATCAGTCCAGCTTGCCATAGAATAAATATCAGCATTTATCTCTGTCAGAGGAAGATAAAGATAATTCCTTATGTTATAAGTTATTTCAAATATTGAGCCCTGTTCGGATGTTTTGTGAGAGATTATCTGCACTTGCCTTGAAACCCAATAGTGGCCATTAATTGTCTTTCCTGACAACAAAATTAATTTCTCTTAAATGAGAATGCATTTCTAATTGGACACTTTCTTCCCTAACAAATTGTTTACAGTACCTCTGCAAGGATTCTGAAGTCATCCCTTTGCTTTGATGTTGCTGATTAATTACAGCCCACGTGGTTCTTAGTTGCTGCATTTTGAGTAACATACTTTGCTGTGAAATGTTCATCTTAATTACACACTCCCCCAGCCAAGCTTCTGCTTGAGAAGGGAACTGAACTTCTCTTGCTGCATGTGATGCCAGGCTGGATTGCTACTTTCACCCCTCCCTTCTCTCCAAGTGAGTTCAGAGCTTATGTACGTTCAGAGACTGACAGCACCCAAAATGAAATTCTCTCTTTAGGCACAGAACAGATCCAGAACTGGCAGCTCAGAGCAGCTTTCCCTCTCCCATCTCCTAGTGTCTCTGCTCGGCTTGGAGCAGCACTGATGGAGAGAACTGAGCTGGCTGGAGCATCCCTGTGTTAGCATAGGGGTCTGCCACAGCTAATTAGTCAGGCTGAGACACAGGGTTAATTAGCGTGGGCAGGATGCTGCACTAAGGGAGCAGGGCTGCTGTTTGCACCTCTCCACATGACACTGAGTTGTGCCATGTGGGTATACCCCCTATCCTTTAAATGTGATTTTTTTTTGGTGGGAGATCGCCAGGTCCTTGAACTTCTGGTGGTGAGGATGAAAGATACCAGTTCTGCTGCTTGCTGAGGTGTGTAAGCCTGCCCATGTCAGGCCACCCAGATAATTTTGCAGGAGCCCACTCAACAGCTGTCAGATAATAAGATTTTTGGACGTTCCAAACATCAGCTGGACTCTTGCTTTTATGTTTTATTAAGGATTTTAAGGCAAGAAGATTTTTATCGGTACCTTGGAGATACCCTGGTTCCACATATTTTCTCTCCATAATGCCCCCTTACAATGCACCTATAATGAATTGAACACACTGCCTTGGCTCGGGCAAGCTGCCAGTTAAGGAATTTTGCTTAAAAGAAACGAGCAACATCAGGATGGTGATGCCCTACAAATGAGCACACAAAATGATGCAGCCTTTTCCTTCTAGATGTGGCAAAGCAGGAAGAGGAATAACAAGAGGAAAAGGAGCTCCTGCTCTCTTCTTCAGCCATTATCTGTAGGTGGTGAAGCAGCGCCTGCCTTAACTCCCCACGGAGCCAGTGGAGCTCTGAGTGCTCTGAATTGCCTGTTGTCTGTTCAGGAGGACTTGGCTCCTCATTTATGCAAGAAAAAGCAGATCCCTGGAGCAAAAAATTGTGAATGCCCTCCTTTGAGTTTTTAAGGCATAGCTATGCGGTGCACTTTGTTCTATAGGGGCAAGTTCCAAATGGGTCCTTATATATTTATGGGTTTGGTTTTAGGCCACCGTTTCATCGTTTGTTTAAAAATAGTAAAACAACTGTCAAACCTTTTTTTTATTGTTCCAGGTAGGATGTGAAATCAGAGCTCCTTGCATTTGGGTGCCACAATGACAGGGCTCTTGGAGATAATTAAAACAAGTGCAATATTGACAGGAAAAAAATATATGTTTTAAAATAGCAACTGTTAAATGGAAAACAATCATCCATTTCCAAGTGATAACACATAAAATAAGTTACTGAGATCTGCAATATGCACCGAGAGTCTGAATTTTGTAGTGGGAAGAAAAAACAATAATGTCATGCAGGAACGATCTCTCAGCCTGCAAGTATTCCCTTAAGCACAATACCTTCTTGACCAATCTCTTTTAGTCCAAGAATAGGTATTTTATGTTTAAAATAACTAGCATTACAGATCCATAAACAGTTTAGCTTGTTGGTCTGGCTGAGGTAGTCCTGTCCTTTCCGCCTCTGGCTGCTTTTTTTTATTCAGTATTTTTTAACACAAAGAACTGTTCCTGTTTGCCTTACAAAGTGTGCTCAGTCCATTGCTGATTCCTTGAAGCACATTGCTATGTATTTCACGGGCTGTGTAGGCTGAACACCATTGCTTCAGCCTATATTGCTCCCAGGTTTGCTTTACCCTAGTGCTCGGATGGAACAGCATCCCTAAGCTCAATAGAAGAGGAACCACAGCCCTTTCATTTTCTCATTTTTCATGCTAAGTAATAGGGTTTCACTTTCCAATACCTCACATGGTGTTCTGAGAACATTTAATTGATTGGGTACAATTTTCAGAATCCATCACTTGACAGACAGAAAAGTGTCACTGAGTGGAGAGTGAAGCTTCGCTTCACTTGGCCACTGACACCTTGGCTGTTCCTTGTCATATTCATTTCCATTTTACATACAAAAAGAAAAGATCAGCCATGGCTAAAGGATCTGTGTAGATTTTTGCTTACTGAATTTAATTAATACCTTTATGAAAGGGGTTGTTATTTACTTTAGAAGCTGAGAAAACAAAAGACCCATCTCTGTGCTGCAGTTTACTCTGTGTGGAGTGACCATTGGCCTGTGCAGTGCTTCATTTACTTTAGCTCTATTTATTTTAGCTGCACTCTGAGGGTGAAAAGAGCTGGCAGTGGCATAAGAAACATAAGCAGCTCCTACAAAATCAAACCAGTACTGTTTAGTGCTGTGAAAGCACTCCTGAACTTTGCAGCGCTTTGCACAGGTTGGGTAATGAGGGCCTTGTTTCAACAGTAATCACAACTGAAATATAGAAACACAGAATCACAGGCTGGTTTGGGTTAGAAGGGGCCTTAGAGATCATCTAATTTCACCCTCTGCATAGGCAGGGACACCTTTCACTGCAGCAGGGGCTCCATCACTAAGACAGGAGCTATAACATGGGACCTGCAAATCTCCAGTTTCCCCAGGAGTATCCGGACGATGGAAGTGCTCTTGCCTGCACCAAGCTCAGTACATTTATTGCAGCAGGACTGGGGCCCTTGCTTCCCATTCCAAATGATTTTATTTCTGGTTCTGTGCCTGGGGAGCACCCTACAGATCCACAGAGTATCCAAGGGAGGGAATAAAGCCTACAAATCCCTCACTGTGGTCTGCAGCTTCCACAGGAGGGGACGATGGAGGTGCAGGCACTGATTGCTTCTCTGGTGACCAGTGGCAGGAGCTGAAGGAATGATATGGAGCTGTGTCAGGGGAGGTCTAGATTGGATTTAGGAAAAGGTTCTTCCCCTAGAGGGTGGCGGGCACTGCCCAGGCTCCTCAGGGAATGGGCACAGCCCCAAAGCTGCTGGAGCTCAGGAGTGTTTGGATGACAGGGGACACGCTGGGATTGTTGGAGTGTCCATGCAGGGCCAGGGGCTGAATCCTTGGGTCCCTTCCAACTCAGGAAGTTGTTATCCTATCCACTCAGGATATTGTTATTCTATGATTCTGTAATTTTGTAATTCCAGGCATCTGGGCACGGCACTAGGAGATGTGTTTTAGGGGTTGCGGTAGTAGCGCCGCGTGGATGGTTAGAATTGATGATTTACAGATTCACAGAATACTCCGAGCTGCAAGGGACACACAAGGACCATCAAGTCCAACTCTCAAGTAAATAACCCCCCCCATGAACCCACAATCTTAGTGTTATTAACACCAAGCCCTATCCAACTGAGCTAATCCCATTATTTCACAGGTCTCCGTGCTTGTTGACCCAAGTGGCCCAGGAAAAGAAGATAAAAGCTTCTAAAACATCCCTTCGCGGCGATCAACAGCCGGCCCCCCACACACACGGCCGGACTACATTTCCCAGTGTGCAGCGCGGCGGCGCGGCGGGGCCGGTGGTGCCGGCCAAGATGGCGGACGGGGCGCTGAGCCCCGGTGTGAACCTGGAGGCGTTTTCCCAGGCCATCGCCGCCATCCAGGCGCTGCGCTCCAGCGTCACCAGGGTCTTCGACTGCCTCAAGGATGGGATGCGCAACAAGGAGACCCTGGAGGGCCGCGAGAAGGGCTTCGTGGCCGCCTTCCAGGAGAGCCTGCACTCCGTCAGCCGCGACCTGGGGTGAGCAGCGGCCCCGGTGGGCAGGGAGGGGGTCCCGGGGTGTCCTGGCTCCTCTCAGCGCCCGGCGGGGCCGGTTTCACTCCACGGCAAAGTTTGAGGCAAATAAATGCGAAAACGCTCCGGTTTACTCCCCACCATCCCCCTCCCAGCACCTTTACTATTACCCCTTCGTGATGAATTACCCCTTCGTGATGAATTACCCCTTCGTGATGCTCTGCTGCAGAGTTTCCAAAGGGTTGTACGTGCTCATATTTACCTGGTTTTTGTTCTCGTTTTGTCTCCACGAAGGATCTGTCGGTGGGATTGCATTGACAAGGTGAAGGTGTTTGGCTGCAGGGAGAGTTATCTTTCTATTTTTTAGTTTTCTGTTAAAAAAATCAAGCACTTCCTAGGTGCAGACTATTCAGTAGCATCTAAGGGGTTTAAGAATGATCGTTTTATTACCAAAACTTGTCAGGCTGGAAAGTTATCCCAGGTAAGTGTAGTTTCTTAGTACCAGCAGGTGTGTTTTGTGTAAGTAGAGACAAACTGCTGAGTCTGAAGGTATGGAGAGAAGTAATGGGCAGAAGAGACACAGTGCACACAGTTTCATTCAGCAGTTTTGTGTATTTAAATTGAAAACCCCTACACAGACACAGGAAAGTACTTAGTGTACGCTTAGGGACGTGGCTGAGCGGTGGACTTGGCAATGTGAGGTTTATGGTTGGGCTTAATGATCAAAGAGGTGTTTTCCAACCTAAATGACTCAATGGTTGTCCCTGTTCATCCCACCACTGAGCTGCTGGCTTTGGCTGGATCCTCCTGGGAGCCACCAGCACTATCCAGAGAGGCATCCACGGATATTTAACCACCCCTTCCTAGGACATCTTCTGCTTCAGGGTCTTGTGTATGAGAATTTCTCTCTTGTTGATTAAAAGGCCTTGCTGATTTTTAGCTGTGATCAAGGGAATATAATTTGTTACCCACTTACCTTCTGTTGGGGAAGGTGGTGGATAACCCTTCTCATAAATGATGCTGTACCCAGCTCTAGGGGTAGGTGTGTCCCTTTGGTTTTTGGTTTTCAGGTTGAGAAGGCATCACAGTTCCTTTGGTGGTTATCCTTCTTGCCTGGCTCTGTGGCCTCCTATAGAGGAATCATGTATAACCCCAAAATCTCACTCCCAGACAGTAATAGATAACAACTCAGGAGCTGGACTTGGATCCTTGGGAGTCCCTTCCAGCTCGGGGTATTCCATGAACTGGCCTGTTCAAGCAGCAAGGGGAATATTCCAAGGTGTGCTGAAGTGAATATTACCAGTGGACTTCTATGTAGTGAAAATACTGACTGGGATCTGTCTTCAGCAAATCCTCAGTTATTATGCCTAGTCACACTTGTTTTATTGTGTTCTTTTGTCAAGGAGTATTAAGTATATTTGCAAGTGCTCACAGCACCAGAGGATTGGAAAGAATGTAGGCCATGGAAACTTCAAGGAATGATGGTTAATAAAAGAGAATTTTGTGGTAGTGAAGTCTGGAAGTCTCTTAACTGTCAGTTCCTTGATTGTTGGGAGTTTATTTTTGTAACCTTTCTTGAATGTTAATTGAGATATTTTGGATTTTTCTTTACAGATGTTTTCATAAGATGCCTTTTGAGTGCTGCATTTGACTTAGTGGAGGTTCTGAAGTTCAAACTTGGGTGAAGCACTGGGCAGTCAGAAGGAAAAGCACTTGATTAGTCATGTCACTTGAAAAACTGCTTTTTATATCTGTGCAAAGTGGCCAGTCTTTCTTCTACAGTTGATTAATGCAAGTTTAAAAAATTGCTTAACTTTTGTTATGATTAAATGTTGTGTTTGACAAATGAGATATGAAGCAATGATAGATCATTTCACAGTGAGGGATTTTTTTTTTTCCATGGGAAAATGGTGCTTATTATGCTTCAGTTGAGTATTTTACACGACAGATACACAAATTGCTCGTGGAAATCAGAAGATCCTTCCTTGTCCTGACAACTTGGAAGGCAGATACTTGATTAGTGTTCACAGCCTTTGCAGGATTGTCTCCAGGCTCAGGACTAATGCCAGTTTTTGTGTATATTTATATGAGGACAATGTTAATTTGGAGTTCTCTAATGAAATGATGAAACATCTGCTTGCTTGGTGGTTAAAAAAATTACTTCTAATATTGCAGGCTGTGCTGAAGTCAGAATTTTATGGTTTCTGAGGGACTACTTTGTTTAGGAGGTGCCCTGGGCTGTGAACAGGACCTGCCATAGTCTGACTCTTCCAGGTTGCTTTCAAAAACTTTCTTGACTTGTACTTTCTCTCAGAAGAAGAACTGAGCTTAAAAACCAACAGACCGCTTCAAATTGTTTGGGTAATAAGAGGGATTGTGTTATAAAATCAAATTTGGGATGTATTTAAAACTCATTTAGCTACTAAAATAAAGCTGGTGCATGCTGCTGCCCCTGGAGGATTGCTCATCTGTGATTTCCAGCCCTGATTCTAAAGAATGCCCTTCTGCTTTTTTCCAGGGAGCTGGAACGTCTCAGCAACCTGGTTGGGAAACCCTCAGAGAACCACCCCCTGCACAACAGTGGGCTCCTGAGCCTTGACCCTGTGCAGGACAAAACCCCCCTCTACAGCCAACTTCTCCAGGCCTACAAATGGTCAAACAAGGTAACAAAATACACCTGTGTGATTTACTTGGGTGGTGGAAGCCAGAATGCAGAGAGTATTTCTCTGCTTGTTTTAAAGGCTCCAAACCCTCTGGCAAACACTATTTTTAACCTGCATCCATGGAAAGGGCTTCCTAGGCTTTGGGATGTGGCAGAACTTTCAAGAATTTAAATTAAATAGTAGCATAATATGGAGTTTATCACAAGGTGAGATTTTTAGATTTCTGGGTTTGTTAGTATGGTAAGTAGATGAAGACAAGCTGGAGGATCCTTGTGGTTTTTAGGTTTCTTCCTCCTCCTTCATCTCCTCCATATCCTGCAGTGTTGGGGACACAGAACTATTGGTTAGAATATGCCACAGTGTAGTATCATGTGAATAGAGATTTAGTTAGTTATTGGAAGAAAAAGAGAAATAATGGGCATTCTTGGTGATAATTATCTTTAAGAGAACCTTGATTCTGTGTGTTGGAGGCTTTTTGGTGCCTTTTCTCCCTCACACCAAGCTGGTGCAAAGCCTGGGGTGCTGAAACTGCTGCTCAGAAAATAAAAAACAACCTGGAGAGCGAGAACAACCAAGAGTCCTGTTTGCCTTCTTCTGAACAAGGACTTTTGTAAAGGCCTCCCTTCTCAGGGAGAGACACAGAGGAGTGGAAGAACTCCCACAGTTGGGTATTCCCATTGCAGGTTGGGTTAGCCTTACAGCAGACTTCTGAGTTGTTTGGGGCTGTCAGAAGGACTGACTTTTTTTGGAATTGAGGAGCATAATATGTACCTAAATGTACTTTCAAGGATAAAATTATGTTTTAATTAAGAGGAGAGTTTTCTATGATACTGAGGCTTGCCCTTGATCTCAAAGGGGGTATTAACTCCCAAGCATTTCCATATTTAGCATCTTAAGTAAAATAAAATAAATGAAAAGTATGTTGTGTCCCTGCATCTGGCAGTAAACACTGTAGTGGGATATTAGAACAGAGAATCAACAGCTTATGTCACCTCCAAACTATTTCTAGGAAAGAGTCCTGTAGGGAAGTTGTCATCAGAAATTTTGAAGCTTTTCCCCTACCATTTTCTGCCCATGGTCTCAAAACCAGCTTTGTATTCAGCACCTTTGACATCCCTCCTTTTTTTCGTATTTTTCGTATCATATATATGACATTGAGTTTTAAGAAATGTAAAAGAAAAAGACAGATAATATTAATGCACTCTTTTACATTTAAAAAATTGAATTGTTTTTGCTGAAAGAAACTTCTTTCTCAACCACAAAATTCAGTTTGATAAACCTGTATGTTGAATATATGTAGGATTTGGATAGGTATGTTTCCTTTTCTACTCTGAACACAATCTACTTGTGGGTCAAAAATATTCCTTTCCCCACCTAATTTTCTTGAATAAGTAAATGTGGCATTGCAATTATTGCTGGCCTCTGAGCACTGTTATGTTTCAGGTTGCCTGTTCCCATCCTGATTTTTTTGAGCATGCCTATTACTTTTTGTGGAAGTATTAAGATGAGTAAGTATTTAAAAGCTCTCTTAAAGTTATGTTTGAAATACTGTAAGCTGGTAAAAAATATAAAAGATGGATTAATTTTTGTTACAATAATTATTAGTAGTAAGTGTGGGGTTGTAGCTTTTAATACCTTTATGCAAGACAGCAGGAGTAAGCAGGAATAATAAATCTGAAAATATTTAGAGCATTAAAAGAAACAGGTCCACTTTAAATTATTTATTATGATACATGAGCCAGGAGGACTTTGAGAGTACACAAATACTTTGTAGGCAAATTCTTGTTATATATTGAGCCAACCATTCTAATATTATTCAGATTTGAGATAGGATTCTGCAGTAATGTTTGTATGAATATCACAGTAATATTCATACAGTAATGGGTCAGAATGCAGATATGTGTTAATGTTTTTTAGAATCAGCAGAATTTGGCAGTGAGAGAAATTTGGTATGTTTAGAAAATGGGGGACAGGAAAGATTTTTAAGTGGGGAATTAGTAATTGAGAAAATACTTCATGTTTGCTTGTGTTCTGTGCTGTTAGCAGCAGATTATTGGCACTGAAGAAAAAATAATTAATTTGCTACTTTCAGCAAAAGTAAAAGTAGGAAAACATACAAACTTGTAAGGCAGTTAAGTCTTCAGGGATTTAATTACTTCTTTAGGTCATTATCAGAGTAAACTCAGGCAGTAATGAAATAGCTTTACAGAGCTATTCTAATGTAGTTTTTTATTAACTTAGAGTGTTATGGAGCTTTGAAGAGCAATTTTTTTTGTAATCCTGGATTCTGATTTCAGGAAGCTGGAAGTTTTAGTATCCTGTGCCCTCATATTCACAATGAAATGTTGTAGGAGAAAAACAGTAACTTTTATATTTCAGCTGTGAAACAGAAGTCAGAGACAGCAGAGATAAAAACAAAACACTGGCTAAGTTGCAGGAGATGTGTTGCCTGTGTGAGGGTGTGAGCTGCTGGTTTTACCAGCACAGATCCTTCTGTTCTGCTTAATTCTTCATTGCTAAGTACACTTCTGGAATAAGAGTTATTTCATTACTTCTCCTGGCTGCCTTCAGTTCTTATGATGTGTCTCGTGTTTCCAGCTGCTTCGCAGGGATGGTTTCAAAGTGATGGTCTGTCAATACACTTTAGGTCTGCCTGCATTTAATTTTTAATTTGTGACCCCTTTGTGGTTTGCCTGCTTGTATTTTTGATGAGCTGAGATAAGGGCATTTTCCTCTGCCTTTGATTGTTCATGCATTACTGATGGCATGAACGGCCCCACGGCTGCCAGGGGAGGAGACTTCTGGGGCTGTGGTGCCATTCCAAAAGAACATTCACGAAATACAAAGGAAATGAGTGCCCAGACTGTGCTGCACGTCTCAATGCATCCTGCTTATTTTTATGACATGAGGAGACTGTTAAAAGTCACTTTTAGGACAATAATAAGTAAGGTTGGTAATAACTGGGCCACCTGTGAGAAGCAAATTAATATTCAGTATATCCAAGCACTGTCCTGTGGTTCGTGAGTTGCTGGATGTTAGAATAGCTCTTTCTTTCTATTTGCAGCTTTGTTTTGATGGTGGGTCCAGAAAATGCCTGATTTTGTTCTGGTCTTGGATGCATGGACAAGTTTTTGGGTTGAGTAGCAGTGCTGGATGTGAAATGGAGTGAAGATCATAGTGACAGACACGAATGGGAAATGCTGTGTTTAAGATGTGTTAACAGAGGAGATGAGACTAAGCTGACACTTACTGCCTTGGTTTATTTACCACAGTTAAGACTTGTAGCTGTGCTTGGTTATGGATTTGGAGAAGACCAACTTTCAGGTGCCAATTTACTGACCCCTTTGGCTGAGTGCAGTAGAGATGAGTTGCATTTAATTGTGATTTCACAGATACTTGCCCTGAACCTCTTTTTACTGTTCCTGTCAGTCACAGCACTGGTTCCTCCATTTCTGATTGTAAGTTTACCTGCTTCAGGAGTAAGAAGAAGTCCAGTGGGAAGAATGAAAACTTCCCTTACAGAAGCGTGTTATCTTGGCAGTGCTTGTTATTTATGAGCACCTGCTCTCCTGATATTTACTTATTGTAGTTTGTCCAATAGTTTTGCAGATGGTAAAGTTGTCTGTGTAATGGAAGCAGCTGTTAGGGAACACAACAGCTTGTCAAATGCATTAATTGCATACACACACAGCTGTAAAGGAACTTTCCTTTTTCAGGTGTTTAATAGCTCTCACCAAGCCATAGCTGAAAAACACAGGAAGTTTTATTTTTTTGCAAGTAACAGCTAAGTGCTTTTTCTTCTGTGCTTTAACTTATTTTATATATCAGTAGAAATCATGGAAGTGAATTACTTTGCTGCCTGTGGGGTGCATGGAGCCGTGTAGTAGCCATGGAACAGTATTTAGGTCCAGTTGATAAATTTCTTTTCCCCTCCTCTTCAATTTTATTTAAGAAAATAGGTTATCTTTATTACAATTGAAGTGCTGTTTCCCAGAAGGATCCATATGTACCCTCTAATGTAATACTGAAGATATAATATTAGATAAGGTAAAAATGAGCTATCATTCTGCAAGGTTAATGCAGAGAGAGTATTATGGGTAAGATAGGATGTTTGTAGATAGCAGTAGGTTTTTTTTTCCTCAGGAACTGTCTCTGTTGAGTCATTGCACTTGAATTCTGGGTTTAGTAGTTATGTACATCTTGGCAGATGATTTTTTTTTTTTTATGATCTACTGCTGTGTCTGAGCAGGTGAAATCTGAGATGACAGCAGCAGCCAGGAGGGCTCCTGGTTGGTTTGTGTGTGGCCTGATGCTGCCTGGAGCACTCAGGACTGGGTTGCAGAAGCTCTGCCTTGCCCCTCATTACCAGCCTGCTTCTCACATTATCCTGGAATTCAAGAGGAATCACCACAGAGAAGACATCAGCTAAGTTTAGATTAAAGGAATTTTTGAAAGTCACTTTCTAGACTGAAATACTGATTAAGTTCTGATATTTTTTTTTTTTTTTTTTAAGAGCTGTGACCTCAGATTTGTGGTAGATACTGCAAGAACTCTCTTCTCTTGCTCTTCAGGATGCTTCTATGCCAGGTGCCCTTGTGCCACCCTTCCCTGCTCCCAATGCTGCTTGTTTCCTGCAGGAGATGAGACCACCAACTCATGAATATCAGCTTCCTTTACTAAGCAGCTGCCTGTTTCTCAATATTTATTCTCAATACTGGGCAACAAAGAGGTTTTGTAGGGGGAGAAAGTTCTTGTTGGTGCTGTGGTTAATCCAATACCATCCTTCCCCACACGTGAAATGTTCAGTGAAGCTTGTGGTGTGGTCACTTGATCCAGCTACAGTAATGCAGGTGGTCAGAGCAGGTGCAGGTTTTTGGAATCCAGGAGTGTCAGCTCATTCTTTGAGTGGTATAAACTTTGGGTTTCCATCTGCAGCTTCATGAAGTGAGGTTATTTGTGGCCTGCAGTGTGTACTTGCTCATCCTTTGCCCTTGGTAAAGTGTTCCATGCCCTCGCCCTGTGGGTGCCTGAGGCAGTGCCTGTTAAGGGGTTTCCACTTGCTCCAGTGGAACAGAAAACAGTTATATTTTATATCCACTGAGCAAGGAAAATGCTTTTTTTGGGCAGGCTTCCCCTCTCTTGCTGGGATGTTATTTAGTTACTTGTGCCCCACATTTGAGCTTTAATCACTGTAGAGGTTTTTTGCTTGTTGTTTGTTTAGGTGAAGGCTGTGTGCACAATGGATCAGCTCCCAAACCAAGGCTCCAGAATTACTTTCAGCTTGTGAAAGAATGCTGTGTTTGCTGGAGAGCAGCAAACTCAGTCTCCTCTGCGTTGCTGAGTGACAGCAGAATCAGCTGAGTTCACTTGCTCAAGTAAAAATAGTCTTCTGCAAGTCATCTTTCCTTCTCCCCCTTCCTTTGGCAGGGAAGGGTTTGTGTTCAGACCTTCAGATAATTTTATTAACAGCAGTAGAAGTGGGGAAATTGAGCACAATTGTAGTTTTGAACAGGTGATGTTATTTTAAATCTTTTCCTGGATTTTTAACTTCACTGAAGTGCAGTATTGTATCCCCTGCTGTTTTCAGAGTTGCATTTATCCACGTGCTTTACTCCAGTTCCAACTCTTCTTGAACCCATGTGTGTAGGTGTGTGTGAGGGGTGGTGCTATTGTTTTATCTTCATGACATGCTGCTTAAAAAACATGATAACCATGTGTTTGGGAAGGCTGTTTTCTACTGCTTCAAGCAGGAAGTAAAGAAATCAACTTTTCTGACTTCATAACTTTTTGGGGAAGTAGGATTTATACCAAATTACTTCATTTACTTATCTGTGAAAAGATTATTTTGGCAGCTTGGATAAACTTCACAATATCTGTGCATTTTAAGTTTTCTAAGTGAACAGAGCTGGACAGGAGTTGTCATAAATTTATTTGAAAGTAATATGCTGGGAAATACAAAATGAAAAAAAATTACTGTTGATCTGCATGTGGAAATAGGCTAAAAATATTTGGATTTAAATTTGTTGCTTCATAGCTTCCTCTTGTTTTTACATAAATTTAAAATCGACCTGTTAAGATTACCATTAATGAGTTAAAATGATTTTCTGTCACATGACTGAAGAGAAAAGGTATAGATAGGTTTTGTTTATTAAATTATTTCGATATGTTCCCTGATAAATTATTTGTATAAATTGTGTTTATTGTAGGTCTCCAAAAAAATAAAAAAAGGCAATCAATAGAGCATGTAGAGAAAGACCAGACTTGTTACAGCTGCACTTGGTAGCTTAGTATTGATTAGACACAAATACTGAGTTTAATGACAATAAATGACATTAAATGTTTACCGTGATAGCAGAGAAACACTGCAGAACAGGAAAAAAAGTACTTCCTCTTGATTGTAAAAGGACATGTTCATTGCAAGGAACATTAATATTGAATTTTGGGTGTGCTCAAACATTTTAAACTTACTGTAGTTTTACAGCAGCATGGACAATGTAACTGGATTATTGTGTTGGCACTTCTTGGGAATTTCAGGCAGGTGGCCAAAATGTTGTATTTTCAGGGCTTTCTTTTCTACAGAAATGCACCATTATAATATTGTGGCATCCTGTTAACGTGGAGATCCACAGATTCTGGTGGAATCTGATCTGTAAGAGCAGAATCAGAGCTTCCTAGATTGGGAACTCCAGCTGTGGGCTCCTTTCCTGTGCAGATCAGCCACAGGAATTTCTATTCCTGTCCCTGGAGATATGAATGGCACAGCCTGGTGGGTTTTGTACACTGGACACAAAACAGGAGCTGGGCCACTTGGATTCTATTCCTGTTTTTCATACTAATTGTTGTAACCTTGAACAGGACGTGTGAATTTTTACTGTGCCTCATTTTCCGTGCAGATAAAAGAGGATAATATCACTTAACCTACTTCTTGGGAGAGTTTCTGCTCTAAATGTGTCTCAAGTGCATTGGGTTCTTTGGACAGAAATGTTTTGTAGGTGCCAAGTATTGTACAGCTAGTGACTAATGTTGTCTGCTGGCAGTCTGGAAAAATGCCCTTTATGGGCAATTCTGTGTGATTTTGGGCAAATATCTGGTGAAATGTCCTTGCTGTTCAGAATTAGTATGTTCTGGTTTTTCCTTTTTTATTTTTCTTTTTTTGTATGAGTGGGAAACAGGTGGTTACCTCTCTGCTTCCAACTGCTGCAGTTATTAATTACTGCTCAGTTGCCTGCTTGGAGAATACTGACTTTTCTTATTGCAGGGTTGATTTTAGTGACCAGCCATGGCAGGGATGGCAAATTCAGGTGGTATGGAAATTATCCTTGGTATTTTCATGATGGGGACAAAAAGCACTGGAAAAGCTGTGATGAGGAAAAAAGTGCTTGTACCAAAATGTAATTTCAATAGTCCAGTGTAATGAAATGTACTGAAATGTAATTTTAGAAGTGTGCTTTACTGGAGAAGGAAAAAGGTGGGACACGAAATTTTTCTGAGGTTCTTTGAGCTCTGCAATGATAGTTTAAAAAAAGGAAGTGAATACAGTGAGAGGGGGAAAATGGTGAAAACCATAAGGAAAGCTGGGAAGCTCAGAATAATAGCAGTAAAGGCAGAATCACCAACTACTCCTTGTTAGACAGGGCTTGTTTTCCCTGGAGATCCTGCCCAAAGCAGTGTCTGGGGCATTAGAGATGGAGAACATCAGTTATGTCTTCTCTTTGGAAAAGCATCTTCCCTCCTCAGCTCTGAATCCCTGGAATCTTCAGCTCTTGGGCTCCCCGTTTCTTTGCCTTTGATTTTTGTGTTGGTTGCTGACAAAAGTTCAAGCCAGACTTATTGTAACTGTTTTATTGTTATCTTACAGCTATAAAAGTGGTTTTGACACCTGATAATACGAACAAAAGGAAATGAAAATTGCCAATGTGTTTTTTTTCCTTGCGCTATGGGAAGTTATTGTGGCAGGTGAGAATTTCCTGCATATGCTGACTTGTGCTAAGAGAGAAATTAGTTGAATTTATTTGACATTTTAGTAGTCTGAGGTTACTCTATATCTTTAGGAGGAGAACTGTTATGAGGAGTAACTTGTTGCTTAAAAAATGAGAAATAATTAGCCTTTGGTTCTGACTTATTTTTGCTACATAGTTTGAGTGTTTTATATCTGTGATCCTCCCGGAGTTAGCATAGTAATAATTCACATCAGCTTGCTGTTGTGAAGTAAGGTTATGTGTCCAAACAGAATTGCCTTTCTTACTGAATTTTTTTAAAGAATATTTTGTTTCAAATCTGAAGCAGCCTGAGAGCAATGAGACGGTGTTTTTCTAGTGTTATGCCTAGTGTTTGTTGTTATTCAACAGTATTTTTCAAGGCTCTGATCAAAATAATGCTGTAAGCAGTACCAGTCTCACTTTTCCTAATTATGGGAAGTGATCTATCAATAACACACTATTATAAATCACAGCCCCCTTGTCAGCTGGTGGGAATTATTTAATGCTTTGCAACACCTTTATTTGCTAATGAGGGGTTTTTTTTCCCTGTTCCTTTGATAAGTATTAATGCCCTAGCTGTTAGTCCATTTCAGGATGGAAATGATTGATGTGGCTCTGTTTTAACCAAAACACTTCTGCCCACTCCTGGTTCTTCCTCCTCTAACTCCTGCAAGAACTCCTCATACAGTTCATGCAGGATGGCTCAAAGATGTAATTTATAAGGCAGTGATCACTTTCCCTAAGTTGTGCAGTGTGGTCATCAAATTAAAACTGCCTTGCTTTGTATTGAGTTTGAGTGCAGCTAAGCCAGGCACAGGCACAGAAACGTGGCCTGGGTAACTCACAGTACAGCCATCAGAGCAGCAGAAAAGGCTTTACTTTCAGAATCTGAGGAATACAACAAAGTATAACTGGAAATCCATGTTGTCTGGGGATTAATTGATGAATATGCAGGACTGCAGAGCAAGAGCAGCCTTGTGAGAAAGCCTCAGACCCTGCATTCCTTTGAATTTCCAGTTCTCCTGCTGCCTCAGCTCTCTGTGGCCCAGGCTGACTCGCTGCTGGTGATAAAGCCTGACCATTTTGTGGATGGTGCCACCATGAAAACACAGAGAATGTTTTCAGAGCCTCAGTGTCCTTTCTCACTTTCTTTGAGGCAAATTAAAGATGTTTGTAAAGCGTTTGCTGACCTTTGTATGAAGGGCATTCAAGGAATATGAACACTAATATAAAATTACTGATGCAGGTGATAAGCATCCCACAGGTATTCTTCATATGGAAAAGATTTTTTTGTAGCTTCTAGAGGAAATCAAATAAAATGGAAAATTTAATGATGTCACCCTGTTGCTCTCTACTTTTGTTGTTGTCAGGTCTTTTATTGTGACTGTTGTTTGGTTTTTTTAATGCAGGAGTAGACTCATCTGTGTTCTTCTTTGAGTTCTCTTTTGAAGTTACAGAAGTTGCCCCCCTCAGACAGTTCACAGTGGATTTATTTGAGTTGCAAATAAACAGTGCTCAGTTCTTCCCCATTGTATCTTAATCTCATGCTATTGATAATTGGGTAACAAAACGTGGAGATGGTTTAACTGCTAATAAAATTGAGACTGGTCTGTGTAAGCATGTAATCAAAACTGCATTTCTGACCACTGGCTGCTGCCTTGTGAAAATGTGCATTTGGCAAAAAAGGTGACAGCAGTTTTTTGTTCAGCAGGAGTTAATACTGAGCTGCTGATGTTGAAGGTGTGTAAACCACAGGGTCTGTGGTGACCCTCGAAATCTCTTGTGTCTTGGGATCAATGCAGACTGATTTTTATTTTCCTGGGAGGGAAGAGTCATCCTGCCCTGGACAAAGGCTGGTGTTTTGTGGCTCTGTGACAGCTGAAGAATGTGAGTGAGAAATTACAGCCCATGACATCAGGACCATTACTGGGTAAGAACTGGAGGCTGTGTAGCTCTGTGCTGCTGTCAGGCTTTTGGCAGTTCCAGAACCATGTCTTGGCTCTCTTGAAATCTCCTGAAATCCCTGTGGTTGGGCTGGTTTGGGGATTGGTAGGAAAATAGAGAAGAGATCAGAGTATGATCATTACACTCAGAGCTGCTTCCCTCCCCACTCCGTTTGTTGCTGGTTTATTTTCTTGGTATGAGCTAGCATTTAAATCTACTAGAGCTGTCAAATCCTGAAGTTCTGGAAATAAAGACACTTATCAGTACATGTTATCATGTCCTTTGCTGATACAAGATTAGCCCAAGCATTTATAGCAGTTCATTTAATCTTATTTTAGGTGCCTGGATGTAATGATTCTTGCAGAAGAAACAAAAACCATGAATAAATCCTTTAACCACTGACACTTGTTCAGTTACAGTATATGAAAAAGATGTCCTCTAAATTAATAAAAGAAGATTTAATGAAAGCAAATTGATTCTACCAGGTGCTGGTGTTTCACATTTTTGATCTTTTCACAGAAAGATCAAAAGTTTCTGTATCCTGAGCAGCAGCTGCCTTGTTGTGCTCTTTTGTGAGGTTCTTGGCTTAGCGTGAAGCATTCAGTCATGCTTTGGAGCTGCACTGAGTGTGCTGAAAACTTAAGCCCTCAAGTTAAAATGCCTAATTTGGAATTGGGTGAGCAATGTGAGTGGAGAAATGGCACATGGCTGCAGTTGCATGATTGCCTGCTCTTCTAGTGAGTTAAAAATTAATTTCTTGGGGTGTACATTTTTTTTACAGACTCATGAATTTGCCTGTTCTCAGATACCTCTTCTTCAAAAGCCCATCTGCTGACAAGCTGACAGTAATAACTAATCTCCTTATTAGATGGAATTAGCATGAATCATCATTATGAGAAATAATGACCATGTTGAAATGCTGAGGGTATTTTCAAGATTACCTCAGACTTGGTTGGCAAGGAGGGTATAATGGCTACATCCTAGAGCACGTAATAAAATCACAGAGGTCTTTGATGTTCGGAGTTGTGCTTTGGAACAAATAGTTCTATTCCAAACCAGTGCAGCCTTGATTAATTTGGTTGTTGTATCTGGATTCTCTAAGCTCCTCTGTAACTGGTAGTGGCAGAGTACTAAAGGTGCTCTGTGCACTGCATGGGCCATTAGACACAAAGGAATTGTATCTTGATGTGACATTTTACAGTATATTCTAAAATAGATGTATTTACTTCTCATTACGTGAAACTGCAATTCCTGGGGAAATCAATATTGAAAATACCCACTAAAAGCCTCCCAGGATCTGCAAGCATGCACAAAAAGGAGCTGGATGCATGTGCTATTACCCACAAGTGGTGGGTTAAAGTGAATTATTTTAATCTTTTCATGTCAACATCAATTCAGTATATTTTCCTTATTGCACCAGCCTGTTACTGCTATAGAAGATGCAGAGAATGTGGACTGGAGCAGCAAGAGTCCTCAGGTGTTTTTGAACTGTTTTAAGCTGCCCGTGGTTTGAAAATATTCAAGAATCTGTGATATGAGCTGTTTGACATTTTGCCTATTCCAAATGTTCAAAGGAATAAGTCTACATAAAGAGTGTTAAAATGAGAGAGTCTTTGTGACAACGTCTGGATCTCAGAATGTTACTTTATTTCTCTTTTGGCTGACCACCACGATAAAACAGCTGAATCAAATACGTTCTTTTATGTATAAAATACATTTTTTGGGTTTTGACAGCTTGTTTCCAGTTTTAGTCTAATTCAGTTTGAAACAGCTGTTCCTGATCTCTGCAAAACAGTTTTCTGATGGAAATCATGACATTCTCAACTACTGCAGCGTTACTGGGCTCTGTCTCATTTCAGATGGTGGCTTTTCTTTATGGGAAGAGAATTCCTCATTCAGAGAAAATGTCACTTTTGTATCAAATAAGCTGCAGTTAGAAAGATAATGGCTTCCTCCTCCTTCTGAGGTTATCCCTCAGTGAGGGTGGATATATGTTTCTCTTTTGAGAAAAAAACATCCCTGTGTGTTTTACCATTAGTTCGATTTTTATTCTAATGTTCCCTGCCCTACCCATCTGCTTTCAGTTGGGTTCTATTTAGAGTCTCCCCTGCAGTTGTCTCTGCACTCAGACTTAACAAGTTCTCTGCTTTGCCGTCTGCTTCAGTTTTACTCTGGAGTCAAATCTTATATTTTCAGAATTTTCAGTGTAGCATTTTCAGTTTGCTCAGTGCCATCTTTTTTTTTTTTTTTTTTTTTTTTTTTTTTTTTTTTTTGGCTGCACTGCTTGATGCTTCTTCCAAAGCTGTTTGTAGAAATTTCATAGATCACAGAGCTGCTCAAGTCTGTAAGCTCTCTTGTGCCTGATAAAGCACCAGCTAACCTTTCATTTCCAATTTTCTGGTTCTTTTGCACACCCTGCATGTAATACGGAGTGAAGTCAATAACTTTCAGCTTAAAAAAACTTGCCATGTAGTTGACTCTGTGAACACGAGTGTGTGATGTGGACTTCCCAAAACGCTTCTGATGGGGAGGATGAGGTTTCACGAGTCTCTTTGTTGTGTGTGTCTTTTTTCCGTGTAAAATATCAAACTCCAAAATAAGGGTTGTGCTACAGAGTGAGTGTTCAAGAAACCTGAGAGAGATGCTGCACATGAGCAGGATCCCTGCTGTTGCTGGTCCTCCCTTCCAAGCCCACTGTGGACAAACACCATTCTGAAGTCTCTTTTGAGGTTTGTTTTTTTTAAAGGACAATTTATCAGCTGAAATAAAACTACCATCCAACACAACAGGAAAGCTTTTAAGCTTTACTTCCTAAAGAGCTGCTAAATATGTTTTCCGTTCCAAATTCAATGTTTTGCCTGGCAAATACTTTGGAGTGTTTGTAGTTTCCCTTGTATTTTTTTTTTTCCCACAGTCTAAAAAAGCAGTCTCGGGGCTGCATTAGGATTAAGTGAGATTAGAAACATCTTCTTTCCATCCCTCTTGTGTACCTCATGTGGATACATCCTAATTGTATTGATATTGCATTCATCCTGCAAGAATCGGAGACCTTTAGCGTCTGCTGAGGCTGCAGTTTTGATGGTGTGTTTTTCTTGCAAGTGAAATCAATTCAGACAAATCTTGGTAACTTTTACAAGAAAATGAAATGACTGTGCCAGGCAGGCACGGGAAGTTTTTTAAGCATGGGCACGCTCTTAGATCACACACGGGGTCGTTCCAGCAGAATCGATTGGTTGATCTACTAGATTTAAAGGTCAACTGTAATCACATTTCAGGAAGATTGAGGAAGATATAAAATTGCTACTGTGCTTTTCTGGGTCACATACCCGCTTGTGGTGCTCTTTGCTTTTCCCCTGTACATCTTCATTTGCTCAGCCAGAGCATCAATACAGAAAGGGCACAAGTCAATGTGCTCGCTTTCTGCTGTCGATGAGGGAGCTACTTAGTTGTTATTTCCTCCAAGCCAATACTTTCCCTCTGGAAGGGCTGAGGCACAGAGGAGTTCACTGCACCTGATGGATTTGGAAGGAACACATCTCTCTTCCAGGGAAAAGCTGGGAGAAGAGCTGCAGTCTGGCTGTCTTGTTGGATAATCCACGCAATTGCTTGAGCTGCTGCATCCCAAGGATGATTCTGTCCATTCAAAGAGCAGCACAGGTGCAGAGAGTTGCCCTTTCATGTGTGAGGAACTTCAAAAGAACTTCTCATTACTCTTGTTTTATGCTGCACTTTGTGTTACGCAGATGTCCATAGAGACCAGGCAGTTTTGGAATATTCTGTTTTGTAGATAGGGTGTTTCAAAGTCGTATTTCCATGTAATAGGCAATAATATCTGCACACACAGGTAAATCTGTTAATTTTTTGCAGGAGCCCAAATAAAACAGCTGTGTTGCCATAGCAGGTTGCATGAATTAAAAGCAGTGGGGAGATGGAATATTCAGCTGCTCAGATAAAATTAATTTTCCCTGCAAAGTAAGAGTCTTGAAATGAAAAAGAGGTTGATGGGGGGAAAGAGATTTCATTTAGGTTGATAAACCAAAACACATTTCTGTTCAAGTTTGTTCCCTCATGAACCATATTATTGCTATATTGGTTTGATAGGACTTTATTAATGAAGTTCTGCTATTTTCCTGTACTGACAAACTTGTGTGGCTCTTCCATGGAATAATAGAGAAGAAGTTTAAATTGGAATAGACTTTAATGGTGTGGGAGCTGATCCTGAATCAGAGGGTACAGCATTGCAGATACTTTTAGCTAATCTTCAAACAAATTTCAAAGTAACTTTTTTTTTTTTTTTGTGGCTAGTAAATGCATATTTGCTGATGGTCAGGCTATGGAAAGGATTTTGTTGTGTTAGCAGAACACGGAAAGATGATTCTCTTTAAGAGTCACATTCCTTCAAAAAATCTGTTGTAGGTCATGTTAGCTGTTTTACAAAGGGTATTTGTAGTAGAACTCTCTAAGCCTAAATGAACTCAGAGAGTACTGTCCTTAGTGCATTTTCATATGTGCTAACTTGCAAAATGTAGTAATTCCCAGATGGATGGAAATCAGGGTCTGTGGCTTTTCTCTAAGCATCCATGACCTGCTTTTAAAGCAGACATAGACATAGAGCAGTGGCTAAAGGCTCTGCTTGAGTGGGCTGAGGAGACATTTATTGTGCATTTATTTAAGGTGCCCTTTTTCAGAGATTCTTGCTCTGCTGGCTGCCTAAATCCAGTCTGTGTTTTGCTTTGTCAGCCACTGTGAAGTCTGGAAATCTAATGTCTCATGTTCACTACTCTTATGGTAAAGATGGAAAGGGTTTTTTTCCTAAATAAATAATGGACCAGTGAAAGTTTTCAGAGACTTGCATGATCAAACTGGAGTAGCAACACATCCTTTGTGGTTTTCTCAGTGGCTGATGAAGTCAAACATGCCTTGACGGAATGATTTGTTTTTTCTTTTCTTTCAAGTTGCTTAAATCTATTTATTTTCTTTAACCTTTGTTGACATTTGTTTGTCTTCATTAAAAGGGTACTTAGGGAAACAATGAATCTTGTAAAGGGCAGAAGTAGTTTAAAGAAGGGTACTGCAAAAGCAGTTATTAATTTCATGCCTGCAGTTGGATGTCATCCTGACCAGTAGGTTTGAAAGATTCTTGCAGGAACTTCAGAGAGGTTGAAAACAAGAATCTGTGACATATTCACGAGGTTTTTCAGGCTACAGGGAATTGTCAGGTTATAAAAGAATGCTTCTGTGTGAAAGGAAGTCTGCAAAGTCAGAAAAACCTGTCAGTAGGATTGTTAGTGTCATGTAAAGTTTATGCCTTTTTCTGTTCTTGTTTTTCCTCCAACTCATAGGGCTTTATATTCTGTCTTTCTTCAGTTTGGTAATTGTAGCAGCAGATGCTGCTTGCAATTGAAACAGTTTAATATATGATCCTTCAGTTGACAAAATAAAATACCCATTAGGAAAGGGGAAGAATAATCCCTTTGTTATCAAGAGTACTTGAACAAAGGTGTTTAATCAATCTTAATATTTGCTTTCTTGAGAAGAGTAATGCCAGTGGCCACAGTCCTGGCAGGAGGATGCAGGGACTGTACACACAGGTTCTGTTTTAATCCTTCTACAATGTCCCAGGCTTAAGTCTGGAAAAAGAGAAATACATCTGAAAGCATCTTCCTTAAAAAGAACTTGCTTTGATTTTCTATTTGATTATTACTTTGAAGAACAGTAACATTTGGTTACTCCCTGAGAGTGATGATAAATTTGCTTTTGAGTTTTACAAGTCTACCCCAAGTGCAGGCAGTTGTGTGCTCATGCTGAATTCTAAACCATTTGTAAAACTGTGTGCAGAGGCCTTTTACCAACATCAGCAACTGTGTCAGTGAGTTTTGATTTAAGGAAAAAAATAGACATATTCTACAGTAAAACACTGGATTTTTGTAAAATTAAAACAATCCTGTAGGTGAAGCAGGAATATGTCAGCATAATCTGTAGCTGAGTAGCGTCACCTGTCATGGTGTGCAAGGCAAGATGATATTTCCTCTGCTAAATCCAGCTCCTGAGCTTGCCCTTTAAACAACCTGATTTATCACAGGAAACTTGCAGAGGAAGAAGGATCTTATGCTTGGCTTTTAATTGGGGCTTTCACCTGTGCTCTGATTCCATCGTGAGTATATATTTATTTTAAGAGGTTCTTACGGTCAAAGAGTTTATAATGTCTTGGTCTTTCTGAAAAGTTTTGTGCTAGATTTTAGGCTTATTTTAAGTTCTTGCATAACTGGTATATTGCTTAGTCACGATGGCCTTGAAATGCAATACTTAAAAAAAAAAATTAGTTTGAGGTCCTTACGCATTTGTCAAGAACTCCTTCACCCGCTCTTCCTGTGTTGATGTGTTTGTTGATGTGTTCCCTGCCATTGCCTCTGGGTATGTCCTCAAGGCTCAAACAGGGCCATTTCCCTTTGGAACCAGCTTCTTGTCTCCTCCAGCATGGAGTTGCAAACTTCCTTTGGCAAATTTGGGTTTTCTTCCACGTAAATAAGTCTGCCAGAAAGAAAAGCAAACCCTAAAACCCCCTCAGCTTGGTAACGCTGCCCGGTGCAGTCTGTGCCATCTCCATGGTTTTGAGCCTTCATTATGCAGCTTGCACTCCACACACTTTTATTTAAAGCAGAGCTAAAAGTAGAACTAAATAGCTGACGTTCAGAGACGTTTGGAGTGATGCAGAATTCCTGGGAGGGGGCCGGGACAGGAAGAGGAGCACTGCTCCTGCCGGGTGGATGGAGCTCATTTATTTGCACAGAACTGTCTATGCAGGACTCTTGCAAAAACTCTGAAGGAGCCCTCGCTTTATCATGGAATATAGGCCAACTGGAATAAAAACTTCTGTTTTCTTCTACTCTCGTTTACTTCTCTTTTGTTTGATCCTCTGAAGTGATGGAATTCGTGTGCTGTGGCTGTTACAGCCAGGCAAACTCTTGCTGCTGAGCTATTGCAGCATCTCTGTGCTGACTGCTTTTCATGGAGCCATCTCCATATTGCAGAGCCATCTGTTTTCCTTACTGTCCAGGCATTGGGCTCACTAGTATAAATTACTGACTGCTCCATAGCTTTCCATTGTTCCTGTTTGTTCAGCGTGCCACCAGCAGCCCTTCAGCTCTCCAGCACCATTTTTAAGTTTTCCTTGCTCTTTTATGTTTTTGTGAACGCCTCAGGCAAAAACTATAGTTGAGTGAATTGTCAGTTTTTCACGTTGCTGAATTACTGGCTTGATAAAATAAACTTTGTAGGTAGGTAGTGTCCTCATTAAAAAAGATTTTGTAGCTGGAGAAGTGATGGAAGCAAGTTCAAAAATCATCGTTTGTGAGAAGCAGTGTCTCGCTCCCCCACCGCCCCAGTTTCCTTAAATGCACACCAGTTTGTCATATTGCTGGTGCTATGAGCTCATTCAGAAAGATCCTTTTTGGTTGTGTAAGTACATGCACTGCTGAAGAGTTGAGGATACTTTCAGAAAACTTAATGCTGAATTTATCAGCTCTTATCTGCTTCGAAATTGTAATATAAAATTCCAACTGTAATTGTAATGTAACGCTTGCATCGGGTTTTTTAAAAAGTAATTTCCTTGTCTGTCTTCAAGACCAAAAGATACAGGTTTGGGTTGTGTTTTCTTTCTTCTTACACGTATGACACATTTTTTCATTCCCACTTCCAGTGGTTCTCCAAAGTTCTGCACCCACAATACTGCAGTGACAGGTACTGTGTGTGCTGAGCTCCATAGGGAGTTTGCTTCTGGCCAGCTCAGTACTGTTGGAGAAGGAGTTACTTTGGTTTTTGAGGTGAGGACAGTAAGTGAGAATATAAGGTGGAGTATTCTGTGGCTGTTCAGGACTGGCAAGCTTTGGAAGGTGGCAGATGATATTTATGAGTTGCATTGAGGTTTTTATGGGAAGCAGTCAATAGGATGAGTTTGATACCAGTGCACAATAGGGTGATGCTGAAATTTTGGTACAACACAAACCATGTATAGGGAGTTCAGTGCTGTTTCCCAGAGACAGCTGGACTTCTTGGAATTACCCAGTTAAGGGATGGATGTGATAACAGCTGTGAATGGAGTGATGCAGGTACAGGAAAGGAGAACCCCATCAGAGCCTCACTGGCTCTTTCAAGAGATTAAGTAATATTGTGATGATTTTTTTCTTAATATTGAGGAACATTCAGAAAAAAAGGGCCAATAGTGTTCATTTGTCCTGTAGGGGCTTGTAGGCAGCGTGGCCTTCAGCAGAGATGGGTGAAGTAGTTAAGACAATCACTGGTAATTGTTTATTTTATGATTGAGGGAGGAAACACAGCCTTGGTTGAATGAAGCTGTGTGGATGCATTTTCTATTCCAATCCAATGTTATTCCCTCGCTTGTTGTGCTCTGGTCATTAGTGCTTTTAATTTACCTTCCAGTGAATGTGCCAGATGAGCCACTGTGAGCAGCCACATTTCTGTTTATTTTTCTGATGATGGCCATCTGAAGCAGTAGATTGATGTCTGCAATTTTTACTTCATTAATAATGAAGTCCAGAAAGCAGTGAGAGGAATGTCTGTTTACTCAGTGCCTTTAACTGAGGTACTGATAAACGGCTGGGCTCTGATCTGGTAGGATTTTCATAGTGATTGTCAAGATACAGAAATAAGGTATGTCCAGGCTTAAATGAAGACCTGAAATGTCTGTGGGCTAGATGGCAAAAATTTAAGTGGTAATTGGATTCTTGAAGAGTGCCTGCAAGACAGCCAGTGCATGGAAAATCAAATATGTCTGTCTCCTTTGAAATCCATGAAAAATAATAATTTCTATTTTCCTGTGGTTTTAACTGTGTCCCACAGCAACATAAAAACAGCTCAATCTCCAAGTCTTAAAAACCTGTGATAACACCAGTGCAAATTCCTAGCTAAGTAATGAATCTCTAATGTTTGTAATTTCCAGAAAGTATTTTCCCGATTCTGTAGTGGCAGTCAGTGTTAGGAATCCTGTAGGGCTTGTGTGGGCGGGGACCTTTTTTTTGCTCAATACAGTGACAGCTGCAAGTCTGGTCTTCAGAAGCCTAGGTTTGGCCCTGAGTATCATTCTCCTTCCCCTCTGTTCCTATTTTGAGCCCAGTAAAAAGAAGCATATGTTTTCTTAAATCAGCTACGTCGGTGTTACCTTGTGAGGCATGACAAGGTCATGTGTTTGTATGGCAAAAGAAGCTCAAATTGTCTTTGAGCTGTCTTAGAATTGCTTTTTTCTTGGGATATATTAAAGCTTTCCATGATGTACATGGTTAAATTTTGATTCATGTAGGTATGCATGTGTTGATGCTACAGTGCTGCTCCTGAAATTGGTACTGTTATATTATTAATATTGCAGATCATGCCAAGGAGGTGTCTTGCATTTAATACAGAACATAAGAAGGCTTGCCTACCCCATATGAAAACCTCAAATTGGAACTGAAGATGCTATAAAAATTTAAAAGGAACAAGGTCAGCCTGAAAATTGCATATTTTAAAAAGCAGAAAATCATCTATTTTTAACAGCAAATTTCCTTACCTGTTGGTACGTTTACTTATAAACATTTTCAGTTATTAACACTTGAAAATGCTTTCTAGGATCGTTTTAATTGTAAAACTGCCTCGTTGCCATTTGTCTAATGCTCATTAATATGGGGTTTTCTCATTGAGAGATGTAAGAGCTGAGCCAGAAGCATTTGGGTTCCTGTGCTCCTTCTGTCTGATCAAACAAGTCAATTTATTCCTCTCATGAAAGAAAAAATAATGGATGGGTCACCTGCTTTTTACCAGCATCTGCTGGGGGGGGGAAGTGGGTAAGAGGCTTCTTCATTACAGCAAACAGAACAAACAAACAAACAAATCAGTAATTGAAAATAAAAGTTTAAGAAATTTGAACTGCTGATGAGGTGGATGGTTTAAACACCTGTGATAATTAAGCATGGGAAGAATTGGAGAGGAATAGTCTGGGACTTGCCTTCCTTGGATTTGAAAGTTCAGTATCTCTGTTGTTTTTAACTTGATTTCAGAGAATATCTGGCAGGTTGTGCTTTATTTCCAATTAGTGGCTGGTCCAGACAGAAAGTTCCAGTGAACTGCTCCAGAACTAATGCTTTATTTCAAGTGATAGAAGTGAGGGTAGAGATTCCAACCTTGCCATGACCTGGCTGAAAGCCTCCTCTGGTTGCTTGCTCAGCACCTGACTGCAGTCATTATCTATGGAAACTCTACTACAAATATAGTAAGTAGTAAAAACATTTAGTGTTCTTAAAAATCTCAGATTCCTCAGATCCACACCCAGCATGAGTGGAATAAGAATTGTGAAGGTAAATTTAACAGTATTTGTAAAGAAGCAGGAGAAAGCAGGAAAATATGGGAGAAGGCATCTGAGAGGAGAAGTGTGGGCATTGTGTGAGATCCTGCAAATAACATTCTGTGCATGAGAACGGTGCTGAGTAACTGCCTCTTCATCCATGAGATCCTGCAGACTGTGGTAATTTGAGGTCTGGAAAGAAGCACATAATGAAAGTCTGAATCCTTCGCACAGGCAGACTGATTTAGATTGCACAGGCATTATGAAGCATTTCCTAGTTACGGAAATCTTCATTTGTAACCTTAATTTTAATGTAACATTTTTAGCATACCTAAAAATACATGAAAAATACAACTTTTCTCCTCAAATACACAATGTTTCTCGGGTCAGTACAAAACCTCCCACCTCCCTGTAAAACGGTGTGTTATAAATACCTAAATAACTACAATAAAAAGCTTTTGGAGAGGATGTCTTCTTTTTGGTTCCAGCGAGAGAGGAGTAAATAAAGTAATTGATGTGCCCTGTTAGCTGTCGAGCAAGTTTCATGTCCAGGTTTCGTGTGGCTTGTCTTTCCTTTGGCATTCAGAGAGAAGCAGCGGATTTTAGCACCTCGCCTACAGCATCCACCTCCTGACAGCAAAACTTGTCAATAGAGAAGCATTCAGCACTTCATTATTTCTACAACCTGAGCGCATTTGCAAATTAATTGATGTGTGGGAGGAAAGGCATCTGCTATTGTAGAAGCCCTTAACTGTTGCAGCAAAACTAGAAATAAACTGGTTAGCTGTAGTGAGCTGATAAGCTGTTGCAGGTGTTGGAGCCTCTAAAGTGGATCTTGTCCTTTTTTCTTGTTGTTTTTGATATTAAAAAAAACCCAACAAACCCAAACTTTTCACTGAATTGTGACCATGGGAACAGCAGCACACTAAAGATAATACCTTGTATACTTCTATATGGTTGCTAGCAACTTGTTTCATATTTCTTGCTGGCTCAGCACCAAAAGAGAGTTTTAATTAGGCCTGTAATGAATGACTGGGAGCGTTTTAAAGGCTATTAATCTTGTGGTGTAATTGAGTTAATTATAATATCATTATAAGCTCCCATGAAAATAGGATGGAGTGTATTCCATTTGTTTTACTCCTAAAGATATTTCTGAGGTCCCCCGGCTTCATCTCAAATGCTCCCACTGCAAGTCTCCAGCAGAGAAAACTGTCAAAGCATTTCATGTGTCATTGCACCAAACCTTCTGTTGTGCATCCTCCCAGTCCCGGGCTCTCTGAGCTGCCCCTTTACTGTAGCTGCAGCTAACTCCTTGCAGTGCCGAGTGTCTGTAGTTTGCATTTCCCAGAGCAATATTTCCTTGTTTTTCCGGTTTCCCACCAGTAACTCACCCGAGTGTGGCAGATGAGAGTAAGAATATGTGATCTATTTTCAGAAATACAGATTACAGCAGCTTTCGAACTGTTACTCTTTGTGCTGTGGCAAAAAAATGTGTAGCAAAAGAGGTGTTTTTTTGCAAAGCATATGGCTCTTCCACTCGCTCAGACTGCATTAAGTTTGGGGTTTGGTTGTAAAACATCTCTGTGCTTTTTGCACTCTCTAGTCAGAGTGTGACATCTCCGACAGATGGACACATAAACTTTCCATAATCCACTTCTTTCCTTTCAGAAGAGGAGATGAGATTCTCATCTGGATCACAAGTTGTTGAGGAAAACCTAATCTGTCGAAATCTGCTGTGTGTGTCGATGTGGGGATGTGAAAATGTGAGCACTGGAGTTCCTGCTGTTTCTGGGGCTGGCTGTGAGGTCAGCCCTGCTTTTGTACTTCAGACTTCCTTGGGGCATTTGCTAGGGAGGTTCAGGTTGGACATGAGCAAGGATTTCTCCACAGAAAGGATGCTCAGGCATTGGAAGGTGACATCACATCCCTGGATGTGGCACTCAGCGCTCTGTTCTAGTTGACACCAGATTTGGCTGATAACACCATCGTGTTTACTTTTTGCAGCCCTGCATTATCAGGATTGTCTTGGTCTAATGGTTTTAAAGTCTACAATCAGGAGTTTCCAACCTTTACCCTGTTGGGATGGTAGTAGAACTGCATTTTTTTTTCTTTCAGGAACTTTGCTGGTCACACTTTTATGTTTTCCATCCTCTTGACTATTACAGATTTTGTAAATAGTTTAGAAATGCCAGCTTGTGATGTATGGGCCTCTTTAACATTTCTTTGATTTATGTGCACTATGCTGAAAAAAAGCAGAGGAAGCATATTATTCTGGAAAAGAATGTTGCCAGTCTTCCATTTTTCCAGTCCTAGTTAAAAGCTACACTTTTATCAATCAAACCTGATAGATTCTTTTTGCATTCCCAAAAACATTCATAACTTAACTCTTAGATGTCTAAAGAAATAATTTGCCTAAGACTTTTATAAATGTCTACTCGTTTTTTTGGATGTCTGACTTGAAATATCTTTTAATCTGTTTTTTCAGAAGTTCCAGGCTCCTGTGATGATCCCAGGGTTTGTCTCTATAAAAGTCCCTATTGCTCCATGGAAAGATGAGAGTTAAAACCTCTTATTCAAACTAGTGATAACAGTGACCTTTAATTTAAGATTTGCTCTTATTTGTGGGTGAATATTTTCTGCGGGTTACTTCATAGTGTCTAGAAAAGGTGGATAAATTAATCTGTTCATGAATATTCTGCAGCTGTAGCAGGAATGTTCTTACAGGGGAATAGGCCTCGTGCATGCTATTGCAGAAGTCTCCAGCTTCAAGCTTTTAATTGCTTGTCGCTGGCAGGCTGGAAATCAGCATCCCCTGCAGCCTTGCTTCAGGATGCCTGCTAGATGTAAAGAAAGATTTTAGCAAAAGTAACCATTTAAGGAAGAATTAGCTCCTAATTTGACAGCTTCAGCTCAGTTTATACAATATTCCTTCAGCCCTTTCTGCTGGTACAGCGGGGTGGTCAGCTCGAGCAGAAAAGAGTGATGATGTCTGGTTTAGCTTGGCAGAGCCTTGGGTAGGACTGGGGAGTTGTGATCTTCCAATTTCTCCTTCAGGAAAGCCAAAGGAGACTGAGGAAAGCCAGGTTTCACTGTGCTGACAGGAAAACCCTCATCTGGGCTGTCATCAGACACCCAGTATTGGTATCTGCCTAAAGATACTGTGCGTTTTAATCATTGTGCGACTGACTGAAGCTAAGGAAAGGCATTTAACAGAAGTTTAAAAATGGAATTTAATGAGTTAAGGAAAGAATAAATCAGCAGCCCAAGTAGTGGGGGTTGTTATTACAGTTCCACTGCTTACCCACCAATGGGTTTCCCTCATCTCTGTTTTGGCTGCCTGTCTCCCCTCTGTCTGACTGTGCACTCTACTGGTTGGATTTACATAAGCTGCACCATGTAGGCATTTTATTGAAGAGTATTAATTTCTTGATTTGGCTGTAAAGTGCTTTGTTTGCTGTAGTAAAGGCCACCCTCAGAGCTGCAAATCATGGCATGGTGCTGAACAGTTTGGGGAGTGTTTCTGTACCTGATTGCATCCCTTTATTCCCCCATTTGGGCTTAAAGTATCTTCCCATTTCTTATCTAAGCACCTGAGCACCCCTTCACAGAGGCAGCAGGTCATTCTTCATACTGACACAGCTGCCACCTGAGCCCCTGACACCAAAGATTTACTCTAGGGCTTTAGAAAATACTAATTTTAGCAGGAGAGCAATGTCTCCAGAGTTCTGGTGGCTGTTCAAGGGAGCACGGAGCTCTGGAGGAAGGTATTAATTGTGTCCTGATCTTGGAGTTTAATGATGACTTTCCCTTGCTACAGATTATTTGTTCTGGACAAAGATAATGCTTCTGTCAAAAAGGAATTAGGATTTTCTGTCAGATATTGATCATGTGCACTTCTTGGGTCTTTAGACTTTAATGAAGTCCATTAAAGGAACACACAATTGTGACTACACCCCACAGAGTGACACTGGGACCATTTACCTATTCTGGACAGCCTCTGTAGCAAACACCTGCCTTCAGCTCAGGGTTACTTGAAAATGCTGCTGTTTGTAACTGCACCTGGTTTTATTTTGTCATTTAGATGCAGAACACAATGTAATAATTCTGCTTTGCTTTTTGTAATTCTGTTACATGTTTATGTTGTAGCTGCATATACAACAAAATAAATGCCAGTTCATTTAGTTATCTTCCAGTAAATATGTATGCTCAAACCCTTCAGAATACCTGGAGGTATCAAAATTTTAAGCGTAAAATACAGTTATTCTTCTAAAGAGTAAATAAAGTAGCTTGTAACCCCAGACAGATTATGATTACTCTGCCTCTTTATCCATTCCAAACACTAGATCCCTTTAAAATTCATCCTGGTGGCTGTGTAGTGTCCCTTTATATTGGCATTATCAAAAAAGCAAGAATATGTCACTTCTGTAACTATTAAATGGATTCCAGAACATTTTTTCAAAACATGAAGTTGTTGCTTTTGCAGAGACTTCGAACAGTGCAGGTCATTTTATTGGCAGCGAGGATGCAGATGCTGAAGTTTTGACCAATTCCTTGAAGAAAGTGCCACAAGATTTGCTACCTCTGCATGGTTAAAAGCCAAAGACTTGCAAGCAGTATTGGAGTGAGGAAACATTCATCAGCACTCGTTCATCAGCAGAACTTCAGTGTTTTCGAAAGAAAAGTATGGGAAGAAGACACTTCAGGGCTGAAATCTGATGCTAATTAAAACAGCACTCTCAGCAAAAATAGGAATTCAGAGACAATGGAATAAAACCTGTAGCAAAGACAAGGCATTAAAAGAAACAGGAATGTGTATCAATGCATTTCCTACTATTGTGTCATTATATATGTAAATAAATAAAAATGTCTCAGCTTGGTTTTGAACTCCCTAGGTCAGGGAGGGAGGGAGGAGAGAGACTTAAAAGAGAAGCCCTGTGTAGGGCTGATGTTCCCAGCCTGTTCCATATCCCAGTTATTGACCAGGTCTGACCATGGCATCTCACTGCAGTGCAAGACCCAGCACAGGCATGAGAGAGGGCAGAAAGAGAAGTGTGAGCTCATTACTGTCACAGTTTAGTCAGGTCAGGGTGTTTGGCAAAAGGTGTAATAACTTTGGCACAGGGATTTAAAAAAGAATGGGATTGGGAGCAGCCTTTGTTCATGTCGTGGATAGGTGTTTCTTGCTTAAATATTCTTGTAAACTGGGAAGTGTTTGGGGCTCATAAATGCTTTTAGAAAAATAGAATAAAGTCTCCTAATTAAATAGTGAAATAGAGCAAGGACACACTGTCTAGCTTTCCTATTAATTGAAAAGTCTGCAACCTAGCTTGGCAAGAGGAAAACCAATGAGTAAAGAAATTGGAGATTCTTCTTTTGGCTTATTGATGCTGTTTTGGTCAAGTCAAGAATTCAGCTGTCCTAAAATGATCAAACGTTGTTTGGAGAAAAAGAGAATTTCCAAACAGGCCTCATTATCTGAAAAAAGCTTAAAAATATCAATTAAGGTAGTATAATTTCTCTCTTGCCTACTTTAGTCTGCAGAGATGAAACTGGGGGAGTGTCCTGCTTGCTTGCTCGTTGCTCTCTTAGAAAGAAAAGTAGAGTTTTATCATAATAGACAAATCCCTTTTCATCTGCAAGGGAGAAGTTGTTTAATGATGAAGGGCAGAGCACTGTGCATCCTAAAGGAGGCAAATGTTCATCACCAAGATTACAGTGAACTCAGAAAATGCCACAGTGGGTGAGTATCTGTCAGCCACCTCTCTAAAAGGCATTCCTTGGAGGAATGGAAATAAACTTTACATTACCTAGATCTGAGGAAAGGTTTTTCTGTTTATGTATATGATCACTAAGTATTTACATAAGAACGGAAGAAATAATAGGGTAATGTGATTACAAAGAAGATCATTTTAATGATTTCACTTTTTAAAGTATTGGTGCTTAGAAAGCTTTAATTAATGGCAAAATGTGAATGTAATGTACAGCTGTGAGCTGATGTGATTAGTTGCTAATGCTGCAACTGATTGCTTTTTTCTTTTTCTCCTATTCTTTTTTTTCCCCTCAATCCTTACCTTTCAACCAAGTTTTGCAATTTTGGATGGCCTTGTCAGTAAGTGCAGTGTACTGACTTGTTTGGGCAGCAGTCAGCACATGCAAAATCTCCAGCCCATGAATTATGTAAACTAAAGACCTCTAGACCCAGCTTGATTCTAATGATGAAGCTTTAGTTTTCAAAGTTTGAAATGAGCACTGTGCCCATGTTTGTGGTTTCATAACATTCACTGCAGAGTGCAGGCTGAGATAGAAACCTCTCACACTATGGTCAGTGCTTTCCAGCTGAACAAAGGGGCCTTTTCTGCAGGGTTCTGGCTGTAGCAGGAGTTTTCTGTCTGCTCCAGATCTTAAAGATCACCTGCACAAGACTGGATTTTGGGGGGGGGGGATTCTTTTTGGTTATTTTCATTGTTTTAGGAGATGTGTTGCCTTACTTCTGGTAAGAGTCGGTGGGGTAGAGTAAGGAAAAGATATGTGATTAACTTCTTAAAAAATATGAATGCTTTCAGTGCTAAATCAGATCTGTAGCTCTTTAATGCACCTTTTTTTTTTTTTTTTTTTTGTTTAAATAGTTGCTGTGAAAGCCAAAGGCATCTTAAGTTGATGGAAAAATTGCCCTCCTTACAAATACAGCTGTGAGAAAAGTGACTCCCAAGTGCTTTCTCTGTTGGTGCTTTTCACTTAGTGAGGAAGATTAAGAGCTGTTAATTTATGAATATAGTTTTCATATACTCAGAACTCTGAAAATGTGAAATATTAGTGATAACATTTTGTTCTAGAAAATATAGCCATGTGGTCATTAATGTAGAAAAATAATTAATCTTAAAAAAAAAATCATTTAAAAGTAATCCAAGTTCTGGTTTTATTTAGCTTCATGTAAAGCTTTTGTATATATTGAAGTGTTATTTTCAGTACTTTTCCTACATTCCTAAGAAGAGTCACGTTCGATTTTCAAATGTAGAATTCACACATCTACTTGGAACTGCAGTTTTAAGAAAAATACCAGCTATCATAAACCTGTACAAGTTGGCACTGAGGTATATCCTGGCTGCTAAATGTTGTAAATTGATTTTTGTTGTTGCTGGGTTTGATTTCTTGGTTTTCCAAAATAGATTTTCTGTTTCATCTGTATGTATTGGGGAAAACGGATCGATCTTATTGATATTATGCAGAAAAATATTTCATTAGGAAAAGCTTAGCCTCACACAAGCCAGGTGGAATTCCCCAAAGCTGCAAAACCTGGATGCTTGCAGTAGTGATGTGGAATTCCTTTGCAGCTGATAGGGGGATGATTTGCACCACTGCCTGGTGCTGCAGCAGTGCTCATTTCAGTGAGCATTCCCCATTCTGCTGGTTTAACGGGGCACAGGTGGCAGAAGCAGAGGGGAGGTTGTTGGCAATGTTTTTGGCAATGCACTGGGCAGGGCAGGTTTGACCACCAGCAATTTTTGGCCACTCTGGGTCGTGGGGTCTCAGAGCCCTCAGAGGTGCTGGAACACAACAGCTCTGTTGGTCTGAAGGCTCTCACCCCCTGGCTCATCTCCAGCTGTGCCCACAACCTTCTCCCCAGTGTTCTTCCAGCCACCAGCATTCCCTGGTTTCAGCACTCCTTGAGCTCCTCCGCGTAATTTCTGTGTGTTCATTAACCCCAAAAAGGATTTGTGTCCCATGAGCTCATCTCAGCCTCCCTGCATGAGCCTTTTAGCACCCACAACATCCTCTGACAGTGCATTTCAGCACTTTTCCCCAAAGTGGAGAGAGTGTGTTTGGAAATTCTCTTGTTAGTAAACAAAAATTTGGGGGGATTGGTGTGTTTTTAGCTGAGATTTTCTCTCATGGTCAATGCTGGCAGACAAAGGTGTTTATTTTATAAGAGGAAAAGGGAACTGGATGGCACCTGTATTATCCATCAGACCATGAATCTCCTGGCCATGGTTTTGTTACTTGTGGTCCTGCTTTGGCACTATTTTCAATCTTGCTTCTGCTCCTCAGAAAAATGATTTAGAAACAATTTCCTGATCCCTTCAGTGAACACCCCCTGTCCCCAAAAAGGAGAGCACTCTGTGCAGTACAGTGTGTGATGCTTTAATAATGTATAAATCAAGCTGGACAGAAGCTGCCTGTCAGTTTTATTAACTTTGACCTTTTCTCCCATTATAAAGATGGTTTGGTAAATATTTAATGGCCCTTACAGGTTTTGACAGTTGGACCTGCATTCCTAAGAGCAAAGGTAGATTATGAAGAAATATTTATAATTAATAAAAATAACTTAATCACTTGGGAGTCAGTCTTGAAGGACAAAATTGTGCTTTAGAATCTATTTCTTTTTTATTCCTTTTGTAGTTTTTTGGCTGTTTTTTTAATGCCTGACCACTAAATGTCACTAGCTGGGACGTTATGAAATGTTTTTAAGAGGTTACCTTTAAAATCCATTTCTTGATTAGTACCAGTGATTACCTCCATCTTTGAGCAAGTGTCCAAATGATGTTGTTTACCTGAAATACCTGCACAGTGAACATCAGTGAATGTGTCACCAGCACAGAAAGATGCAAGAAGGAAAAGGAAAAGCATTTTCCTGGAGTCAGTGGGCTCTTCTGTCAGAGCTGTCTCTGCCTTTAATTCCCTGCATATTGCACTCCCTGCACATTCAGGTAGTGAAGATTGAAAACTGAGCCCCTGACACTGAAACATCACCTTTCAAACATGGACCCTCCATTGCTCTCATTGATTTTTTTTCATTTGAGAAAACTGTCGGAGAAAAACAAATTTGAGCAAAATCCATTGGTTGGGGCAATAAAATCCCCCCCCTTCCCTGGCAGAGCACAGCTCTCTTCCCATTAGGAATGTGATGTGTCTTCATGGCTGAGCTCACGTGGCAAAGCAGCCAAGGGAACCAGGAGCCTGTTAGAAATCCTTCTGCATGTGCTGAGCAGTGACATCTGAGTCAAACTGGCTCAGGGGATCGCTCCCCTCCTGTTCACAGGTGTTTTTGGAGTACATCATTCCAAGCTTTGCTTCCCTCCTTTTCACTCAGCCCCTGTGGAACAGCTTGTTCTAAGATCACTTTATTTTCTGAACATTTTAAAATCGTACTTTTCCTGACCACCCCCCATTTTTTATGTGCAGACCATGGGGTTAGAGGTGTTAACGTGTGAAACAATTCAGCTTTTTCAGAACAAATCTTTAGACAATGAAATGAACACATAGATCTGGAATATTGCATATATTGATACTGGAATATAGGATATTGGATATCCTGGTACTAGACACTGGATATGATGCAGGAAATCGCTTTTGTCTGATGCTGAACCTTCCTCCTCTTCCAGTTCAAAGCTGGGGAGCTCAGGATGTAATTGAGAGTGTTCAGAGGAGAACTTGTTGCACTTGGAGGTGGTTGCAGAACAGCAGAGCTCTGTAGCTGTTCTTAAATCTGAGAGCTGTGGGAGTGCACTCCAAATCCTGCCGATTCATGTTGTGTCCTTCAGAAATTTGTCTTTTATTGGCAAGGAAAAGAAAAGTTTTGAGGAGAAAGCTACTGAATGTGAATTGTTCTGCAGTGCTATGGAGATGTGCAAGCAGGTATTTTAAAAGCAGAATTTTTCTTTACAGTGGTAGAAACTCCTTTGCAAATGTTTTGTGGTTTTATGTTTGAGAAGAATAAGATGAGTGTTATTTCTGAAAAGCTTGTTTGTATTGTGAAAGGGTTGCATCTGTCTTCCTCTTCTTCCTAAAGTGACAATGTTTAGTCCCTAGAGAGGAGAAACAGTCTCAATGTTTAAAAGCAAGCCCAAGTTTCAAGGGAGTTGGACTCGAGACGAAGTCCTTGATTCATCATCTCACTTGCCCTAATGCATAACTCGCTCCTCATTCCCATTTTCTCAGGAGACTTTTTCCATGTGCTTTTGTCCCTATTGTCTTCCACCAAACCATATATCTGAAATACCACACTTTAACTCCCTGGCTGGCTGTAATTTGAATCAGGTGCCACAGGTAGCAGAGATCTGACACAGACAGAGTACTGCAGTGGTGTGGATTTTAATATATATATATGTTTTTTCTCATCCAGTTGCAGTACCATGCTGGGCTGGCATCTGGCCTTTTGAATCAGCAATCTCTGAAACGTTCGGCCAACCAGATGGGAGTC
Organism: Certhia americana; assembly: GCA_018697195.1. NCBI lineage: Eukaryota > Metazoa > Chordata > Aves > Passeriformes > Certhiidae > Certhia > Certhia americana. The sequence goes on from CM031872.1 coordinate 4,241,177, forward strand.
TCTGCAAAGCGCAGACCAAAAGCCCAGCCAACAACTCTTGTCCTGCCTCCTCAGTAAGTAAGAGAATATTTGGAAGAGTTTCCATGCTGGAGGGTGGAGTATTTCTTATTAACTTATTGGGTTTTTTGGTTTAATTTTCGATCATCATAATAGGCAACCTCGTGCTTGTGTTATTGTTCCGTATGCATTCTCTTTGTAGCAGGTCATTAAAAAACTTCTTGCAACACGAGCTTGTCATTGAGGAATGATGCTCACCTGATTGTTAGGACTTGGAGCTTCAAGTAGGACTTTTCTGAAGGTCCTAAAAGACTGAAGCCAAAAAGTCTTTGGAGCGAGTACTTTCTCGGCAAACGTCTGTTCCGAGTCCATCTGTTCACCATATGTTAATTTTGCATAGGATCTAAACCTCTTTTACAGGTGACAAGCAATTATGAGGACACTTAGAAACTGTTTGAGGACAGAGAGTATCAACACTTTAAGCAGCCTGTGTGTAGCGATGCCAGAAACACCGAGATGTACACAACAAAGCTTATAAATTAATGAACCGCCTGAAATATATTTAGTTACCTGTAAGAAAATGATTATTACGTCAAAAATGAACTGCTAAGCAATTGTTCATTGTGCTGAGCATCCTTGCAGTTTGTGGAAACTGCCTGCTTTTCTTCCCAAAACAAGAGTCACTGATGTATAAACACTGTGCTACCAAAAAACCTCGTAGTTGCAATAATGAAGTCCCTGTTGTCACCAGATTTCACGGGTCAGTGTTTAGAGGGTTTTTTCTTAAAGGAAATGTGAAAAAAATCAGAGTCAATAGAGCTTTCCCCTTGTACATTAACTTTAAAGTGCTGGTAATTTAAGAATCCATAAAATGCTCTATTGTTTTACCAATATATCAGACAAAGGAGAATGGTTTGAAGGGGGCTCCAGCAGTAGTTTAAAACAGATGTTGTTTCTCTGATATGTGTGATGGAACAGGGGTATCTTGTGACAAACTGCCTGATTAGTTTTCCTTCTTTGCTGGGGTATCTGGAGCTTCAAATGAACTTCCTTCTCCAGGAAGTCTATAAACTGGAGTACTCTTATATCAGTTAACCATTTTTTCAGAGGTCTTAAAGTTTTTTGTTTTATTTCTTAATCATGGTATCTCTAGTTACTAGAAATACGTATAAGGGGCTAACTTCAACTTTTGCATAGAAAAATCTGTTCCTTACCAGCTGTATAAACCTTAATGTGAGATACATAATATTTAAAAAGTGTTATATGTCTTGTTATCTGTAGATGATTTTCCTTCATTGGTGCATTTACCTAGGATCTGCAGATAAACTGAAATTTTCGTGTGGTAGCTAAACTTTAGGCAGTAGTTGAATTATGTTTCAGTATCTTATTACCACTTCCAGCATTATTCACAGGGAAAATGTGTTTCTGCTGAGCTGGCCCTTTATCTGTCACTGGTTTCCTGCTCTCTGGCTTTTCTTTGACCTTTCCATATTTGTTCTTGTTTGCTATCTCTGTGTGTCTTAAGAGAATAATAGTGATATTAAAGCAAATCAAATACCTGTTGGGCTCAATATCTTGTTTCCAACACAGGACAGAAGCAGATTATGAAAAGACTTATGAAAATAGGCTTATGAAAAGTATTTAAAAAAAAAAAAATGTGTGACAAATGGATTTTAATATCTTGATTTTGCTGTAGTTTCATGCAAATAGTGATGAATCATGCAGTGGGTTGTTTTTCCCTTCATTCTTTATGAAATGCAAAAGAAGAAAACATCCAGATGCAGAACTACAGATCTCCTTGAAAGGGCATCCTGCATCCTAATATTCCCATGGCAATTCAAGGATTTTTTTTTTTTTTTTTTTTTAGCTTTATTAATTCATCAAGAAAGGGATAACTATTTCTTGGTCTATTTTTGCTTTGATGTATGCTATTAAAATTAAGTTCAGTGACAAGTCATTGGGCTGAGTAACAATGAGTCAAGTGTTTATTAAATGCTGTTCAGAGCAACTATATTATCTAGAGCTTTTCTTAAACAGAAGTAGTTGAAACCAGCTGTATGCCAAAATGTCATTTCAGGAGAGCAGGTTGGAGCAAATACCAACACTGCAGTAAATCCTTTCTGCCAGCAAAGGAATGCAGGAAACACTTTCTCAGGAGGTATCAAAGGTGATGATTTGGGCAAAGAATCTCCTAAAACCAATTCATTCTTATGCAGATTTTGCACATGGCTAGTTTACTATATGTCTATAATTGAGTTAAAGGTAGTATTAGAGGGCAGGTTGCTCTCTGTTGATTTATGGTCCTGTTCCTTGAGGAAACTGCATGAGTAACTTTTTGTTTTATTTCTTCACATTCTCCATGGCAGTGGTGCAAGCTGAGCAGTTTTTTTGTTCATCCACATTTTTGATCTGTGCTGCTGGGGTGAGACTCGAGTTGTATTCCATAAACTAAACACACCCAAATGGTGTTTCTTCTATAAAGGGAGTGATACAGCAGAAAAATCAAATTTTGTTCAGTTCACTGTTCACTTGAGCCTTCAGTTTCTATCCCTGCTCTGATTTTCTTCTTTCCCCTCCAAAAAGCCTTTTTTTTTTTTAAAGAAAACAATCAAACAAAGTAAACCCAAGGTTTAGTGCCTTGGAGGCTCAGCCATCTCCTCCTATTTTAGGCTCACAGAAGGAGCAGGAGAAAGAGTTTTGATAATGGCAAAAGGATTCTTGGTGGGTCCTCACTCCTTTTCCTCCTCAACCTTAGGCTGTCTTCTGATATGCTCTGGTTTGGAGGTGAGAACTTCTAGTTCTTCACTAGTAAATATCTGAAACAGAGCAGCAATTTTAAATCCCAATGGAGGTTTTGAAAATGGAATTCTCTGCCCTGTGCAACCGCTATGAGGAAAATCTGCATTTTCACCCTGTTTGTTATTTGAGGACTTCCAAGGGTGCTGAGCAGTTTTGAAGAGAGGCCTTTTGGCGTTCGGTTCTGCTTTTCACTGTTGGTTTTCCCTGGCTCTGAAAGCGCAGAAAGGAAGGCTGGATTGATGTGTGTCTCATTCCCAGCCAAATGATCTGTGTGAGAAAATGACTAACTGCTGGCTGCTTTCTCTGCCTGCTTTGTCCCTCCTTCTGTCTTCTATTAACAAGACATCTCCCTGTACGTGCTAATGGATGCATTCCCTCACATGCCTCTCATCTGGCTGCGGGTTCCTTCCTTCTGGTAAGGAATCTCAAGGCAGTGTTTGCTGAAGTGCTGAGAGCTGTCAGCTCCTCTGAGTGCCTGGGGAAGCGTCTGCAGCCTTGCTGGAAACCAGGGTGGCTGCTCCTGCTTGGGATTCAGTAAATAAAGACAATAAGAAATGGTGGCGTAGCTTTTCTTCTCCTCCTGAAATGTAGTAATTGGCGCTGTTAATTAATCTTTGCTTGGCACCACATGTCAAAAGCAAATTTGCAGTTACAAAGTTGTCTCTGAGACCCTGAGGGAGCAGAATTTTCTCAGTCCACAGGGTAATTCCTGCTGCTGGACCACCCTGCTGGGATCCCAGGGAATCTGGTGTGTCACTGTCCAGCTGTGACAAAAACAGTGAGCCACGGTGAGCTGGAGAAGGAAGAAAAGAGGAAACCCGGGATGCTGTCTGCATTCTTGCACTGGAGTTCAGTGGCACACACAAGAATCAGTCAGTCTGAATGGGAATTTTTAGGGGTCTCAGTTGAAACTCTGTGATTTGGATAGCTCTGTTGTGTGGGGCTTTCTCAGTGCTCCCAGATTAATCGTCTGTCTTCTCTGTCTGGAAGAAAATTGCCAGAACAAGAACTTGATCACCACAGAAGGTACTGAAACTCTTGCCCTTTATGGTGCCTTTTAGGGTCATTTGTTGTCACTTTGTGGTTTTGGAGAAATAAACACACTATAAACAGGAAACAAGTGGAAGTCTTGTTCTTGTTTGACAGCTTCAGGCTCAATGAACAGAGAGGTTTGAGTAAAAGAGAGTCCAGTTTCTTTGTTTTAAGGCTCTTCAACTTGTCTTGTAAATCTCTTGTGGTCTGATGTATGCCCTGACTTGACAGTGAAAATACTGTAATAGATTGAGTAAAAATCTCTGTAAATTTGTACTCTATTGCTAGGAGCACACCAGCAAAATTACTTTTCTTTTCTTTTTTTTTTTTTTCCTAATAAAGGAAAAGACAGTGCTGCCCATGATACTGTTCTAGATGAATGAGCAAAAAAAAAAAAAAAAAAAAAAAAAAAAAAAATTATGGAGATAACTTTTCTTTTAGGAGATAAGAAGTACTTGAGGATATAGAGACTCTGGATGGCCACTTTGTTTCTACTCATTGTTCTGGGTGAGATGGAGAAGGTCTCTGATCTGCTCTCTACACCACAGAATTCATCTAGATGATTCTTCTAGAGAAGAAGGATGTATTCCAAAGAAGTCTATATTTTCTGCATCCTTTGGAACTGCATTAGCTAAAGATGCTCTATAATAAGTGGTTTCTGTAAAAAGTTAATTTCCTGGCTCAGCAGGTATTTGTTCATCTGGATTTGGAACAGAACTGTACAGATATCTCAAACTCTGTGTTTATTGGAGCTTGATTCACTACCAGCATAGTCAAAGTGTCGTTCTGTCATAGCATTAATGTCTTATCTGTTTAATGGTTCTCTCATATAATTAGTATTGTCAGATTCTGCTGGCTCTTGGGCAAGAGCTTTCTTCAGGATATTTAAATTGACTTTTAAGGAAGGATTTAGTATTAAATAAAAAAGTTGCTGTTTTTAACAGCTTTTTATATATATATATATATACATATATATACAGCTTTATATATATATATGAAACTATACACCCAGTCATCAGATGTGCCAGAATAAATTCTTTGGAACTTAACTTGTATAATTTATCATTTTTGCATTAAGGAAAAATCCTGAGCCCTTTGCCAAGAGTTTTTTGGAGGAAAGCATTTTTTTCAGCATTTTGTTTTATAAACAGCATCTAATTGCTTCCTAAGTTCAGGGATTTTCAGTATGTAAGAAAGAGGAAGGTTTTTCTAAAGGTAATGGCAAAACATGCTTAAGCCAAGAAATGTTTGTAAGTTTTGTAATTTTTAAGAGAACTTGTTTAAATTACGCTGGGTTAGTCCTTTCCAGCCCAAATTCCATGATGAACCTGCTTCAGTTCAGTGTGACACCAGGTGTAGGGCTGGGGTTATTTTACAGCCAACGTTGTTATTGCAGTAATTCAGTTTTGGGAGCTGGACTCCAAGCGTTGGGCCTCCTCCTGGAGTATTCAAGAGTAGAAGAGTGAAATGTGTGGTTGTATTTTCTGTTTTGAGACAAGTCATCTGAAGTTCTTTGTGCAGTTCTGAAATTCTTCTTTGCCTGTACTGGCAAAGCTGCATTAAGTATCAATATTCATTAAATACCATGGAGATGATAATGTAATAAAGCAATAATCCTCAGGCCCACATCTGTACTTTTCTCCAGAAGAGCTGAGGTTGAGAATATAATTAAAGATTAAAACTCTGTTTGCATTCTGGAACATGGTGGTATCTTTTTGTACATGATGGGGAATTGTATTAATAAGGAAGAGATCAGTTTCCAATAACTTTCAAGACTGGGAGCTCATTTCATATCCCTGTTCATGTTTAAGTTTCTCACGGAATTCTTTAGCTTGATTTTAGCAAGACAGTGCAACAGGAACTGTAAAAACATGTTGCTGAAACACGTGACCCTTTTGCTGCACAAATTAATCCCCTTTTATGTGAAAGAAAAAAAGAGTAAAAATTAGTTCATTATATTGTAAGACAATAATATTTACGAGAATAAGTTTAATTACTTTGCAGCCATGTGTACCATGTCAATGGAACTTTAATTTTAGTATTTGATGTCTTGTGCACAGTTTGGATCACACCCTTGTGCTGTTTTCTTTTTATTTTTAGTAAATTGTTGAGCTGCTGTTGCAGAGCTCTTTGGTGAAGCTGTTTTAGTGGGGGTTGCAGTGTATTGCCATTTACCCCTTCCTGCCAGGACCCTGGCATCCCAAAGCTGGGGAAGCATCTCCCTTGACTGAAGCCGTCTGTGTAACAAATTCTGAGGGACAGTTCCAAGGTGATGACACATCATTAACCTGTCTTGAACTGAGTTTTCCAAGGGAACAGCCCTTGGGTGGGTGTTGCACAGTCCTTTCTGCAGTTCAGATGGGAAGTTACCCAGTCCTCGTCATTTGGATAAGAGATGATTCTGAGCTTTTAAAGACAGTTCTTTTTCATTCCCAGTTGCAGTTGCCCATCTCAGCAGCAGGGACGAATGTTCCAGAGCTCTGTGCCTGGCTGTAGCTTTGTCCTGCTGCTTTGGGTGTGTTTTGTTTAAATGTGGAGGGGGGGAAACTATTAAATGTAGTAGGGGAGTCTGCTATTAAATGTAATGCCAATCTGTCTCAGTTCTGTGGTGTTCACTGTTGAACACTCAGTGTAATGCAGCTGGAAAGAAAAAAACTCCTCAGCAATTTTGATTTCTGAAGGGCTTTATTAGACAACTCCAGTGAGATCAAATCCAACAACATACCAGGGATATAACAATGGTCATCTCACTGCTTGTAGGCAAAGGTACCTTACCAAACTCTGCTCCAAAAAAGAGAGAAGGGAGTAATCCAGTTGAGATTTTATTTCAGTGTAAAAGGTAAATCTTAAAATAAGTGCTCTTGAATGGTTTGATGTCTCTGTTTTGTTTTCAGTGCTGTTCACTTGAGTTAATTATCCTGTTCACTTGAGTTACGTATCCTGTTCACTTGGGTTATGTATCCTGTTAACTTTGGGACTTTACAGATGCTTTGTAACTTTTGTAGATGCCAGAGATACAGAACATGAGCTTCGCTGCTCTTTGCATCTTTAGAAACACAATTCTTTTAAACATTTTAATCTTGATTTAATCTTCTAATATGTTGATATATCTGACAGCAGGGGTTTCTGCAGTAATCTTCTTTGTTTTGTTATGCCAAATCAATGCTTTTTTTTTTTTTGCTTTAGTTATATGCTGAATTTAATTTAATTCCATTAAGTACTATACAGCTACATATTTTCTTACAAAGTTATTACAAAAAACCAGCAGGCATTGATCAACTCAGACTGTCCAAAGGAAGTACTTCGATTAAAACTAAATGTTCCTTATGATACTCATTAACAGGAGAATAATTTCTGTCCATACAGTACAGAAATATCTTGGATGTTGCTTTATCTATAGTAAATTACTGAAATATGCATTAAAGAATCAGAGAGTGGTTTGGTTGGAAGGGACCTTAAAGCTCATCCCATTCCACCCCCTGCCATGGGCAGGGACACCTTCCACTACCCTAGGTTGCTCCAAGCCCTGTCCAGCCTGGCCTTGGACCCTTCCAGGGATCCAGGGGCACCCACAGCTTCTCTGGGCAGGAAACATTGTTTGGTGGTTAAAACTTCACAGTGTATTTTAACATGGAGGAAAAAATCTATTTCATTTATTCACTTTTCACCAAGTGAATACTCTCAGCAAGTACTGTGGAAAGAGAGTGCATGCAATTAGGATTACACAATTCCTTTACTATGTATGGAGCTTTTTTTACAAGTGTGTTGTTAGCCACTGTGGGCTGATGTGAAGAGCTCTGTGCACTTGCCTCTCATGGAGACATGAGCCAAAAGGCACCTGGGGCTGGTGGCTGTTGATATTTTGTTGTCATATTCTACAAATAATCCCCCAAACAGGATTGCTGTGAGTGTGATGTGGAGCCCCATGTGACGAGCACAGTGATTTGAAATCATTCCCATCTACTTTGGGGAAGATTAACTGGAACACTGTATTTGGGAGGTGAAAAAGATGACTCTTTTTGGAGACTCTGGGCCGTGTAGCAGTGTTGATCTGCTGTTTCCAAAACATGCACAGATCCAGAGCAACAGACCCTTAGCGAATTTAGAATTACTGGGGACTGCAGCTCTGTTGTAAAAGAGCAAATTTCTGACTCTTTGATGTATGTTTGCCTTAAAGGTAATGTTTGTGTGAGAACCGTGCCATTAAAAGGTGGCAATTAATTAAAAGTTGTTCCACAGTCCCAGCCATTAGAAGATGCCCTTGCAGCGTTTAGAGCAGAACATTAATATTGCACTGTAGGGATTCCTAGTATTTTCAGTAAAAAAGAAAGTCAAGGATGAAGATTTTAATGTGTAATTAAAGACTGCAAATACTAGTTTAACTGCTTGTTTCTGTGTCAAAAAAAAAGTTAAAAAGAACACAAACTACGTGTGGTTCAACTAATTAAGACGAGAACTTCACATTAAGTGAAGAACAAGCTAGATAAGAGAGGAAATTTGTATGAACCTAATAATGATATCAAAGCTTTTGCTAAAACTGTGATTGTATAAAAAGATTGCTTTAAAAAAAAACCATTCCCTTTTTTTTTTTCCCCCGTTTTGCTATTTGGGGGTCAGGGATTCAAGGCTGCTTTACTGCAGCAGACAATCAATGTGAAAAGAATAAATTATAACTGTCTCTTGCCAAATTCAGTAAGTGTTTCCTTCTGCATTGTATATCTGTATTTGGTTGTATATTCCCTCATCAGAGATGAGGAGCAAGAAGAGCAGAGCTGGAAGAAGGTGGAATGAGAAAGCCTTTATATTTTGGTGCTATTGTATAATGTGGTATAAGCCCATTGTGAATTTATTCATTAATTAATTACTTTATTTCTGTATCTCTACAAAATAACCTTTTTGTGTCTGAGAGGAAAACTAAACAGCTACACTGGGAGGGGGGATAAAAGTGCTTTCAAATGGGCCCCCTGTATCCTTGAGGAGAAGGAAGCTCTAGGTGTGTATCACAATAAAAAACTTACAAAATGCAAATCTTACCTGGAAATAAAGACAATTAAATCCCCTGTAGTTTCAGCAGGAACTCTACAGAGGGTGAAGTTTTCCCAAGTAGTGAACTGCAGCCTGGAGGTGTCCTGGGAGCTCAGGGGGCTGTTCCCATCCGTGGGGATTGTGGTGGTTCCAGGCTCTGGCCCTGCTCCTGAACACCTGCAGGGTGTGAGAGGATGCCTGACTGTCCTTCTAACTGCAGAGGAGAACTGCTTTGCTCTGCTTTCTTTACCTGCTGTTAAAAATAACTGTTATTACTTTTTAATTTCACTTTAGGGCATTCTCTGGGTATTTGTGTGTTTACAAGGAACCCAATGGACGGGTTAAATGAAAAAAGCTTGGGGTAGCAAATTGCAGCTGATTACTTCATAGTTTTCTCCTCTAAATATAAACTTCACTTGAAATGATTTCAAGTATTTTAGTACATTTATTTTCTAGTCCCATTTTCCCAACACACAGTGGGAAAAAATAAATAAAATGGAACTATTAGATGTTTCACTGGGTGAAGTGACTCAGTTTTCATCTCTTTATAGATGGCTGCTCTACTGTTATTTCCATTCTTGATGGGTTAATTTTTGAAGGCATTTGCTCTGTGCTGTGTAGGTTTTACCTACACAGGAGTAACATCATCCTTTCAATTTCATTGCTCTTACTCAGCAGTATATGTTACTGTGAAAGTAAGTGTATTAATAGTGTGATGCACATTGCTAATTGACACAGATAAATTCACCTCATTGTTTGTGTATTTACCTGATTCTTACCTTTGCATGGGTAGCACAGGGAGTAAAAACTGGACAGGGAAGTCCTTGTTAACATTGGAGACTTGGGTTTGGCTTTTTTCTGTGGCTGCAGACCGTGTCTTTATTGTCTGTGAGTCATGGCCGGGGGAATCCTGTAGTAAGCCCTCTAATTTTAGCAACCAAAAGCACCTCCATGCAGCAAGTTTTGCACTGAAATTAAATTTATGCTTTAGTGTTGCTCAGGTTTGTTCTTTGAACTCGGTTTTGGGAAAGAAAGTAAGAGTTTGGCACAGAGTTTGTGGTAAAGTAATGAATCACTTATTTGATGTTTGCTGAGCTTACCTGGAGTGAAATGAAATGAAATAAAGATTGTATTTTATGTATGATCATTATGCTCCACTATTGCATGTAATGCTTTGACTCCATCGCTCACAAAATGTGATTGTGGAATAGTGTTCAGCCTTTTCATTCTCAACCATGTGTGTCTGAAAGCACTTAAAGATACAGAGGCTCTTAAACAAGTTCTTGCAGAGCAAATGACTGTCTGGTTGAGTTGTTCCATGCCTCAGTTTCCCCATGGGAATGGTGAGAATTTTATCATCTGGAAGCTGTGCAGGAATGCTGGGAGTGAATGGAGCAAGAAGGCATTAACCACGAAGCAGATGCCTTCATCCAGGGAAAGGGTCTGGACTTCTACCTTTTATTTTCAGTTCTTCAAAACCAGGTAATATTTTTTAAAATCCAGAGTCCAGGAACGACACGTTGTGAGGAGTGAAGGAATGACCAGATAATTCCTACTTGCAAGGCCTGATAGGGAGCTCTCAGTATCCACTGCCAGCATTTGTTGTGATAAATGAGTGCTGATGTATTATCCTGTATCCTTTGTGTTCTTGCCTTTAGGTGCTCATTTCAGTGATGGAAGACAAAGTGCCAACACATGAAATAATTCCACACAAGCCTGGCTGGAGCCTGTCAGTCTGTGTCAAGCTGCCTAAACTTCTGTGGCCTCAAACTGTTGAACTCTTTTGCTGATTATCGTATTCGATGTTTGATATTAAAATCAAATGTGCTCCAGGAGTGGCAAAAAATACCCTATGGTTTTGATGTGTTTTAAGTCAGAATGTAATATCTGTGTCCAAAATAGCCCTGTAAAGCTGAACTCCCCTGAAGCCAAAACCCAGGCTTTTCTACTTCCCTATTTTACATGCAGAACCTTCTTTCATTTTGGCTTTTGCATTTTGACAGTTGCTCAGCAAAGATGATGCCTTTGCTCATGACAGATTTGTGTGTGCCATGTAGACAGGTCTTGAAAAGAGCTGAGAGCCCACTTCTTGTAAACCCTGGAGAAGGACAGTTTGAGGGCGGTGGCTGATGGAAGGAGAAAACAGATATTTTGGAAGAAACTACATTAAGTAATAATGTAGATTATAGTAGCCTGCTTAAAAATCCCACAGTGAGAAGCTGAGTTAATTGAAAGGAGTGCTACAAGGAGGAGTTCTTGGCATTTAAGTAAAAGTTACATGGGTTTTTTTTCTTTTTTTTCAATCTGAAATGTGGCTTAAAAGCAGTTTCTGTGTTGATGGTTCCATGATCTTTTCTAGTTTGAAAGTTGCTCTTCATTTAGACAAAAGGTTCCTTCTTCAGCAACCTGATTTTACAGCATAGTAGATGATAAGCAAATTCAATGCTTTCTAATCTTAGGTATTCCTGAGGAAGTGAAATGGATTTCTTGACATGATAGAGCATTGGTGGCTCTTGTGCCCCTCTTGTAAAATGAGCTTGTGGACAGAAAATGCCAGGTAGAACTATTTTAACATGTGATTACGCTTTTAAAATTAAAATTTATTTTCAGAGCAAAGATAGCAACTTTAACACCACAGACAGAAAATCAATTATAATTTTTGCTAGTACAACTAAAATATCATCTGCTGCTACTAATTTCTTTTGGTTATTCCACATTTGCTGTCTTCCCTCAGTTTTTTATTAAGTCATTGATAGGGATAAAGATTCTGATATTGAAGCCTGAGTGCTGTAATATCCTTTTTTCTGTCCTGCTCTTTCACATCTCTCAGCAGTGCCATGATTGAATCATCTGTTTCTGTGCTGGGTTGTTTTAAAGCCAGTTAATTTTTGGTGTCTTAGGCATCACCCTCCACCAGAAAGCTCTTAATGCCAGTGAACAGTTTGCTTTTGCATTAATTGCTTTGTTAAAATGTCAGTAAATAAATACTGGATCTGAAAGATCTGCATTTTGCAAATCTCTCAAATACCTTCTGCTGAAATCCTCAAGATATGTTAAAATGCTGGTGGGGAGAAAGTACACAGAGAACCTGGTTATTGGATGGTCCTTAAATTTCAGGTTGTTTGAAATATTTCCCTCTCTCTTAACCTGCTCTGGTTTGTTTGGGAGAGTTTCAAGGATGAAGTTGTTTTCTCTCACTGTCTCTCCACAGTTGGCTCCTATTGTTTTCAGATCCTAAATAAATAGTTCATTGCCATCTCCTGAGTGTGAAGGAGAGGAGGTACTGAGGAAAGTTCAGCTCTGAGAGTGCAGAACCTCTCCAGGTGTCAGGGAGCACTAGCTACTGAATACTGGGTGATGTTTGTACACACACTTAATTTGGGGTTTTTTTAAACCCTTGAAAAGAATAAAATGAGAGATTTGTTTTGCTTCCCATGTTTGTTTTTTCTGTTGCTGACTTCTCACCACTTGACTTAGCTGGTGGGATGGGGTGCAGGACACCAATCAAAGCAGGGAAGTTCTCAGTGGTGGATGTAATTTAATTAGTTTTGGTCTCAGTTAAGCTTTCTCTTCCAGTTCTCCCATCATCCTTTTCAGAGTTGTTGTACAATGTTTGTCTCATTGTATCTTTTGCCAGATTGCCAAAGGAGGCAAATATATTGGCTCCTTTTTAAAAATACCTATGAAGTGCTCTTCAAAATGGGTGCTCTTAGATGAATGCCAGTGTAGTTTATGGGTTTGAATCTACAGGAAACTTGATGATTTCAGTTAGGCAAAAAAAATTAAAATAATTAAATGTTGAAAGAAAAATCAAATACAGCAGTGCACATTTGTGCTCTGAGTAGTGAATGCAAAGTGAGCAGGGATGGGGAGCTCCCTTAAAACATCTGCAAATTCACTGATGTTTGGGAGTGTAACTGCTGGAAGCTCTTTGGAGCCAGTAGCTACCATTGGGTAAACTTTTATCTCATTCTGCAGGGCATCAGTTTCAACTGGCTGACTCACAGTAGCTATGTGGGAGCTAATTAATCATGTAATTTGCTGTCATGTGCTGTCAGGGTGAACCTGTATCCTGGTAGCAGCATGAATTTGAGATAATGGTTTCCTAATGATTGGAACAGCCCTAATAGCCCTGGCCCTCGTGCTTGACTTCAACGTTCCTCTGGTGGCTTTTAGAAAAATCTTTGATATGAGGTTACCCTTAATGAACGTTCTGTCTGCTAATACAGGTAGTTTGCAGCTGTGTGGAACAATACAGCTGAGCCCCTTTCTCTTCTTTATCCAGTATATTTTTAATTGAAACAGCATATTAACAATAATGCATGGATATATAATGTACATGCATTCAGTATCAATCTGTTCTGCAGGTTTTACTCTGTGATGAAGAAAATTTGGGTTGTTTTGTTAGGTTTTTCTAATTTTTAATTGGATATGGATTTTCAGACCTTTTCCTAGGAAATTATGGAGCTCTGTGTTGGGTGGAGTACTTCAGCAGATTTTCCCAGAGAGCTTTTTATCAGAAAATTATTGAACTTTTTCACAAGAAACCTTTAAGCTTGGACACTGTAACTGTGTAATGTAAAAGGAAAAATAGAAATGGGGAGTTTAAAATAGAAAGAAAACAAAAGTAACCTTGCCTTAAAAGACACTGTCATTTATCTCCATATTTAAAATTTCATGTGTGTGCAGGGAATGTCTTTAGTCAGTGTAAAAATCTAATTAAATCTTCTCATGGCAATGATTCAGAGCTGACCCTCTCTTCATTGGAGCATCTTATTAGAATAATAAACCACTCCCTGCTGAGAGCCACTGGCATTGACAGACAGGCCAGACACCAGGGCTACTGATCAGAAAGGGTTCAGCAGGCTCGTGTTGTCTGCAGGGTCTGCAAGAAATGTTTTATTGGCCCTTCTCTAGCAGCACTTTGAGATGTTTGGCAGAGCACAGACCCTGGCTTTTGACCAAGTACAGACTCAGGGACAGGTGGATTATTTCGTACCACTCAGTCACATTACAGTGGACAGGTTTTGGTTTTTTTTCTTTGTTTTTAAATGAAGGACTGTGAATGCATAGACTTTTTTTTTTTTTTTTTTTTTTTTTTTTTTTTTTTTAACTCTGTATCTGTTTACTATTAGAAATTATCTGACAACTTGGAATTTCTTTACTTTGAATAATCAACTTGACATGCCTTAAAGGAATTTGCTTTTCACAAGTTTGAGCTCAATATTCATGACGAGGATTGGGAAATGTATTTGGGAACTAAGCTAGGCAGTATTGATGGTAATATTTGTACTTACCTTGGGAGATCTTCATTCCTTGGATTTCACTTGGGCACTTCTCTCTTAGTCTGCCTACAGAAACAGAATGATATTATTTTTTAGTAGGCTGAGCTTTTCTCCCAGATTGCACCAGACCATGGTAGTTTTACAGGGCTTATTTTACTTTAGGTATATTTGGCATTAATGCTAGCTTAGGTTTTATTTTTTAGAGAAGCTCTGCAGGTGATGTCAAGTGATGCAGGTACAGGACTACATTTCTGAATTTCTGTATTTCTTACTCTGGTACTTGGCTTTAGTCCAGCTCTCAGCCCCATGAGAGACTTTAAACTCCAGCTCAGAGGTTTCAACATTTCAAAAGCCACAGTGAACTTATAACCTGTGTGAGCTTTGCTGGGCTGGGGCTGCACATGATCCTTGTGTGAGTGGAAATAACAAATGAGAGGGAATCTGACTACAAGAGTGGGGAAAAGGCCAGAAAGGTGCAGTGAATTTCTGCTGTCACTTTGCTGCCATGTTTGGACTCCAAGCCATGATGAGCCCTTTCCTTTAACCAACTTTCTTGTTCAACAAGAGAGTTTTTCTCGGAGAGTTTCCTCAAGGGAATTTGCCCTCCTCCCCCACGTTGACTTTCAGCGGAAGCCACGCAATTAATTTCCATAAGCCTATAAAAAATCTCAACCTAAGAAACAGCTTGTCATCCTGGAGGAAGAAGTGATGAAAGCATATTTTTTATAAAATTGTGTTTTGAAGGGCTTCTCTCTCCTAAATGTTTGTACTGGGAGAGTCTTGAGTTTATAAATGCCTAATTGTACTTGTTATCTCCAGTTTTGCTACCAAATTGTGAAGATGACCTTGAAGGAGTCTTTTGATAAACCTCAGAGTTGTAAGATAGATTTTTATCTCTGTAGCATCACAGGCAGATTGAAGTACTTGGTCAGAGCATAATTCTGAAGAGCTAAAAACCAGGACTAATTATGAAATTCCCTGAAGAAAATTTAAAGTAAGTGATCACAAAAGTTGAAATGGGTAAAAGCTTGTGTAATAAATTGCAGTGGGCTGTACAACATTTTTATCTCATGTTTTCTGCTTTTTTTTCTTCACCTTTGCTTCCCTCTTAATTACAGAAGAACAAATTGATCTTAAGGATGCTTAAAGGCTGATATCAAGTATCCTAAGTACCCTTAGAACTAGTGATATTTAGACTTGCCTGTTTCTACCACAATTTATAATTTTAGCGAAGCTCTAGACCTTGAAGTGGGTGATTTTTTTTGGAGTGGCTGTTTGAAGTCTATTGGTGAGGCCTAAATTTGAATCTTCACTTGCTAATTCTGTGTAATTTTAGTCCTGTGTATGAAATGGCCTGCTCTGCTGTCTTGTTTTGATATATTAGCTATTCTCCAGAGGGTTAGATCCTAATCCTCCCTTCCTCCCATCCTCTGGAATTTGTGATGCCTTCTCTAAGTTCTGGGAGTTGATGTGCCTAAGAGAAGTGATCACTAAGATCTCTTCCTGCCAGCAGTGCCTGTCATGGTCAAGCCCAGTGTATAAAAAGGTCTAACTGGGCACAACATCCTGTGCTTCCTGTTCATCAGTCACTGCACCCCAAGGTAGAATCTCGCTGCTTCCCTTAAGTATAGAATAAATAATAGGGATCATGCATCATCTGTTACTGTTCATAAAAGGAGGTAAGTACTGTAATTTCTGCTCTGTTGAGGGAGAAATAAAGCACAAAGAAAGAGAGTGAGAAGGCTTTGCTGTAGCAGTAAATCTTCAATAGCAGAGGTGAAAATAACACGTTATAAAATACTGAATTCTAGCTTGAGAAGGCTGAACAAATTGCTCAAAAAGTTAGGATTAATTCAAGAACCATCTTTGTAGCTCAACACTAATGTGATAATTCTGATTCTTACCCAGGCCCCTGAAAATTACTCCTGTTAGCATTTATTGTTAATAATAACAGTATTACGATTGTTGTGGTGCAACATCGTGTTTCATGAAGTGGAAGTATAAACAATGCATTTGTGCTGTGGAGTTTTGGTTCCAAAATTATTTTACCATTGATGCTGAATAGTTAAGGGAGGGCTGGTTTTCCTCCCAAGGTGTGTATAAAGGAGTTAATGCTATTCTTTTTCATACAGCACAGACCAGTGCAGGCTCAGGCAGGATCCTGGTGATGGCTGTAAAGTAGATGCATGCTTGTTTTGTTAACCAGTTTTCACACATTCTGATACCATATTCCTCTCATGATTACTGCTGTGAATTAAAGGCTTTTGGAAGAGCATTCCAAATAAGTACAAAGAAAGCTATTTCAATACTATAATAAAATAGCCCTGGGAATTGGACTGCAAGGTCTCTATTTGTAACTTAAAGTTTTCCATATTAAAGTTACACATTTTAAGGTGTGCACTGGAATTCAGTGTTGTGAACAGATGTATTTTTGCTCTATCTTAAAAAACAAAGCATGCACTGACAACGTGTGTTTTCAAAGTGTGTTACAGAGCTGTTTGTTCCTATTTAATGTAAATGTGCAGATGTCCAGAGACTGATTCAGCAGCAGGTTTGCATTCCAGAAGCTTTCAGCAGGAGGACCTGTGTTCATTTGTGCCATCACTGTCAGCTCAGACCTTTGAGGACATTCCAGGCAGGTCTGCACCACGTCACTTAGCAGTGGACTCACGGTGGCACTGAAGAATTCTGAATTGTGTTTGCTGTATAAACAATGCTGCTTAAGTAACAACATTTTACCATAAACCAATATTTTATTGTTGTAATAGAATGACCCCAGTGTGCAGCATTCCTGGCCCATGATGTGTAGTGCCAGCAGGAATTGTACTGGCACGCTGTGTGTGCAGCCACACAGGGGGTTGAATCATGAAACTGGTTTAGATTTAAACTAATACTTCTTTTTTTTTTATAAGCCAGCTCAGTTGTGAGCTCCAGCTCCTCCAGCACAGCACAGCTGAGGGGGCTGAATGCTGTGCAGGAGGGGATGTGTCAGTGCCTTATGTCACTATTGCTGCTGAAGCCTGAAAATTGTTGAATCACAGCCTCAGGTTTCTAAATGTCTTTGTAAATCCAACCCTTAAACACTCTGTCTTGGCTTCTGGAGAAGTGTCCAAACGATTCCACATGTGTCCTTAATGCTGTAGCAGGTTTGGCCTTTTGTGAGTGCGAAGTGCAGATGGTGAGTGTTTGATACAGCTCTGTGTGCATATGCTTTTGCAGCAGACCACCCTGTGTTTATATGTAAACACTGCTAGACTATTTAGGCACATAACTTAATCTTTTGCATCCACTCAATAATAAAGCATAATTCCTCTATGACCGAAATAACATCCGTAGCGAAGTTGAAAACAAGCGGATCTGTAAGGATCAGTGGAAGTCTGCCTTCCCTCAGGTTTGGATCTTTCAGTACTTCCACTCCTCTGAAGGTGGAGTGGAGTGGAGTTGGGCAAAAAATTTAACTAGTTTGTTCCTTAGGACCTTTGTTCAAGGTGCCTTAGCAAATCAATTCCTTGCAGCCCACACATCCTGATTTCTTCCCACACCTGTGGGTTCTTTCTGCCAAGACTCTCCAGTGCTGCCAGGACTCGCTACTGCTCCAGTGTGCACAACTCAGATTTGCTCCTTCTGCCCTCACCTCACCTCCTGGTAGTTAGAAGTCAGTTAGTTATTTGAAAGAACATTTTTCCTTTCTGACGTGTCAGGAATAAAGATTTTACAGAGGCATTGCAGGAGTAGCAAAAAAGTCAATGTGCAGATGAGGAGGGAAGAGAGAGATGAGCCAAGAGGATCCTGGCTGGAATCTTCCACCACAAGAAACTTGGAAATTGCGTGAGAAGAGAGAGGAAACTGCTGAAGCAGTTTGTTCAGGAAGGACAAGAGGACGGTGTTAACAACTGTATGAGAAAACAGCCTGGCAAGGAAACTCATAGCTGGAGGAGAAGTTGCTCAAAACAAGAGAGTTTAGTACCAGGGCCAGGGAACCGCGAGCATTTTATAGAGCTTCTGCAGAAGTGAAAAGCAAAAGCCTGTGTTAACAATAATAATTTAAAAAAACCCAACAAACGAACAGAACCTGTGGAATTTGGGAGAGGAGGCAGAGACTTCCAAGATTGTTGTGCAGATGTCAGGGATGGTGCCAGCTGTCTAATTTAGTCTTGAGACATGAAGTCGCTTTCTCAGTGTGAGTGGTGTTGAATTTCTTTTCACGCTCATCATTGCCTATCCAAGCAGGAAGTGTCATCTCACCAAAGCTGGCACAGGTCACTGTTTTAATAACTATTGTTAATTGATGCTTCTGAAAAGCCTTCTATCAACTTGAATTTGCTACTTGCAGAGACTTGCCTAGCAGGTAGCTGAATCAAATTAAAACTTAAATTCTGTGATGAATAAATCACAGTAGAACTGTGATTATCCTATATGTGTTAAAATGTACTATTTCTCTAATCAGGCTGCCTGAAAACTATTAAATCTCTTTGTAAAAGTCTATAATATCTTAAATTTTGCTGCTGCTAAAATCTTTAAGTTGTATATTGAGTCTTTTCTGACAAAAATAGCTGTTCTATAGGTCTTGGAATGAGTGCAGGCAAACGCTGTCCCCCGATGCCTCCATCAACCAACCCAACATGTGCAGCAGGGCCAGCTCATGCTTCTGAAATATCAAAATATCAAACATGTGAAAAAAATATATTAACTGGCTTGAAAATATTAACTGAAAGCCAGAAAAAAAAAAAAAATTCTGTGAGCAAGTAAATACTGTGCTAGTAAGTGAGAGGATGTGTGGAGAGTTTCCCCTGTTGCTCTCCAGAATATCATGAATCCAGATTTGACAGAATTTTAGAGTTTATTTTTGTTCTATGTGTGGTGTTTTCTGCTAAGTGTATAGGAAAGATTAACTTCTTTCATGTTACAAATGTGTATTTTTACCCCTTTTCTCTTTCTCTCCCATATTCCCAAGATCAGCAAAATTTTCTTTATTCCCAAAGAAAATCATTATTAATATCTGTATTTCTAATTTCTAAATTGTTGTATTGGGTGGAAAAAATGAACAGCATGCAAGTGAAACACTGTGTGGGATAAATGCTATTTAAGTCTTGCCTAAGCTGTTAAACATCACACTAACACTGGGTTGCTGGATCTAATCCAGTAAAAATTAAAAAAAAATAAAAAGAGAGGTCACATTAGAGAGCGAAGCCATCTGTCCAGTGTGGAATTGAAAGGCATTTATAATGAATTACTTTCCTATATTGCTGTCTTTTGGGGGGCCTTTATGTGAATCAAAGAGATGGTACAAGACCATTTATCTACAGAAATGGTTCCTGAATTATTTCTACATTGTCAACCTGATGTTTTAGCGTGGAACTTCTCAGTGAGTGTTTTGCATAGATAATTAGGCCTTTCTAAACAGTATTTTCTAACTGGCTTCAAAGGTGTCTTCTGCATGTCCCAGGCATTGTTGCTCTAATCAAGACTAAAGGATTGATGTGTACACTTACTGGTAAAATGGCAGAGAGATTTTTCAACTTAATCTCTCTATTACTTTATTCTAGTGTTGATTTTTCTGCTTGTTCGTAACAAGGTTTCATTTGAAGTGTAATACTTTGAGTTAATTTTAGTCTTTGCTGATGTTCATGAAGTAGATTTGTTTTGACTTTTGTAGTATTAATCTGGCACGTGGAAAAAATAAATCTTCTGCATTAAAGTAAAAATACTGATTTATAATGTTGACAGCCTTTGAGAGGGACTGGCTGGCTCTGCACATTCAGATGCAAACTCCTGAGTGATAATATTAGCATTTCCTAAAGTAAAGATTTTGTGTCTAAAATACGCTTTTAATACCTCCTGAAAAATCAAGAACGTGTGTCATGAAGGAAAGAAGAAAAAAAAATGGGAGAAATTGGTACAAACCTGCTGTTGAAGATGTTTTAAAAATCTCCTCCCAGACCTGTAAAATTACATTAGGGAAATTGTTTTAGTACCTGATAAGGCTTAATGAGGTGAAGACCTGTTGGTTGAATCTGTTGTTCTTTTCTGTGTAGGATCAGGGATCTGGATTAGGGTGCAGGTGTTGATGAAATTACTTAAAGCCTTTTCAAACAGAATGGGGCTAACTCGGGATGTTGCAATGAGAAGTTGTTAACTGTTTCTTGAGACCTGGGATAGTTCATAATATGAAAATCTGTCTATAAAGAGTTAAAATTCTGTGCAGTTAGATGGGGATTATTGGGTACAATCTTTTGCAGTCTGGCTTCAGACCTTTTTGAACAACCTTTGCATCCCGGAGGAGCGATGGGGAGTTTGTCTAGACGTTCTCTTCAGCCCTTCGTAGGTGGAACAATGCCTGTTCTAGGACATGAAATTTCAGCTTGTATTTAGTTCTGAGAATTCCATGAATTTCTTTTTCTTAAGATGAAAAATAGGCCAAATGTCTGAACAGATCTATTGCCGTTTGCTTTTCCCTGTTTTGCGTTTTTTCATCTGGGTTTGTAAATGCTCGTTCCAACCATCATCTTTGCTATGTAGGAGAAAACTGAGATGTGCAGAGGACGTCAGAAGTTAGAAGTGCTTGTTGGCAAAGTAAAATTAGACTTTTCTCCATCCTCAAGTGCTTTGCTTCTCTGAGACTGGGCAAGAGGTTCTGTAACAGAAATAGGAACTATCGTATTTTTGAGCTAAAACTGGACAGAGATGTGTAAATTTTGTAAGTGCTTCTTTTGGCAGTAAATTTATGTATTTCAGTTCTACAAAATAAGTTCCAGACAGCAGTTTTTTCTCTGACCCTCTTCCCAGACAGCCTCAGGAGCACATTTTATCTCTTCTTTATCATGTGTTCCTCAGTTTCCTCTGAAGTCATCACCACTTACACTTTTACATCACGCTGCGTCTGATTTTTCATGTCCATCCCTTCACAAGATGGACATGAAAAATCCACATTCACCAAAAAAAACATTCACAAGATGTTTTACCGGATGTCCTCTCGGAAGGGCAGATCTGTAGAAGATTTTTGCCTTAGATAAAGTTGTTTGTCATTTTGTATTTGAGGCCACAATTCTGTCAGGCTAATTGAGTAATTATATATGTATTTCTGAAGAATTTTCGTTCTGATGAGTGCTCAGGAAAGCCTGATGGCTACATGAAAAAAGGCATAGGGACACAAATCAGTGCTGCATGCATCAATTCTCTTTTCTCCTGTTGGTCTGGGATCTTTTCTTACATTCCATTGGCTGAGAAGAGAAGGAAAAGGCTCCCTGTGTAATAGTCCTGATAGAGCTGCCAGAGTAAAATACCATGTTTCCTGGAGCACGTGGTTTTCATTTTCCTTCTTCTATGAAAAGTAGTACAAAATTAACAGGCATCTAAGCCCAAAAAGCCATAGTAATTCACCTTTAGCACTTTCAGAAGGTGGTTAATGCAAATTAGAAGATTTCTGGTTTGCTGTATGTGTGATTTCATTTAAAGAGGAGATACCACAACCCTGTGAATTCCCTGTTCTGCCTTACACTGCTCACGTACTACAAGGTGACAGCTGGCTTTGAGTCAGATTTTAAGCCTCATGGTCAAGACAAGTTTTACATTTAAAAGTAATCATATCTAAGAAAGACTTTGAAGAATTGATTACCTCTAGCCAGCCTGGATTCCATTTTCAAAGGATGAGTGTACGTATCCACTGGGATTTTCAGAAGGACATAAACAGATTAAGTGCCCACGTCCAACTGTTGCTCACCTGATTTAAAATCACTTGAATTTTCCTTCCTTAATGCATTGACTACACCAGTGTCTTGTTTTCTGCAACTTCTTACTTTGTTTGTTTTAACTTCTTATTGCCTATAGCTTGGCAAATTTGAAAACTTAAGCTATGCAAAAGTCTACATCACAATGTTTTCAGAACCACAGAATCTTTCCTTGCCTGTATCACAGCCAGTCATCCCTGGTCCCCCACAAACAAGAGATTAATTTATTTGCAGAGCCCAGAGTAATGGCATTTATGAAACAGTATAAACTCTCCTGCTGTATGAAATCAGTCTGGGACTCAGCAGTGTTTGAAATGAGTTGGGTTCATGCTGTCCATGTGTAGTTTATTCCTCCTGGAGCAGTGTCTGATGTGCCTCCTCTTTCTCAGTGCTGAGGAAGTTCTTGGCTTCTGGATGTTTTTGGCATTGCTAATGAGCAGCAAGTGTTAATGAGTCATTGCAGTGAATGGGGGAACTTTCTTCTGCACAATGACAAGTGTGGATTAAGGTTTTTGTGCAAAATTGTCATAACTCATTTCATTCTTTGGTTACTTTTAAAAGCTGACTTTACCAGCTGAAGAGGTGTAGCTTTCCTGATTTGATTTTATTTTTTCTGATTGTTTTAATCCCTTGCAAAGTAGCAATTGGAGCATAGCACCTGATTGTTGTTCAGGAGGTTTTAGCACTAACATTAGAACTGAATTACTTTGAGGAGCAATAATTCAACTTTTTTTTTTGCCTTTATTTAAGCAGATTAAAGGAAAATAATTAACTTTTTTTTTGAGTTTTACTGTTAATCTAACTCGGGCAACCAATTTCCCAAAGTCTTTTTTTTTTTTTCAGAGCACGTATGTGGATTAGCATGAGAGCAGTTTCATTTACGAATTCATTCATGGGTCTGATTGAGTTGCAGAGTTTGTAAAAGGGGACAGAACAATGCACAGATGATACAGACTGTCCTGGAAGCTCTGCTAAAGCAAATATTTGGATTTTAACATGTCCAGAGGAGTGGCTGAAGTGGCATATCCATGTCTTGGGGCAATGTTTCCTGGGAAACCAGGTCTCTGTAAAGCAATTTTCAGTGTTAATGGAGGTCAGTTCTTAATTTGATCCCAGGGAACAGGACAACTGTGTGCCAGCTCACCTTGGGTACAGAAACAGGCATTAGAAAGGATGTTGTTTTACCTTTGTGTTTGATTGCTCCAGAGAAACATCTGGAATTTACCAGCCAGTTTCAGAGTCACCAGTGCATGAAATAAATTGGAAAGATTCAGGGGAAAAAAAACCCACCCCTACAAAGTTGGAAGACTTTGATAAAACCTTTATCTGTTAAGTTTATCAAAGAGAGAGTAAGGACATGACAACCTGTGAATTCCTGCACTGGAAGAGTAATTTTAATCATGTGTCCTTCAACCCTCCTGAGGAGAAAGTACAGAAATACAATGGCAGGAGATTGAGGCTGACAGATTTGGACTAAAATCTGAGTGCATGTTTTTAAGGGCATGTTTTAAAGTGAGTGCATGTTTTTAAGGGCAGAGTAATTGATTTTCAAAACAACTTGCAGAAGGCTTTGGTTTGTTTCTTCATATCAATAACTTTTTGAATTACTGCTCTCACGTGGTTTTGAAAAATACAGAGGTATCGGAGAGAAATTGATTCAGGAAAGTCCCACAAACAGGGTTAAAAAGGATAATTTTTAAAAGGATAATTTTTAAGGAGGAGAAATTTTTTTACAAAGCATAGTTTTTATAATCTGAGTGTGTAAGAGAGAGCCCCTGTGTTAATGCTGCTGTTTGGTTTGGTTGGTAGATACGTTGATGATGTGATCAGTCGGATTGATAGGATGTTCCCTGAAATGTCCATCCAGCTCTCCAGGCCAAATGGAACCTCTGCCATGCTGCTGGTAAGTTGGATCATTTCATTCCTTGAGTTGATTTTCTTCACAGGTTGAATTACTGTCCTAAAAATGAAGGTTATTAAAGATTATTTTTATCCAGAAACACATCATTCTTCATTTGCCACAGCAACACAGCATCTTCCTTGCTCTTAGGCAAATAAGTGATAAAAATAATTTCCCCTTTAAACAGAAGATCTATTGCTTTATTGTTAAATGTGATTGTAGAAATACGAGCACAAACTCAAATATTCACTGTGGTTCTCAGCAGAGTTGGCAATGAGTGAATCTTAATCATGATAATTAAGAAGGAAGAGAATGTGATGAAGAAGAAAAGAAGAAGGAAACCAATATGATTTAAATTTGTTCATATTGCTCTTGGGTCAGTGAATTTCTGTTATATGATGAAGTTAAGAATTTGCCTTTGAAGTAAATGAGCAGTAAAGGCTGGATTTGAGATAAACAAGTCCAATGCATTCGACTTATTTCTGCCTGACCAAGCAAGATTTCATTGCAGAGGAACCTATTGTTCACATCCATTTTTACAGGCAGCTGTTGTGCTTACAGCAAAAGAAGTCTTCAAAGCTCTAAGACACCAAGGGGGAAGAGGAGTCTGTGGTGTGGCAGCTGGATGCTGATTTCTTTCTAGGGAAAGGCAGAAGTCACATATTTTGCCAAATTTTAAATAAAACTAGAAAATACAGCACATACACAGATGAAGAACTGAGGCCAGTTCTATCTTTTCCATCTCACATTTCTCATGGAAATTTCCCTATAGCAACTATTGCTGTGATTATTTTTAATTTTTAAGTATTTTAGTTGTATTTAGTTTTAATTAATCAACGGACTAACATCTCATTATTAACTTTCTTTGAACAGTCACAAATTCACAAGAGATTGACTGAGTCAGAGGTTAAAATAAATAGCTGGCATTAAAACATTTAATCTGCAATTGTTGGATTCACCAAGTGGAACAATATGTTCCAGAAAAGAATGGAATTCATCAGTGCAGTCCTAAGAAGTTATAAGTCTTAGAAGTTTTTGCATTTCCTCTTAAGCTGACTTTGTGTTTTATCTATTTTGCTCTACAAAAATGTCTGGTTTTGCTTTCTTACTTTGAAATGCTTTCCATTCTCTTGGAGCCCTTCTTTGCATACTGAAGTACCTTCCACTTTTGGTGGCTATTTGAGATGGTCAGGAAATAGATGACATTTTTCACGATTAGGAAATAAGGTAAATTATCTTGGATGTGACTGCCAAGGAGCAAGGTTGGGTGGTAACTAAAGGAGTAACAGTGAATTCCATGTGGCAGTTGCTCTCTAAATCAAGGACATTCTTGTTTCTACAAGTTCCCAGCCCCATGTTGAACCAGTGGTGTGCATATTTTCCTTGGATCAGAGATCAGAAAGATTGTTTTTAAAGTATTTTTGTGCATGATTGTGTGATGGGTTTATCATTTTTTCTTTTAGCCAGGTTTTCCCTCTTCCCCATCTGTCTCAGTTGATGTTGCCAATATGGCACTTTCCATCTGGCCCTGACTGCTACAAAAGCTTTTGCTGTTTTCAGCCACAGATCCTTCAGGGAAAAAGGTGCTGCAGGATGGGCAGTGTGAAGAGCACCTCCCCCAGAAGGAGGGAGGTTTCTTCAGCACTTGTGATTTCTCACTCTGAACTTAGCCCAAGTTACATCTGGAGCTGCTCTCCTGCAGCAGTGCGGGGAGTGCCAAAGGCTCCAGATAATGCTCATTTTATTTCAAAATATTTCACAGCCATACTGTTTGCCCAGAGTTAATTAAGTAACTGTATAATCTCAACCATGCTCATCCTTGGACTGTTCCTAGCATACCTGGTGTCTTAGGAAGGTCCTTGATGCAAAGGTCTAGTTTTTATGACATCTTTAAAGATCATTCCATCTACCAGAGAAAACTCATGGATTCAGCTTCAAAGGCACTGGTAAGCACTATACGTATCTTAAAAATGTGTAAATGATTGGAGGGAGATGGGGATGAAGGGGAAAGGAGGCCTGAGAGACTCTTTGAAACTCAAGAAATGTTGGGGCCTTTGCCAAACAAATTATCTTTAGGAAGAAGACCCAAGAGAGAAAGCTTCAGCCCCAGACTCTACAACTTCACGTGCACATGGAAATCTGTTTATGTCCTTAGCTGTAGAGGTGAGACTTGCACCACTAGGGTTCATCTGGTGGTTCAAGATGTCTTTCTCTTCAAGAAGAACAAGGAGCTGCTGGAGAGGATTCTGTGGAGGCCACCGAGAGGATTTGGGGCTGGAGCATCTCTCTGATGAGGAGACACTGCCGGGTTGGTCTGGAGAAGGGAAGGCTGAGAGGGGATCTCAGCAATCCCTGTAAATATCTCCAGGAGGTGTCAAGTCAGTACCAGACTCTCTTCAGTGGGGCCTAGTGACAGGAGAAGGAGTAACAGCCATAAACTAAAAGAATCCACAAAAAGTTTCACTTCACTGTGAGGAAGAACCCTGAGATGAGCTCCCTTGGTTAGGGCATGGTGCCAGTAATGCCAGCGTTGTGGGTTTGATCTCTTTATCAGCCATTCATGTAAGAGCTGGACCCAGTGATCCTTGTGGGTCCCTTCCAACTCAGAATATTCTGTGATAAACTTCTTTCCAGGGAGGGTGGCAGAGCTCTGGAAGAGGAACCCAGGGAGAGTCTCTCTCTCTGGAGACATTCCAAACCCACCTGGGCGTGTTCCTGTGTCACCTGCTCCAGGTGACGCTGCCTTGGGCAGAAGGTTGGATGGGATGATCTCCAGAAGTCCCTTCCAACCCCAGCAATTCTGGAATTCTGTAATAATTAGGAGCTGTTGGTCAGGCTCTGCTGGTGGGTAACCCTTGTGCTCAGCTGGGCTCTCCCCGACCAGAAACTGCAAACTTCTGTGCAAAAAATGAACTGCTACCTCCAGACAATGAGGAGGTTTTCTGTGCTTTAGATTTATACCCAGCAATTGTACCTCATTAGTCTGGATTTATGCTACACAGGCCAAACACATAAATAATTGAAACCTTTCAGAGCTGCGTGAGATCCTCGGCTGATTTTAAAAGCTGTTTATTGTGGCATTTCAAGGTGCTGTTTAATCCCAGTCTTCACCAGTGTTTTTTCAATTAATCTTTTAATAGCACTATGTATAAGATAGACTAAACATAGAATTGTATCAGCTCTAATAACTGTGTTATGGAAAATTAATTTCCAGCAGCAGCACAGGGAACTGTGGACTCCTTAAGGTTTTTGTGAGATTTTGTTGGTCAAATGCCAGGGATTGTAAATAGATAAACCTTATCTTGTATGTTAAGAAAACATTAATTTTAATGAATGAAAATACCTAGATATTTTTTACTTGATCCATTAGTTGTATTCCTAGTTACATTATTTTTCCTGCTATAATAATCAAATTATTTTGTGATTGTTTCACATACCTTGTTTGCATTATCAAAATTCAGAATATTTTTGTGTGAAACAAATCCTGTGTACAATTTATTTATAAATAACAGAAAGATTCTAAAAGACAGTAAACTTTAGCCCTACTTTTCCAGCTGAGAAATATGAGTTCCTTAGCATCATTTACCCAGCCAGTCCTATTCAGGGAAGAAACTTCTTTTCTTACCTATGTCTGGGAACTTCTTTGTCTGTAAATTCTTTTTATCACAACTATTTGTAAAGAACTACTACAGAAATTACAAATGCTTGGTAAATATTTTTGCAGATAATGGAACTGTTTTCTGTAATTTCTAAATTAACTTCTGTTTCTAAAGCATAATGATACGTATAAGTAACATCCAGCCTAAAAAACTGAATTGTTTCTGCCAAACTCAGGTCAGAAACCATGATTTTTTCTTTCCAGGTAATCTTACAAATTTTTGCTTTTAAATTAATTTTTATAAATTTATACCGCTGCCTAGATTTTTAATAGACCTGTCATATAAAAATATGAAGCAGGGTTTTGTACAGTTTTATTCATTCTCCTTAAAACCAGACACATTTGCATTTGAACTTTCAGATCTTGTTCCCGGCATTTGCAGCAGCCTGAGTGTGTGGCAGTGGGTTGTATTAATTGCAAATAAGCCAGACATCTGTTCTCTGAAACTGAATAATTCCTTGTGTCTCATTGTTGTTTGTGTTTTACATAAACCCATTATTATTTTTGTGGGGAAGATGGGTGCTGAAATTTATTATTTGCCCATTAAGAAAGGCACCAGACTGATTTCCGTGCATGAGACCCTGATGCTGGAGAGGAGTGAGGGGGAATTTGCAAAGAGATTTGAAATCAATATCGATATTGTATTGATTGGAAAGAATCCAGTGCTGTTATTTCCAAAACAATTTCATATTTCCAAAGTGCTTTGCAGTGTAAGGCTTCCTTCTTCCCTGTCGGGTGATTTATCAGGAAAGCAGTGCTCAGCAGGCACGGGATAAAAGCAGGCAGCTTCGTGGGAGGGGTGTAACTCTGGTGGTCTCGTTTGGTGCCTTGGACATCTGATTTTTGTGCCTGTAGGACGAATATTCATTTAGGGATTTTCTGCCTTGGAGAGAGTAGCTTGGTTTTGGTGTTTGAGGGAACTCCTGGGATGTTTCAGGTTCTGCTGTGAGCTGGAGGAGTCACTCCTGAGCTCACAGTGGGACTTGTGACTGCAGTGGCTTCACAGTTTGTGCCTTAAGATGGAGAAACAGCATTTAAAAAGCATTAAAATCAGCATTTAAAGGGCATTAAGTCAGTGTTTGAGGTGACACGGGCAGGGAAAAAATGCCTTGAATTAACAAAGTACATGAGTGGGGATTGCCAAGTAAATTGGAAAGTATTCTCTGCTTGTCTAATGAAGAATGAGGAAGATGAGGGAGAGTCTTTTCCATTGGGAAATGGGAACAAGAGTAAAGAAAAGTAGAGAAAAACTCTGTGAGAAATGTCCTCAGCTTTGCTCCCTCCAGAGGGTTACTGTGCCCAAGGCTCTCAGTTGTGTATTGATATTCCCACAGATTTTTATTGTGGAAGATCAGACATCAGTTTCATCCTTGTAAAATTCCTGGTGTGCTCTGATTTAGGAAGGAAAAAAGAGAGAAAATCATTTTCATCTTCTGTAGCAATGCTAGACTGGCGTGACCCTTCCCTAAGTGTGACTGGCCACTGGCAAAATCTGTCCTTCAACCTTTGAACAACATTCCTGAGCCAGGTTTTTTTTGCTTTATTAAGAAAATAGGGAATGTTACTGAGGGAGAAGAGCCAGCTCGTCCTTAATATGGTGGAAGCATTTAAAGTCCTTCATTTATGTTGACTTTTATATCAGGCACTATTGCAATTAGGTTAGACTAATGAAAGGTAAATTCCAGCCCTTGCATAAAAAAAGAAATCCTTGTAAAGAACCTAATTAGTATGTTTGTTTATTTAGACTCTAATGGCTTAATTGCATCTTATCTTGCTATTTACAAATAGGCATCATTAAAGAATAATGAGCATGTGAGGGAAAACGCAACCATACCAGCAGCAGATGAGACATAAAAAATGAGGGGGAAAAAAATCTAGTTGAAAGTCTGTGTGTTGAATTTTGTTGGTTTGGGGTTTTTTAACTTTATTTTTAATGCAGAACCTATTTTTCCCAGCATATATAAATATTATTTCCATGCATTGTACTGATTAGTAAGAAGGATCTGCGAGTGGGAGGCTGAGCTTATGGCTGGTTCCATGGCAAGGAGCAGGTGTCTGGCCTTTTGCTGGAAATCTGTAGCTTGGTTACATCTCTGGCTGGATGTTGCCTCATTTCTGAGGTGAATAAAAACCACACACACACTTGTGCTCCTTTTTATAGAAGCAGGGAGGTGCCCATGTTAACTGAAAATAATGTTTTCTTTCTTTTAGCTCTGCATTGCAGAGCATCTGCAGCTCAAATCAGCAGCAAATTCCCTGGAATGCTGAGGGGAAATCTGCAGCTTTGGGAATTTTTCATTTCACAAAGTGTGGGAGCTTGGTGTTGTCAGCATACATTTTTCTGATATCAAACTTCTATAAATTTTAAGAAAGAACATTTGTTAATGTGTTGTTTAAATGGTTCATAAAAGGGCTTTTCACTTGATATTAGTTTCAGTGAGGAAGCTCAGTTAAAGGGGGGATTTCAAACTGTTTCCTCCAGGCAGAGTTCTGGCATGGTAAATTAATTTTGATCCTTTTCATTTTGTAAACTCATGTGGACCCTGATTCTGACTTACTTGGAAAGGTACTTTCTTCTTTTCCAATTATAATTGGTGTTAAATGGGAACTTTTTTTAGCAGTCTTACAAGAAATTATCTAAGTCATTCTCCCTGATTATTCTGTTTCCCCCTCTCCCTTTCTTGGCATACTGTGTCTGTCAGATGCTCCTTGAGATTTATCTTGGTGATAGACAAAATATTTTTAAAACTGGGATATTTCAAGAGGATTTTTATTTTATAAGTCTTTGTCAGAAAAGCTGCATAATATTGCAGATTTCAATCAGCTGCCTGTCCTACCTTCTTCTGGGGCTTGCCATTTTAGGAAGCAGGGGATTTATGAATAACTTAACTGTCTGAATTTAGTGTACTTTAGTTAAAAGGAAGTTAGAAGTACATTGTTATTACACAGCCCAAAACAGAAGCTACAGAAGTATTTAACTTGCAACTGTTCCATTTTCAGCTCACAGAACTGTGGGGCATATTTTTTCATTCATATTAATTGAATTTTAAAGTGACCTTGTACATGTATTGATTTGAATTAAAATTTTCTACATCAAGGACGAGTTGGCATATATCCTTCAGGCGAAATACTAAAAAGCCAAGTGCTGTCTTAACAGGATATCGACAGGAGAAGTTGAAATTTAATAGGAAAACTTGGCTTAGAAAGGCCATTTTGTCACAATTGAAAGGTATCTTTTCTGAACAAGGAAAGAAATTTTTCTCAGTTGGTACCTGTGGAAATGCAGGGATATTTCAGTGCCCATTAAATTGGGACCATCTGGGTGAGTCTGGACCTCCAGGAGAGACCTGCACTCTTGGAGCTTGGAGTAGAACTATCGAATTACTGGTTTACCAAAGCCATTAGTGTTTTATTACCTTCCTTCAGGTGATCTGTAGGGACACAGTTGTATGTAAGTGTAAATTATATTCCATACATAGATCTGTTCTGAGCACAGCCTCCAAGTAGCCAAGTTGAGCAGGGATTGGAATAAAATGGTCTGAAAAAATGCTGAAAAACATGATTTGTAAAATCATGGTGGAGTCGAACAAAAACATTAAGCCCTGGAAATAGTTACGAATCTTGATTACTGGAGGAAAAAATACAGGGTATTGCATTTGCTGTGTACAATATG
The DNA here is from genome assembly GCA_018697195.1 of Certhia americana. NCBI lineage: Eukaryota > Metazoa > Chordata > Aves > Passeriformes > Certhiidae > Certhia > Certhia americana. Next base: position 4,272,273 of record CM031872.1, read on the forward strand.
GAATGTGCTTCACCCTGAAAATAGCTGTGTGTGGAGTTCTGGCTTCCACATCTCGCAGCATCCTCCAGTCTGGTGACAGGCTGTTGTTCATTCTTTGTACTACTACCCTCATTCTTTCAGTGCTGTTAAAACGAGGAACTGTAATTTCTCTGAGCTACTCTTTTACAAAATTCCTGCTTCTGTCAGACTTAACTAATGATATAGTCCCACTGAAATCATCTCGAAGTCTCGATCTCTCTTCCAGACAGAGTAAAATCTACAGGAATCCCTTGTCAAAACAAGAGTGGTACAAAAGAGGGAAGTTTTTTGTTCCAGTGCCAGAGTTCTGTGAGAGCAAATTCCGACAACCCAGCACCAACCCAGCCAAAGTTTGAATTTCAGGGTCCCTTTGTAAAGGGGGAGTGCAGCAGTAGGACCTTTCTCAGCTAGGGTCAGTAGGACCCAGCCAGGGTTGGATTTCAACAGCTCCTTACACATGTAGGGGACAGGAATTTTGCATTTCTGTGGTCAGGCAAGTGGGTGATCAAGGTTGTGTCTTGGACATTGTGCAGGATGTGACATTTCAGTGCTGTGATGGATTCTGGAAGTGGGGAGTGAACCACTGGAAGAGTGTAAAGTCAGATCACCTGGAAAAGGACAGGGAGCTAATGCAGAAACACTTGTGCAGGTAAATTGTGTGGGGAGGAGTTTTGAGGCCAGCAGGAGGTTCATTCCAGCAAGCTGGAGTGCCACACACAGGATTTTTCAGTGTCTTATGTTTCACTGTTCACTCTGAGGATTTTCAGGAGCAATCCCACACAGGCTTCAGATCAACCTCAGATTTATTCCTACCTGGCAGCAGTGGGAAATGCTGTGAATGCACAATGCAAAGAGAAAGAGGAAAGAAGGGACTAAAGTGTGTGAAGGCCATGGGGATAGGAAATACTGTACAGAAAGCTGGGTCTGGGTGTTTGTAGGGCAGCCTTATCCTTCTTCCATTAAGATTTTGTTTTCTTTAAAATCTCTCCTTTTCCTCCTTTTAATTTTGTTATGTATGGTTGATGCCTAGTGTGAAGTTATAAATAAGAGTCTGTTCTCTCTGCAGAGCAATATCCCACTGAAGTGCCAGTTTTAATAAGGCAGAAAAATAAATAAATTGAAAACTTTTAACTCTTAATGTGCTGGCAACTTTTCTCAAAGTTTATTATTTTCTTCCTCTTAGCAATTATGACAAAACTCTGTGTTTCCAATGGATGATCAGCATCATAGCTTGGGCACGTCTGGGTCATAACTTTGCATTTCTAACTTAATACAGTGTCAGGTGCTGAAATAACTCTGCTAATTTTCTGTATATGAGGACCAACTAGGTCTTGTTAAAGAGTATCCTGGCAAGATACTGCAAAATTCACAGCACTTGATAGCACAACCTGGTGTTTCCATACATGTTCATGGTTCCTGGTGTGTGCGTGTCTCAGGCCCTGATCCAAGTTCCTGTCCTTCAGCCTTTCACGTTTTTTCCTTCAGAAATTACCCATTCTTCTGACCCACTTTTTATGTTCTTGCAGCATTATGCCTGGCAGCCTGTCTGCTTGATGGCTGTCATTGTCTTCCCTTCTTGTCTCCCCTGTCTTTTTTCTTGCTGTGAACTTGTCCTGCCCTGTTGTTCAGACTCTTCCCTGCTGGAGTTCTCCCTGTCCCGTGCCAAAGGCTTGGCATCAGTTCTGTCCAGGGTTTGTGGCTCTGTCCTGCTCTGTACTGATTAAATCAGCTCAGGTTGGGGCTGCTGGTGTTGGAACAAGGTGATGGGCAGGAGTCATTAACAGAAGTTACAAAGGAATAACATCCAACAGATCAATAAAGGTGCATATTGACTGATTTCTTTAAGTGTGGGTTTCTCTGCTGAGGTCAGCAGTAAAAACACATTTGTTTTATTGGGTGTTAATCTATACAGGATGAGATGTTGGAACACTGGCAGAAAATGAGCTGCTGCTGGTTGGGAAATATTAAAATGAACTAATTGTTTCTTTTTTATCTCAGTTTTATGCTTTTGTGGGTGAGGAAAAACTCTCTAATAATCTCTGCATAACAAAATACAAAGACAGGATTCTTGTTAGACACACATCTTAACTGTATTGAAGTACAACTTCATCTTTGAAATGTAAATTGATTTTTAGATTAAAATGCCTGCATTATTGCATTTTTGTCAATAATATAATTTAGGCTTATTTCTGTTGCTATACTCTGACTGACCCTCTGTATTTTCCATCATACTAGTTTTATTCTTTGCACTTTAACATTTTCACAGAAGGAAATGAAACCTTTGAAAATGTAACATTTTTACTTTAAGCAGTAGTTTCCTTTGAAATAATTTTACATTTTTATTGAGCAGAAACTGTTTTCCATTAAACTCACGGCATGCTTTTACAAGCCAGCATTAGGAGAGTCCGATTCTTCTTTCAAATTGTTTTTCTCTAAGTGGACTTATATTGGAGAATATCAAATTCATCGAAAATAATCACGTTTGCCCATTGTTTTTGACAAGTTATTGAGTTGTGGTGTTAATAAATGGAGAGAATTGCTTGGCAGTGTCATGTCTGCACAAGGGAATTCTGTGAACTCATACATTTTCAGTTGCAAATGAATGTTTGTTTGTTCTGCACTTCATAGTCTCGCTCCTCCTCATAACACACACTGCTTTTAGATCTTTTATTTTGGTCTCTCTATAAAATATTGAAAACTGAAATTGCATCAACTTAAACTGTTAACTCGATGGTCTTATGAATTCAGACACCATCAACTCGCCCTCAGCTCATTTTTGTCCTTGTCCTGTTCTTCACAGGTCACCTTGGGAAAAGTGTTAAAAGTGATCGTGGTGATGCGGAGCCTCTTCATCGACCGGACAATTGTCAAAGGCTACCACGAGAACGTCTACACTGAGGATGGCAAGGTGGGTTATGGCCTCTCCAGCAACACTGCATTTCATTTTTCTCTCTTCACTTGGCAGAAAACTGGGACCCCACTGCAGCTACACTGGAAACATAAAGCTGGCAAAAGATTCGGCATGTCTGCAGAACGTTCCAGTTTAAATTTGTCTTGCTTTGCTTGGGTTTTGCATCCCCAAATCTCTGAGTTCTTTCTAAGCTCTGAAGCCTTTGCTTGAATTTCTGATTTATCACCTTAGACCCCAGTTGCTATGTTCGTAGTGTCTGCTGAGAAAACATTTCTGCAGTGTACCAGCACATCAACAGCCCAAGGTTCAGCTTTCTCTCTTCTGAGAGCCATTGAGAAATCTTGGGCTGGTTTTTCTTTTGTTTTTTTTTGTTTTTTTTTGCTTGATGAACACAACAGAGAGGATCGTTGGTAGGTGCTCCTCAAGAATTTGCTTGCCAGCAGCAGCACATCTTGAGCAGCCGCTACTACAGCAAGTGTTACCTGTTTCCACAAGTGATTTGTTTTGTGAACAGCTCACCCTGCTTGAACCCTGAAATTTCCTGTGCCTGCACACACTCCATATGGCTCTGCTGAGCACATCAGGAGATGTTAACGGGACCTGACTGCCTTAGTCCAGCTCGGCTCTCTTTCCAGGGTGGAATGGTCTCTGTTCCCCAGACACCCACCAGGACTCTCCGTTACCAGTAACAGCACTAAACACCTCCATGTTTCACATTGTCTCTCTGGAGCTTTCTCTTCTGATTATGAAGCCTATTAAAATAAAAAGTTCATTATATCAAGATGAGTATTTGGCACCCATAGGCCATGTTATAATGAGGTGAGATTTCTTTTCCTTTCAAAAGTGATAACTGTGTTTCAGCACACAGAAGCACGTTGTGTGCTGACCCAGAGTTCAGCAGCTCTGAGTCTGAACCTCTGTTCTCTGGGAAAGGCCAGGAGCTGAGCTGCTGAAGGAAATAGTGCAGCTCTATTTCCCAGGTGAGACATTCTCCCTCAAAGGGTGGGGGAGTGGCCCAAGAAGTAGTAAAATAAAAATTGCTTAATTTTGATTTGCCTTTTTCAGATAGGCAGGTTTAAATACCAGTTTGCCGCAGAAGCAGCTGCTCTCTACTCCCTGTATATTTGCATATAAATACAGAGCTACAGCACCAGCCCCTCTTCACCCCAAGTCCTGCATGGAAGTGCAATGATGGTCTGCTGAGAGAGCACTGGCAGTGTGTGATGGATTCCCATGTCACACTTCATTTGGGTGTGCTCATTTTCTCTGATGAATCCAGTTTCCTTTGAAGCTCCCTTGAAATACAATAATGCTATATGTGCTGAAAAGCTAAGTAAGGAGTTCCTTTCTGAAACTCAGCATCTGGCATTGGGATTCTGTTCAGCTCAAGGTGAACTCTCCTGGGAGCTGTACATTGTTCCTCTGCCATCATTTGCTGCCAGGGGACAGCAGGACTTGCCAAGGCCAGCTCTGGGCACGGGGCACTAACCTTTGCCTGCTGTCAGTGGGGAGCAGTTCTGCTCCTCCAGAGCATTGCTGTTAACACCTGGCTTATTTCTTGCTTTAAGCCAGTCTGCAGGGGAGTCTGTTCTCTACCCATTTAGCTTTGTGTCCAAGCCTGGGCTGTGTGACTGCTCCTTTAAGGCTGCACCAACCTGTGACCTTTACGTGGCACTTTGCTATTCCAGTGGGCATCTCAGAGATTTTGCAATCCTGAAGGTCTCTGGTTTAGGTATAAATAGGAACATTTCATTTGACTGAAGTAGATTTGGAGTTGGAGCCACTTAAATCATGAGCAAATTTGGCTTGGAAGTTTAAATAAATGCATAGTTTGCTAGTTTTGCCAGCTGGAGCACATATTGACAAACAGTGAGCTCCTTTTTTTTTTTGTCACTAATTAACTACTCTGGTAATTGGAGAATAAGAATTAAGATTGTGCTCTCACAATGATTTGCTTTCCTTATTGTGCCTGCTGGGAATGAGTGATTGCAGTCAGTTACAAACAGAGTCCATTGCAATTCCTTCCCTGTCACAACAGATGCTGTTGGGAAGGTAATTCAGTGAGGTTTCTATATGATTCTGGCTTCTCAGTTGCTAGCCTGATAGCATGAAAAATGCACCAGCATTAAGGAGAAACACAAAAAAAGTAAGAAAAAGATCAGTGAGTATCATTCTTATTAAAAACCAGAAATATGGAGAACCCTCAGGAACGCAGTAGGAGGTGATAATTTTTCCAGGGAGCAGTTTACAGTCATTGTTGATTTGGGACTTAGCTTATATATTCCTAGGAAACATTTAATATTTGTAAACAACAGGGAGATGAGGAATTAGGTGCTAACATGCAATATGGCAACGCTGAAGTGCCTCTTTTCTGCAAGGCACGTTGAAGAAGGGACACTGAGTAAGTCTTTGTACTTCTTTGCACTTAAATAACTGGATGAGAGTCTGTTGAGTCACCCTGCAAACTGCACACGTTGGAAAGGCCTTTAAATGAAATTCAGTGGGAGACTTTTTACAAATAGAGAGGGGTTTGGGGCAGATGTGTTCAGTGGTATTTAAAAAAGGAGAACTGGCCATCACTGGGAGACTGGTCACACAGATAGTAAGTGAGAAATGGACTGTGCATAGAAGAGGCCAGAAGAACTGCTCTGATCAGAGCAGTTATCATTTATTACTGAAAATACACTGGGTTTTAGCAAATTCTGCAGTGCTGGGAAGAAAAAAGGAAGAAATATATACAAACAGCAGAGCTGTTGAGAGTCTCCTGGTCCTTCAGTCAGGGAAGTCTGGCAAAATTCCCCAAATCTGGGTGTTTTTCCTGGTTGTGGAGCTGCACAGTGACACAGCAGCAGTTACCCAGGAAAGCTGACATTGCATTTTTCAGGTTGCTTTATCTTGCTGTGTGCTCACACCTTGTGCTGTGCAGGTTGACAGGTGCTTACATGACAGCCTCGTGTTGTCTGTGCTGAAGTCTCTCTAAATTGGGTCCTCCCTCTTACACATTTAAATACTTTCAAAATTAAGGTGAAAAAGCAGAAGTTTGAAGTTTGCAGTGAGTAAAGCAAGACCAGCCATGCTGGGGCTTTATTTTCAAGCTTTGCTTATACAGACAGAATCATTGCATTTCTTAAGTGCCTCGTGTACCTCTCGTGAATTATTCACCGACCCTGCAGAATATGTCTTTGCCAAGCTGCCAGCTGCATAACTTGGACATTTTTGGTGCCACTTTGCAAAAACAATAAGTGAGATCTGGCAGGCTCTGACACGTTGTGGATGCTGGACCAGCTCACAGTTGCTCTTGCTAACCATTCTAACCCTTCTGTCCACCACAGACTGATGCATTTTAACTACCCTCATGATTTTAGTGGTGGCACAGTGCCACCCTTTATTTCAGACTGTGACATGCTTGTTGTGCATTAAAATTTAACCATGGATAGTAATTAATGACTAGTGTTTTCCTGATTCCTGACTAAATGAAGCTATGCAGCTCATCTTCACCGGGCAGCTGAGCCATTGGCCTGCCAACAGAAAAAATCATATTGGGTTTTTTTGGCATGATAATACCATGCTTTTCTTTGGATGCAGAGACCAAGAACCACCTTGGCAGGGCATGTGGGCACTTCACACCACTGCCTAACCAAATTCCTGTTTTGCATCCCTTTGACTTAACTAAAGAAACATAAGTGTCTCTGTTGAATTCTCATGTTCAGGAACTTGAGTTATGTTAATGCTATGGCTTCATTAATTACCCCATATCAATAAGGAAAGGCAGCTTTTAGCCTCCTAGCGTAAGAGAGGAGAAGAAATAGTAGTATCAAAGGAAAGCTTCAAAGACAGGCAGAGCTGTCTCTCGGGTAATTTCTGATCCCTGCATTCTCACCACTTCAAAGCTGGCTGTGTGTGTGTTTGGGTGAAGGAGGGGGTTGAATCTGATTTCTCTAATAAGTGTTGGCACCGGACCTGTTTGATATGGGATGCAGGGAACGTTCGGGTTTGTTATCGCCTTTGAAATCGCTCCAGCGACCTTCAGCAAACGGCCCCTTGTTACAGCTGCTGGGGGTGGGTGGGGAGAGGGGCACGGGGGAAAGCCAGCCCCGGCTTCATTCACATGCAGAGGATGCCCTGAAATTGTGCTTTCAGCAGTTTTTGAGTTACAAATGTGTGTCTTGATTGAAAGTGAAAAGTTGAAGAATAATAGACCTATAACGATGCATTCTTTAATCTGCTTCTGCCTTAATCCTCAATTTCAGGAGGGAAAGGTGGGCACTCATTTAGGATGTATGCATGGAGCAGGAGCTAGTGGCTTTTTCTTTCTTTCTTTTTTTCTTTCTTTTTTTTTTTCTCTTTCTTTTTTCTTTCTTCCTTTTTTTAACATGAATAACATCATGTCTGTAAGACAGCATTCATTACTTTTTCAGCTTGCCCATCTCCATGCCAACTAATGAACATTCAGAACCTGTTGGCCTCATCTTAAAGCAGCATCTGAAGTGGACTTTTTTTTTTTTTGAGCCTAACTAGAGAGAGGATCACATACTTGGTTTGATCACTGGAGATTAGCAAACCATCTATAAATTTCAATTACAACAACTCTGCAGTCAAAAGAAAGCTGTAAATTGCATTAAAACTGGGGGTTTTTTTTAAAAATATATACATTAATTTTTTATTTTCAAATGTAGGCTTTTCTAATCTGGAGGTGCAGTGCTGCCTTCCCAGCAGGCACAAGTGGGATAATACCCTGTAAATCAAACCTGGCTCCAAGTCTGGGCTGTACCCTGAGTGTTGGTGTTCACACAGGTTCTTGATCTCACCCCAAGAGCCAGGAAATGTTACAAGGTTTGTAGGGAGGTGCCTCAGGGTACTGGTGTGTCCATCAGACAAGAAGAGGCAGTGAGACATCAGCTGCCTTCTGTCTCACAGCAAGGTCAGCTGTGCTGAGCCGTGAAACATCGATCCTGGAGTGGCTTTTGAAGTTTTAGCATCAAGTCCTGTCCACACTGAACACTGGGGACTCAGGAGTCACTGCTGTGCAGGGTTTGGACATGGGCCACTTCACACTGCTGCCTCTGAAAGAATGAGAAGAGCTTTTAGCATTCTGACCATTTTTAGCATGGTGAATTAATCACTTGGACTCAGCATCCTTCCCCCTCACCTCCCTCACCTTCCTTTAACGTGTTTTACTCACTTCATATGACATCCTTCATTTCAGACTCTTTTTTGTGCCTTTGAAGAGTCTTGTACCCTCAGTCAGAATGTATGGGCACCTGAGGCAGAACTAAACTAATCAGTTGTACCAGAAAAAGAGAGAACCCCCTTGTGAGAACACGTGTGTCCAGCCATGGTATCAGGCACTAGAGGAGCTATCCCCGCTTCATAAATTCACTCAGAAGTTCTTCTGTCTAGACTAAGATTCCTGAGATTAATGCTTTATCAAACACCTTTCCCGTGACAAGTTCTGTGCATACAGAATTGTTGAGTACACCGGGATCTGTTGAAAAAAAAAAGTGATTTGCAAGTCCAGGATTGATGAGAGCTCCTCTTGTTTTTCCCTGCTGCTTTTCCTTGACAAAGTCGAAGATGTTCCACAGGGTTGGGCTAAGAGAGCATTACCATGTCAGTAGGAATTGTTAAACACCAGAGCCACTGTGCTGTTCAGCTTGGGGGCTAATAAATCTTAAATACCAATTTTGTTCTTTTAGTTTGTGTGTAGCTGAGCACACGTTTAAGTCATGGATGTGTGCAGTTATCTACAACCTTAAATCTCTCTTAGTGTGATTTTTGTCTGCAAATGTAAATGCAGTTTCCTGGGGGATGTTTTATTTAGCCCCAATAGACCCAAAGCTTTGGCTTAATTCAGCTAAACGCTCTTTGTGTCGTTTGTAACTGAATCACTTATTCAACACAAGACAAGCATAAACTCAGTAAAAATGCCCTCATTTTAGAAACACATTCAAGCTGATGAATATTTGCATAGATCAGCCACAACCCCAGACAAATGAAGATTTTGCTTTTTTAAAGAGAACTCATTAATTCAACAGGTCTTGTATGTATAATTTTTTTTATTGAAACTGTGCTGAACTGTGTTCATTCTTCATTGCAATGCAAAGGAAATCTTATGTTATTAATTCCCTTTCTTGGATTGCAACAGGTGAGGGCAAGGGGTCAAAAGAATGAACTCAGAGATTCATCTTTGTTGATCCATTTTCTCTCCAAAGCTGCTTCTTTATCTGTAGTAATATATAACCTTTTTTTTTTTTCTTGCTCTAGCTTGACATATGGTCTAAATCCAACTATCAAGTTTTTCAGAAGGTAAGTCTCACATCATTTCTCTCTACCTAAGGCACATATGTGGAATTGATTTTAAATATCTGGGCCCTTATGTTAAATAATTCAGAATTTATTCTTTGTCATCACAACTTGCAAATAGCAAACAATAATCTGCAATGATGGAAAACTGTGAGTAGAAAAGAAGATCACTTCTTGTGTTATTTAATTTGGATTTATTTCCCATCACAGTTCCAGTCCATGGATTGGAATAGGAAATTGGAGATTATACAACACTAGTCTTAAAATTTCATGAGGAATCTTTGAGCATTCTTTCTTCAGTTTAAATCTTTTGTGGGAGAAAGCACTGGCTTAAGTTCATTTGGATTTTGCTTTTTTGTTTTCGTTGGGGTTGGTTGCTTCACCATTCCTGAGGGCTTGAGTTTAATAAATCAGTGGAACCCCCTTTCCAAAATGAGTTTGGAAATATTTTCCGTGACATTATTTTTGCCTGCCCTTCTTCCCACGATGGTGTAAGCAAGAGGAGGGACTTACTGGAATGAATGTTATGCCATAAAGAGAAGACCGATGAGAGAATGGCAGCAATAAAAATAAAACTGCTAAGAAGGTTAAAGTGTATTTTAGAAAGATCTATATCTTGCTATTTTCAAGGAAGGGAAGATTTCTCTTTGAAGGCCTCTTGTCAGAATGCTGTAAGTTCAGATTGATCTGAGTTGAAACTCCAGTTTCCATACCCTCAAGCCCCAGTTCAAGGAGCTGGAGTCTCCAGCTGCTGCACTGGCTCCTTTCATCCGTGTTTGTAGTTTGGGAAACAAATGGGGGTCAGGGACTCGAAAGGGCTTAAAAACAGGGGTCAAAACTGTGGCAACTTGGCTGTGTTTGTGCAGCTCCCTTCCAAGATTTCAGAGGCAGTCAGGAGGGGAGGTGTTTGACCTGGGATATTACCCTGCTGGAGATCAAAGGACAGCTTTTGGGGAGCTTGGTTGCTCTCCCTTCTCTGCCTGGCATTAAAGCGAATTTTTGCTGCAGTTGATTCTTTACCCCGGAGATTAGTGGTTTAAATATTCTTTCTATTTTAGCATCAAGTAGGGTAATAGAGCAGGAAGGAAAACAGCATTTGTTTATCGGCCTGCTTTAAAGTGATTTTTGCAGTGGAATAAATGTAAGGTTCTGCAATGACCTGTGTGTGTGTTTGGTTGTACACTCATTTGGGCACAAGATTGCCCTCCTGGATGTTTTAGTTTAGAATAACTTGGAAGGGTAAAGTAATATTGCTGAAATTCGTGTTAAATGATAATAAATAATCAGGTTTTGATGATATAATTGTCTATCTATAGCAAGATAACAGAGTAAATGTCCAGTTTGCTTAGATGTCCACATTAAGGACTCAGGGTGCATAAATAAGTGGAATAAATTTCCCTTCATGTCCAGGTGAAGCTTTCAGAGCAGAAGCTGGAAGAGATCAGTGAGATAACATAAAATACCTCTCTTCCTGTTGCCTTTGTGGCTGCAGCATGGATAACTGAGAATCTTTTTTCTCTTCCTAAGTTCCTGTTGTCCAGTTTTCTCTTGATAAATACCAAATTATTAATATTTACCAAGAAATAAAAACCAACACAGAAGGACTTCAGGGAAAGGGTGTCCTGTAACCAGCTAAACAGCTGTCTTTGCAGGGTTTTCTAGTAGTTTTATAGATTTTGTTGCTGGCTCTGTCACTGTGTTACCTTGGACAGCTTCACCTCTCTTTGGCTGAGTTTCTTATCCCTTAGGCTGGGGTAATATTTGCTGACTTCACAGGAGCTCTCACTGAATTGGTTGCATGGAACTTTCAGATTCTTGCCTGAGAAATGTGATAAAAATGCAAGGTGATGGCACCTTCTAATCAATAGATGGTGTAGATTGAGCTGAGAGTTGAAGAAGTTAAGGTTGGGACCCACGTCAAGTTTTCAAACAGCTGATAGAAAGTGCTGTGGTTCAGCATAGCAAATTCTCAGTGGTGCAGTGCTTGGTTTGATTTCCACTTTATTCTCTAGAGCTGCACCTGTGTCTATTTGTAGGAGTGATTTAGCAGAAGCAAAATGAAGGAAATAGATAAAATAGTGTTACAGAAACTATTGCACTCTGTTACCAGGGTAGGATCTGTACTGCAGGATTTTCTGAACAAATGTTTTCATGCCACTAAAAAATCATGAGTAAATGTGTCAGAGCACATCTGAATGTTCTTGAAATGTGTTTCTCATGGCAGTCACCAGCATGGCAATGTGGAAGAAGGAAAAAGAGGGATGAGTAACTGCTCCCCCCATGGAGGAGGCTGGGCAGCCCCTTGCACTGCTGCCTTTAGATGTAAAATCCATCACCCCTCTGAAGGACAGGGCTGCTCCTCTTTAAAACCCCAACCAAGTTCCCAAACTCTGTCTTCAGTGATAACACAGCAACATCTGGAGCTCCCCAGATCCCTGCCTGGGGAGCTGCAGGCCTGTCAAATTCTCACAGGGTTGCAGCACGACTTTCTAGGTTAAGGACCAGAGACCTCTGATCTTCAATCTAACCCTGTCAAACGAAGCTAAATTTGTCCTGGCTTTTTGTTTGCAAACGTTGGCTGTGTCAGCAAGGCTTTTCTCTCTCCTTCTTATTAGGCAGGGTACCCGAGTGTGTGTGATTTGAGGGGGGCCAGCTCCTGGAGGGCCCATTATGTTCAAGTGTACAGTCATTTTCCCAGTTCCCTGGAGACTTCCTGAATCTGGTCCTGGGGTGAACAAGCACTGAATGCACCAGCAGGGTTAGATCCAGAGAATGGAGCTGGGAAATAAGAGAGGGGAATGCTGAAAAGGCAGAAGCACAAGGAGCAAAGAAAAGGTTTTTCAGGCTTCTATGTTGGTGTGACATTTAAACTCCACAGGAGCAGCAAATGTTTTCATCTTAAACCTCCTTATTTTAACACCTCGTGCCTCTTGATCCACTAACACAAGAGGAGGAATGAAACAGGAAATAAGGAAAGACTTTGGGTCTTAAATCCTGGTATACATGAAGGCTGCATAATTCCAGACCTTGTGCAGAGGGTTCAAAATTCTAATTGTAAAGAATGGTGCAATGTTTGTAACTTTGCATTCAGGAAAGAGGAAGGAACATAAAATTTTGGAGCTGCTGTGAGTGGCTGAAACTGGGAGATGGTGTCAAACAGCTGCTCAGTTAAGCATAGCTGGTGTTGCTGAGTACTGTGATGAGGTTGGCTGTTTAAATCATATGCAAAGGCTTTAAACCCATATATTTAATTCTGATCTCAGAGTCCCATCCTTATTTTCATCTTAACAGTCTTAGCAGTTTCAGCAATGCCACAAACTGCTGGTGTTTTTGCTTGATCTGCTCCTCCCCAGAGCACATTTTAACCAGAACTTTGAGAAGCTATTTGTGAGCTGTGTGATCTCAAAGTGATGGCATGCTCACCACCACAAGGGCACATAAGTATTGTAATGTATGAAGATGTATTCTTGTCAATAATCTCAGAGTGAGATCACGTGCAGGATGAATGAATGCATGAGACAAAGCCTGGGCTGTGCTGCTGCTGCTCAAGGAGAGGAGCTGGGCTGTTCCAGGGTCACCTGCACGGCTGCTCCTGGGCAGGATCAGTCCCTGGCTCTCTTCAAAGACCTCCTTGAGCAAAATAAAACCTCTGTGACCCAGTACAAATAAGCAGAGCAAGCAAAACAGTAACTAAACACTTTGTGAGCTCTGAAAACAATTGATAAATCCTATGTTTCAGCCAAGTGTGGTGGTGTTTTCCTGAACTGGGAGTGGGGAAGGGTGTGTAACAGATTGTGCCAGTTCATCAGTGCCTGCTCCATCCATCATCCTTCCCAGCACCTCTTGGGCACCACGTTCTGTGCTCCACATTCCCTCCAGAGAGACTCAGATGTGTTCCTGGAGAGAAGATTGAGTAATGGGGAGCCTTGGAAATGAACAAAGGCATTCATGCAGTTTTCCACGCTATAAAACATCTAAACACTAATAAAATAACTTCCTTTTTTTTGTCTTTCCCTTTAGTGCTGTGATCAGCCTCCAGAGCTCGTTGCTACAGGCTACTGTTAAGGCCATGAACTTACAAGGGTTTGGAAAAAAAAGAATTGAAAACCTTTCAGGGGATTTAGAGAATCCCTTTATATTAGATGGAGTTGTCAGTGCCATGCTTGAGGGAATAAACCAGTAACTGACAAGATAGTTGTGGCTCTTAAAAGAAGTTCTGTGCCTACTTTTAAGAAGGATATTTCTTGGCAGTGAGATAAAATGCATGGGGAGAGGGAGAGCTTTTACAATTCAGTCATGTGATGGTTTTTATTATGCCAGGTGTAGCTTCATTCACATGGTCTGTGGTGGAGCAAAGTTGTGCCTTAGGTCTTTGCTTTTGTGCTGCCTATCCCAGTTACAGAAAACACTTGCTCAGCCTTCTCCACCTGTAAATTGTATAATTTAATTTTAATGGATTTTCCAGCTTTGGGAATGCTGAATGAGTAACCAGTGTCATCAAAGTCTAATAAAGCCATCTTTGGATGTGTCACCTTTGGAAAACTCAGTACTGTTCCAATGCATTACAACTCTTGCTGTGAAAAATTGAATCTCTTTGCCAAATTTGTTTTTTCCATGTCACTGTAGTCTCTTTCCCTCAGTCTCCAAGTGCTTAGTTAAACAATGGCTATTTTATTTAGCAGAATTTTGCTGCAGGAGATTGCCTTGTTTCTCCTTTTTTTAGACAAGAAACACAAGTGCTTTTCAATAGATGAATTGTGAAATATTGAGCTCTTCTGCAAGATCTCTTGAAAATCCATTTCAAGGTCCAGAGCAGAGCTATCCCAATCAATGTGTGCTCCCCTGAATATGTTTCCCTATAAAAAGAAGTAGAGAAATTAGAAAGTGACTGATAACTTAGACAGCAGTAGATAAGGCACAGCGATAAAAGTGGAGTTAATAAAATAAAACCCTGAGATGTCCAAAATATCATCCCACACCCAGAATAAATTAGTTTCTGATTCCAGCTTGGCTGGAAGAAAAAGTGTGTTCCTCAAGTCAGCTGGCACATACACAGTTTGTTTTGCTTTGCTTTGGTGTGAAATTGTATTGCCATTAGGAAAGCTGGGTATTGATCTTTTGGAATTTTGTTCTTTTCCCCCTCCTCGTTTTTTTTCCTTTTTCCTCTTCTTTTTTAATCTTTGTCAGTTTGTGTTTTCTCTCATCATCTCTGTTATCTTGGGGAGGTTAAATTCTCCCTCACTCCCCAGTCCTGGGCAGTTTCTCCATGGCTCAGCTGGGTTGGGAAGGGGAAGGGGGGGTCATTCCTTTACTCTCCTCCCTCAAATTTGACACCCACTTTGATCTTTTTTAGCTATCAGCTCTTGCTTAGGGTAGAAATCTCTTTCTTTCCCTGCAGAAGGCATTATTAGTGTTCCAGCAATGCTGGGATGGCTTTTATCTCCCCAAGGAATCTCATTATCTTTACATTACAATAGCAACAGCATATGGGCAACTTTGCCGAAGTGGCCAGTCAATTTAAATTTGTTAATAGCAGTATTTTTTAAGCAACTTTCTTCAGTGCCAAGAGAAAACAACTTTGTTGTTCAGAAGGCAAAAAAAACCAAAAAAACAACAAACCAAAAACAAACCACAGTTTGTTAGAAGCAGAAATACAGCAGAAGGAGAACGGCTGCTCATAAATATCTTCAGAACTTCCTATTCTTTGACATGTCTGCTACTATCCTATAAAAGCACCATCTCAAAAAAAAAAAATCAGATAGCTGGTGGGGCTCAGGTTGGCTTCTGAGCACTACATGAGATATGTTTAAAAGAAATGGCTGGCTTGAATTATGCTGTGCTATTAATGCACAGTTCATCACATTATTTCTCATATTTATTTTTACATTTGTTTTTACAACATAGAAATGGCTATAACGGGCCGAGGTCCATTTTGTGAATATTTTTTCAAACTCACCAGAATGTGTAAAGTCCTGAAAGTTTTTCCTTCCAAATGTCAGAATCACATGTGAGTCCCTGCTCACGCTGAACGGAGCTGGGTGTGTGAGAATGATGGGGAGCAGATCCTGTGTCTAAAATAGCAGGAGAACTCAGAACTGGATTCAGACAGACTGATGTGATGGAGAGCTCTGTGGAGGAAGTTTGTGTGGTGTGAATGAGAGCCTGGCTCTACATGGATTTATTCAGGAATGTATCTTTGGTAAAATCACCTCCCTGAATAGCTTCAAGCACGAGCTCCTCTTTCCTCCAGTGAAACTTGGAGTGCTCCAACTCCCATTGCTGAATTGGACTTAACTGCAAATGGGGAACAACTGGAGTTAGCTGGGAATAGCAGTGGGAATTTCAGTTCTCTTACTCAAAGTTTGCTGTAGTCTGTAGACTGGCCCTGAGAACAGCTCCACTCCTCCATGTTAGAACTACAAAGTACAATTTAATCACTCTCTATAAAGTCATGTATTTTGTTGGAAGCTTTGATACTGCTGATGAGGACCATTGAGATTCATGAGTTGAAATCTGTGAAAGAGCTCTTGTGGTTGTGTTGTTGTTTTGTGTTCTTTATAGTCCAGCCTAAAGAGTTTTTCCAATAGTTTCTTGCATTCAGCCTAGAATTTCTAAGAAGCAGTAAGCTGTTGACTGTGCTGAGAACAGTTGACAGGCTGAATACTGCTAGAAAATTGTATCATAACTGTCAGAAACTGCCTCTTCCAGAGTAATTTTAAAAATGGTAGTTATTAAAAAAAATAAATATGTCAGCATTGGTTAGTTTTCCTGGGTTTTCTTTAATTGTTCTTGTTATTGTAAATACACATTTTATATGTATTGTGTCCATGTGCAATTCCCAGATGTATGATCTAGTTATGGCTCTGTCTGGGAAATTAAAAAGCTTTTTATCAGAAATCTTTTAGTAAGGCAAGTATTTATAAACCATAATTGTATTAATTGATTCCTGATGTCAAAGGAAATGAAACTGAGTAATCTTTGTACTCCCTGGTTTGCTACCTCCCCATGGAATTAATCATTTTCCTGCAGGTTCACACTGCTTTGTCTGAAATGGAGTGTGAATAAAGGTGTTTTCTTTCTCCTTTGGTCTGATGCAGGTGACAGATCATGCAACCACTGCCCTGCTGCACTACCAGCTGCCCCAGATGCCAGATGTGGTGGTCAGGTCTTTCATGGTAAGTGTGTGGAAAACACATTTTTTTTCCAGCCAGATTTGAGTGTGTTTGCAGTGACTGACATCAGGCAGTTCTGCTGCAATTGATAACAAGCTGGAGATTGTGATTCTTTGTGTCTCCTACCTGGACAAGGGATGAAGAGCTCATTCCCATTTCCCTGGGGTAACTGGGGTTGGAAAACTGAGCTGGGAACAGCTCTTCTGGTCCAGGTCTCAGTACTGGTCTGATGAGCCTGTCTGTAAAGGTCTGGGTCATAACAGGAGGGAAAACTCCCTCAACCAAACCCTGTCCTATGGCCCAGCCCTTTGACAGTTCCTGCTGTGCACATTCTGGATGTACAAAGTCTGCTCCACTGGAAGTTCCCTGCTAAGAGGAAATTGAAATTCCCAGTCTGTGTGCTCCAGCTGAGGCACCTTGCCCAGTATGGGAAGTGATGGGCATTATTTACAGCAGGCTCCATTTTGCTGTGTCCAGACTTTGTTCCTGTGGAATTGTGTGTGCTTGTCCAGCTCAGCTGCAGGTGTTTGGAGAAGCAAGGAAATACTGGAGTATTCAGATCTTTTCTTACTGAATACAATTAATCCTATTCTACCTTGATATACAGATTTAAGTTTATCCACTTTAATTCTGTTTGTATTTAGAACCATATTTGTGAAATAAACTTGCATAAGAAGCAGCCCTTTTAATCAGAGGATGAGAATAAGGAATTAAGATTCAGAATTCCTTCTACCAAGCTGAGTTTTGGCAGTGGAGGCTCTTGCTGTTCTCTCTGCTGCAGTCTCCCAGTGGAGGATTTTGGGAGAGATTTTCTTTACAATTCAGGCTTTTTCCTCCATTTCCTTCCCTTATGTTACCCCTTCACCTGGAGCAATGCAGCTGAGACTTTGGGAAACAATCTCTTTGCCATTCACTATCTTTAGGAGTGTTTAGCACCAGTTCTTTTACATCCTTGATTTCCAGTGTGTAATTTCAGAACAGTCAGGCTCTCCTACCCTGCTGTGCTGCATTGGTTATTTAACAAAAAGGCCACTAAGATGAGAGATTTGCAAAGTGCGTCTTAAAATAATAGGTTTTGAAAGGTGAAAGCAACCATTACTGGTCAGGTCCATATTCAACATGGTCCTGAAAATGAACATTTAATAGAACAAGTGGTTTGTGTGAGCCAAGGCCCTCCTGTTTTGGTGAGAGAAAACACCAAAACCTCCAACAAAGCAAAACCAGCACAAGTGTCACTGTGTTGGGCCTTTCATCTGTTACTTGTGCAATCCACATGACAGGATATTCTGAAGCCCTAATTTTCTGAGGGGAATGAAGAACCCCACTCCTTTCTTTTCTGTCAACCTCAACTTCTCAAGTGCACAATTTAACTTCATTTACCTATTTTTGTATTATGGCTCAGAAAATTCGATTTCTCGACAGTGCAAGCAAAGCCCATCCAAGCTGAAGTAAATAACAGCAATTTACTTGTAGAGTTGTGTTGCCCTTGTCCCCATATTTACTGCTCAACCCAGACAAGATCTAGTTCTTCTGAAGGAGACTTATTGACAGCCCAAGGTTTGGTTGCTATAGAGAAGACTGATGAAGATGGAAGGATTTGTTTCAATAAACTCAGCTGACCTCTTCTTCAGAGAACAATTTTCTCTTATCGATGTAATTCAATAGGACTTTAAATGACAAGATTCATGTGCATCCTTCACAGTATAAATCTGCTGGTCTAGGGCTTTTTTAGCTGTGTATATCCTTGAGTGGGGAATTGGGTTATGCAATGCTCATTGCTGCATGTGACGATGGGAACAACCCATTTCAGAGGCAGGAACTTTGTGAGGGAACATCTGAACTTAGCCTGTGTTGTTCCAGCACTACTGGCCTTTTATTTATATATATTTATGTGTAGTCATCAGTGTAATCAGGTTTAAAATGGCTCAGTGTTTTTATGACCAGTGAGTATTGATCCTAAAATCGCATTAGAGAGGAAGTTCATTAGCTGGACGTGGGAGTCCTTCTGTCTTCAGCTGTGGAGAGCCCAGCCTGCAGTGGGAGTGCAGCAGGGGGTGATAGATGGTCATGGCAAGAGGCAAACCAATAATCAGCTGGAGAAGGCAGCACCAGGAACAATTATATCCCAGTAAAAATATGAGGCGTTGCAGCACTCGCCTCCCCTCACGATTCTGGAGCTGCAAATGCCTCCTGCTCACAGGGCAGGAGTTTCTATTACCAAATTTGCTTAAGTGACTAAAAAAACCAAGAGATGATTAATAAAGTGGGAATTCAGCTGTACAGTGACCTTGTAGCAGTGTGCTGGTGTTTATAAAATCACCCTGCACCTCACTGGGGCCTGGCCAAAGCACATCCTCTTGTCCTTGCTGTTCCTGTCTGACAAGAATTATGACAAAGGGGAACATCTATATCCAGTTTTCTTTAATTTCTCTCCCTTCCCCTTTTAGACCTGGTTAAGGAGTTACATAAAGCTGTTCCAGGCTCCCTGCCAGCGCTGTGGGAAGTTCCTGCAGGATGGCCTGCCACCCACGTGGAGGGACTTCCGAACACTCGAGGCTTTCCACGACACCTGCAGGCAGTAGGAGCCCCGAGCCTGCCACCACCAGGAGGGTTTGGGACAGCCCTGGTGGCTCCACTTCTGAACCTCCCTGTCCAGTGCAGTGAGGCTGCACATTTGACTCTGGAAAAGCCATCTGCGAGGCACATGTGAGGCTGGTACAGCTCGGAGAAGAAGCTGTGTGTGTGATCTGAAGTGATCTGCCTGGGAAGATCTGGCAGTAATTATCATTACTCTAGACTAATGAAAATTTCCATTGTACAGTTTGCGTTTTGTGACAGAATTTGCAATGCTGAGGACTTTTATAAGCTTGAAATAAATTTTGTATTCTTGAAATTGGTGCTGGTTGGTTTCGTTATTTGGTCAGCAAAACCTTTGGGTTTGGTGAGGATTTTTCAGTGCTGCTCTTTTCTTTAGAAAAACTGGAAACATTTAAACGTGCTGAAATGTTGGGGGGGAGAATTGTTGCAAGGCTGCTTATCTGAGTGCTGGGGTTTTTTTGTGGAAGAGGAGATTATGGCATTGATTAAACACAGAATTTCAAAGGCATGTGGCAGCTTGGAAGATGCAGTGTAACTTTCTAAGGCAGGGGGGGAACAGATGTTTCCCTTTACTAAAATTGTAATGAGAAATGTTAACAAAATCTGCATGTATTAAGTGGTTTGGAAACGTGTGATGAGCAGTGACAGTCGTGTTCTACAACTGAAATAATTCAGCCCTAAAGCAGAGTTTCTGCAGCACAGATATCCAGCGTGTTTCCTAAATGATTTAAAATGTACATGGAGCACGCTGGAGAAGAGCAGGATCCCTCCCAGCAATCCCTGAGCTTGGAAGGGATGAGAGAGTTCCATCCTGTGAGCCTTGGCTGTTTTTCCTTCCCCCAGCCACAGGAGAAGGTCCCTGGTCCTGTCCCAGCCCAGGGGTGCAGTGGGTGAAGTGTCTCCTCTGCTGTTCTCCTGACTCCACATTTCCTGGGTCACCCCCTGACAGCAAATTTGATTAATTCCACTCTCATTCCCACCTGTTGCTTTCTCATTCTCACCTTTTGCTTTTACAAACCACAAAGGCTTCAGTAATCAGCTGATTTGGGAGCTGGGAAGGGGAGCTCTGGAGGACCCTTACCACTCCATTAATTGTCAAATAAATTGACAGTGCTGCAGTAATTTTTGAGGTTCCTTCTGCCTTTGGATGAGCTTCTGTTGCAGGAATGCCTTGTATGAAAGAGAGAGAAATTGAAAGAAAATGCATGTTTATAACTGTAGAGACACAACATTGTGTGTGAAGGATCAGAGTGTATGTGTATTTGGGGATGTTAATAATGAGATCTAATTTTTTTTCCATGTCATTATTAGCAATAATATTCCCAGTCACCAAACAGAAGAATTACCATAGCAGTGGGATAATGGCCATTTCAAACTTAGCTGCAGTTGAATTACCTAATGGAAACTTTTTGTGCTGTTATTTGACCCAAGCTGCCTTCTCAGTCCAAAGATCAGCCAAGACAGAACAATGTTTGCATCTTGGATGAGCCCAAGCCTTGGAAATAATCAGCCCCACTCTCCATCCCATTCCTGTGCTAATTAGGAGGCCTGGCTTTCTGATAGCATAAGCATTTTTTTAATTTTTTTTTTGTTACTATAAAGGTCATAATATGATATCCAACCTGCTTTAGGCACTGCTGGCTGCTCCCTTCTGTTTATGCTTAAATAATGGTGTAGAAAGCAAATCCTGAGGTTCACAAAAGTACCGTGTGTGGAATCGTGTCTTGGCATTTGGAGATAATTAGTTGCAGAAAACTGCGTCATCCAAGCCTCTTAATTGAGCCTGAAACTTTAAACCTGTAACTGGGGAGTCTGATGTAGAGTCACACAATTTGCCGTAGGTACCTCAGTACAAAAATAATTTGTTGTACTGAAATGCCACACAAACAAACCCCTTTGTCACATCCCTTCCCCCTGAAGTGCAGCAGAGGGATTGGGATCTTCTGCCCTCGCCAGGGCCCTGGCAGGAGCAGGGAGTTCTGTCCCTTGGAGTATTTTCATTATGGGCAGTGAAACTCAGCTCAGCAGTTCCAGCAGTTTGGATTCAGTCTGTGCTGTCCCTGCTCACTGTCCTGGCAGTCCACATGCCTGCTGGCAGTGCCTGGTTCCCCCTGGGATGTGGATTTCCAAGGAAAGCAGAGGCTGCTCTGAGTGTGAGGGCTGGAACCTGAGAGGTCACTCCTAAGTACAGAGCCATTCTCACAAAATTTCTGTGTTTTTTTGGTTGCTGGGCATTATAATTATTTTTTGTCAACCTTAGAAATGATAGGTGACTGAAAGCAGTTTAACTGAAGAATGAATGACTTTGCTCTTTACCACTGGAGTTTGTTGCAGTAATTAAAGCAGTCCCAGTCTCTAAGGCAAACACCAAGGACCGTGATCCATAAAGGAGTGGTTGGCTCTCACCTTTCCCAGAGCATCCTCCAGGCCTGCACTTCTCCTTATCCACATTTCTGCAAGGCCAGCACTGCTGCAGAATCAGGGGCAGCCAAATTGAACAGAGAAAGAAAAGGAAAGCGATGCACATGCAGAAACAAGAGCTGCTGTAGTGGCTCTGGCTGTGACAGAGCTGAATCATCCATCCCACCGTGGTTGTTTCTGTGCAGGATCCATCCCACCGTGGGTTTTTTTGTTTCTGTGCAGGATCCATCCCACCATGGTTGTTTCTGTGCAGGATCCATCCCACCGTGGGTTTTTTTGTTTCTGTGCAGGATCCATCCAGCTCCCCTCCTGCTGCAGGACAGGCGCAGCCCCCCGCCCTGGGCACTGTCCCTTGGTGTCACCACCTGAGCCCAGTCTGCTCCTCTGGGAAGAAATCCCATCCTATTTTCCCCTGTGCGAACCCCTCCCACTGTGCTGGTGGTGCTGGCGAGTGCTAAAGGTTACAAAATCCATCTTTTTGCTAAGAAAGCAACTTAATTAATGTCCAAGTTTCTCTGGTGAAGGGAACCCGCAGCAGATTCGCAGTCGCTCCCCTTTCCCTCCCCGCACCCCTCCCCAAACCACTTTAATTTCTCTGCCAATATTGGACAAATGTAACAGGCTGACTTTTTAATTTTCTACTCCCAGGTCTCCCTTGTCCCTTCATGCATTTTTCATCACAGCTCATGGCTCCCTCCCTGCCTGCCCTGTGAACAATATTGATCGACTGATTAAGCCATCAAGCCATGGCAAACAACTTTAATTTTCCAACCAAAGCCTTTTAGGTCTCTTTCCTTTCTTGTATATTTGTTGCCTTTTCACAAAGTTTTTAAAACAGCTGCTCAGAAACAAATACATTTTTTTAATTAGGCCCTGGGTTAATTGGTTCATTCACCAGCCAGAGGAATCCACAAGGAAGTATTTACCCAGGAATGCAGTGAGAGAGTGAGTGCTGTTGGTGTGGTCCCATTTCAAAGCTAAACCTTTTCCAGCATGGCTTGAAGGACACGTGGGAAAGGTTTCCCTTTTCCCTTTGGCCTCTCCCAACAGCTTTAATTTTTACAGAGTGCAATCCCATCACAGCAGTGCAGCACCCCTGGCCACACCAACAGCTCTTGGGCTCTGACAGGGCTCCTGCAGGTTTTTCAACCCCGAACTGACATCCTTGGCTAAAGCCCCTGAAGGCTCACAGGTTTCACCCACCCCACTGCTGCTGCACGCTCCGAAAGCCGCTGGAATTCTGCAAATGTGAGAGCCGGGTTGCCTTGTAGAGCACTTTTCAGCCCTGCTGGTGATGAATCCCAGGGCTGGCAGGTGGGTAAAAGCATCTTTCTTGCAAATTCAGAACGTGGTTTCAGTGAGGCTTGTCAGAATCGCTCCGTGGGTTTGCAAATTGCTTTTCAAGGTAGAAATGCAGCTTAAATATGAGGATATTTGTCTCTCACTGGCAGCCTCTGGGCTCCGTGTTGTGCTGTGGTGCTGCAGCCCTGCCTCGGGTGAGCAGGAATGGGGTTTCTGATGTGTGGCAGGAGCTGTTGTCTCCACAGCTTGTTCTGGTGCCTCCAGAGCTGCAAATTCCAAAGTGGCAAAACCTTCCAAAAGTCCCCTGCCCATGGAGGGTTTGCCTGAGCGCAGTGCCAGGACTGGGCCCCTTCACACCCCTGTGGCTGCACTCCACCAGCATTAGCTGGGAATCCATCGCTCCCTGCTCTGTGCCAGGACACCCAGAGCTGAGCCCCTGGAGGTGGGAGATGCTGGCAGGGAGAGGGTGAGGCAGGAGGCTCAGGCTCCCATTCCAGCTGTCACCCAGAATTGCAGGGAAATCTCAAATGTTCCTCCTGCCCCCCTCCCTTCCTCTGGTGCAGCATGGATCGGGGTGTGGATTTAGTTCACACCCATGCAAGAGAGGGGCAGATCAGCCTCAAGCTGACTCTTAGCACAGGTTTCATCAGAGAGTTTGGCCCTTTAGGCCATGTCCTGGTCTCCCTCCCCCATCACTGAGCAGGAACTGTCTCATGGGGGCTGAATCCCACAGCCCTGGTCCATCACAAACACTCCTCTGCAAGCCAGGGCTTCTGTTTTAAACTCATCTGTGTGTCCTTCAGAAGAGATTTGCTGCAGGTAAACATGGGAAGGGGTGGCTTCAGCTGGGTTTCTTAACATCAGACATCTGTTTTTTCCGTGGTTGTTCCCTAGTTGGAAGCAGCGAGGTAAGGAGGGAATTGGTTGTTTTGTGAGCAGCAGCCCCAAAACAAAGCTGGCTCTGAGGCCCTGGGGTTTGTGTCTCCTCTCTTGCTTTGAGGGACAGTAGTTGCAATATCAGATAATTAGTTCTTACAAAGACCTGTGTGTGTCATGAACTTGTTAGAATTTGTGAGGTTGTTTTTTCTTCTTCCCTTTTAAAAGTAAATGATCAAAACAAGAGACACCTCCAGACACACTCCTTGTTAACACAAGGAGAGCAGTAACCCTCTGGAAGGGCAAGGGTGTGTCCCTGCAGCAGCCAGGATTTTTTATCAGCTGGCATTTTATCCTCTGTAAAGTTCAACAGCAGCACTAATACCTGATTACCAGGTTTGTGTTGTAAAAATGAAAGGGGGATTAAAAAAATGAAGTATGGCATAGGAATGTAAATGGGCTTTTGTCTTTTGAGTTGGGAGAGCCCAGGGACAGCTGAGCATTTCTCATTTTATTTACTTTTTTATGTTAATAAGGAGGCTAATTTAAAATGGAAGTCCTTGTAGTTGGTAATAGGCAGGGTTGTGCTGATTAAAAAGTTGCTCTGTAAACCAGAGGGCCAGGATCAAGGACAGAAGCTTTGTTATTCAGGTGCTGAGACTGAGCATTTTGGGTTTAAAGGTGTCCCACTCTCTGGTCTTCAACATCTCCAACAGTTCTGCAAATCAGCTCAGGAGTATTGCCAGAAAACAACAAATATGTGAAAAATATTAATGGTGAGATCATTTCGAATTCATGAGAACAAATATTTGCATCGAGAACGTGATTCTGAGAGTGGTGCTGGGGACAGTAATGCAGGCTGGGATTTATGTTCCCAATTACAATTAACCCGTGCTACCAACATCTCAGCTACTGAGGTGCACAACAAGCTGCTCCTTCGGCATCTGCAGGTGAAGAATTATGAGCAGGAAATTTCAGTGTAGCCTTGGTACAAAAATAAAGCTGGTGGAGGGGAGCAGCAGCCTGTGCCTGTGCAGCGCTGCCCTTATCTCTCACCATCCACGCTTCCTCCTGCATTTTGCCTTTATTAAGGTATTTTTAGCCCTTTTTCTTTCCTTACAGCCTCACTACTGTTGACAATCCCTCTTTAAAATGCTGAAAAGAAAGCAGGAGTTCTTTTTTAGTGTCATCGGGGGTGACAATGGGCTGTGGGTTCCCCTCGGTTCGGAACAATCCGGAGAGCAGCCACGGGCAGAGCTGACCTGTGGCCAATGCTCATTTTCTGCTGGATGAAAAACTCCGCCAGCCATCAGTGCCTGGAGCTGGCGAGGCTGGAACCTGCTGGGGGACCTGAGGGGAAGGGAAATGTCAGATGAGAATGGCAGCTCGGGGAGGCGCCGGCTGGGAGGGAATAAAGTCAGTCCCGCAGGGGGACAGAGCATCCCATCCCAGGGCAGGGCGAGCCAGGGCCAGGTGATGTCCTGAGATGCTGAATTGGAGCAAAAATTGCTAAACCACGACCTTAACGGGAGGCTTAATTAGATTTTGTTTTCTCTCTCTCAGGTTTTACCCAGCTCTCCTATAAATCCTGCTCTCGTGATGAATTCCTCCTGAGCAGGGAGATGACTCTGATGAAATGCTTGCGCGCGCTTCCCAAACCCTTCACCCTGAGCTTCCCAAACCTCAGTTTTCTGACAGAAATGTGCTCCCAGCTGAGGGGAGGGAGAGAAATCATGCTGGTCCTTCACATCAAGGTCTGTTCTGCTCAGGGCCCGTGGGGTTCCCTGAGCTTTTGGGTGTTTTTTCTCCGCTGGATCTGTGGATGAAGCAACTGATGCTGCGGCAGGATGTGCTCCTGGCCTCAGCTCAGGTGCCACCTGGGTCTGAGGCCTTGGAAGGTGATAACCAAATTAGATTCATTGTATTAAGTACTTTTCTCCTACAGAAAAACATGAGGAAATTAATCCCAGAGTATTCAACAAAACACGCCAAGAAGCAAAGCTGCCAAGCTCTCCCCGTTTGCTTTTTGTTTTCACTGAGCCCCTTGCTGTAATTACAAACATCCGTGAAATTAAAACTGCAAATTGCTGAGGTAGGAGAGTGGAAAGGCCGGGCTAAGAAACATTAAAATTGCTGTGACAGGACATTCTGCCATCCTTAAAGCAGTGGTGGAGGATCGGGAAGGAAGTCCTGCCAAACTCACCTGACAACCGTGTTAATTGTGCTGGGAAAATACAGGTGAGCGCTCCAAAACCATCATAGCTGGCCCCTGGATAGTGTGCAGGTGTGCAGGGGCTCTCTCTGCAAGGCAGAAATTCCGAAACTTGCTCAAGGAGCTTTAAAACCATGCATTTCCCTCACAAATTTAGCTCTAACCTTTGGGTATAATCCCACATATGACACCTCAGTTTCATGTTAGATCAGTTAAACTGGTTTACTTGCTTCTGTTAAAAATCCTTTTGATTGTTTTACTGGTAATGGACTGTTACAAAACTCAGCAGAAAGGCTGGTATTTAATTTTCAGCTATGAATATTTTTAAGGGTTTTCTTGGGGGAGAAAGGGTGGCTCACCACTGCTTAAAAAACAGTCAAACATGGGCAGGCTCTGAACTAGAAAAGAGCTGAGTTATCTCTTTTTTAATACAAGCCACCTTAGAGCACGAGGTGGAGAAATCGATACACCCTCACCCTGGTTATCAGAAGCACTGAAAATATTCAACATTAAATAGTGGTGATATAAACAAAACCTAACACCTTCAGCCTTTGAGATTAAAAGTGGATTTACTTCATTTTTCCCAAGTCTGGTGCCACCAGGGCTCTGCACAAGCACAGTGTGAGAATTGCTGGATAGAGAAAGAAAAGCTTTTGCAGAGCATTCAGAAGGTAAAGTAATTAAATTTTCTTAAAAATGAAACAAAACAGAATGAAAACCCCACCTTGAAGTCACTGGTTTTTAAGCTGCACTTTAAATTGGTACTGCCAACCAGAACTTTTCTCCTGAAAGTCTCTTAGCACAGAGAAATGTGCTTTTGGTCTGCTTGGATGCCATTTGAGTTCTGTTGTTTTATCACCTTTAGATAAAACTGGTCCTTTTAAGGCTCCTATTTCAAAGAAATAACTTTGAGATACCTGGCATTTTGTCCTCTTCCCCTGTTATTTCAAGGAAGCTGCAAAAAATAAGAGTTTCTTGGCTTTCCTTTATTGCACTCAAAGGCCATAGGGGGCTGAAGTCTCCTGGCTTGAAGCATCCTTCAGCCTGAATTCTGAGGTGCTTTTGGCACACGTGCTCCTCTCTGTCCTCCAGGTTTGTACTCAGATTTCTGCAGCTTTCCCCATGTGCTCAGTGTTTCCTGAAATCAGGAGAACAATCTCCTGAGTTTCACCACAACAAGCAATGCTGTCTTTTTACTGATCATGGAAAACTGCATTTCTTTAAAATGTAAATTTTGAAAAGGAGTTACATTTACATCTATCATCCCTCAGGTATCACAGGCTTTACTGCCTCTGTTTAATCATGGATTGATTGATGCCAATAGGAGTTTTCCACTGGCTTCCACAGATCTTGGACAGGTCCCAGGGTGCAGCAATGTTAAACCTCATGGGGTGATGCTGTAGAACAACTGGAGATGCTTTGTCAGCCTGAATAAAACACAGGAAGCTCTTGGGCTGGGTCTGACCCCTGGAGCAGCAGGAGCTGGGTCTGGGCAAAGAGCCTGGATCCCAATGTTGATTTAATGAGCCCTCCAAGGCTGTCCCTGCGGCCTCTGCCTGAGCTTGGGACATTCTGCAGACAGAGGGGACCTGGAGGAAGGCACAGGGACATGGGTGTGCTCCAGGGATGTCCATGGGGCCTGGGATTAGGGGTGCTGGGTGAGAAGGGAGGAGCTGTTTGATGCTCTTCTCAGCCACTCTGTGGGAAGGGGAAATGCAGCCTGATGTTTCTGAGGGGAGACAGGGAAGGGATCCAGACTAATGACTTTATATATAAAATATATTTAAAATAAATTTATATTTATATAAAAAGCCTTAGCTTTTATATTTTTCAGATCAGTGCTGCTTCAGTGTATAACTCTCAAACTTCACTGCCTGTCAGCTGCTGTTCTCCCGTTTCATTCAGAAAAAACAATTTCTCTCTGGGCCTGAAACCCAAGGACACCTCACTGTCTCAGGCTCCCAAAAATGTAAACAGCAGTGAACTAGGGGGGGGCAAACTGGGGGAATGGGACTCCAGGAACTGAAGCTGTAACTGGACAATTAACATCTCAAATGCAAATAGACCAAACTCATATCTTGGGTGTAGTCTCTGTGAGACTCCTGCACTGCCCAAGGTGCATCCTTTGAAGGCTTTTCAGTAAATTCCTACTTTTAACTCTGTCTAGCCTCTGTTCTAAGTTGCCTCTCCAAGCATCAAGACCTCGAGAAGAGGGATGGGGGGTGATCCATAGGGGGACCCACCAGGCTTGGCACTGTCCCATGGACAAGGAGGTGCCAGGCCCCCAGTGCAGGCTGGAGGAGTGCTGGCCTGTCCTCTTCTCCAGACACTGTTTGGAGGCAGCTGTTCCTCCCACCAGCATCTGGTTACAGCCCCTGGAATGCCTCCACACTGTGTCACACAGCTCATGGTGTGGGGGGCACGTGCCTATAGAAATATCCATACGTGTTGGTGTAATATGGACATAAATCACATCACATCACTTTTTTGTCACGGGCTGGATCAATGTGTGCTGCAGATCCCCCACTCCCTCCATCCATAATGACCCGTCCATCTGTGGCACAAGATTAATAGCAGCCTGCTGGAGAACACTAAGATGACATTATCTGGAAAGAGAGCAAACACCACCTGGAATTAGGATTGGAGTGGGATTGACAGTCCCAGTTTCTGTGGGAAAAGGTGAGCGACTGCTTGTTCCCCTGAAAAAGCCCCCAGTGCACAGGTTGGCAGCAAAGTGTGGGCAAAGTTTTGCTCAGGGTGGCTCAGCCTCAGGGCCAGGATGGGGTTGAAGGGGCCAAACAGTGGCACAGCTCCACGAAATGCTGGAGATTCTCCAGAGCATCACCTGAGGGTTTCTGAACACCAGGAATAACACACATGGGAATAACAGGTACCTTCTCATGCACAGCCCTGCATGAAGAACTGATGGATTTTCTTTTCAAGACCTAAAACCCAAGGGGTGAGGCCCCAAGGGAGCTTCAAAGCCACCACTTTCCTGTCACACGGGTTCCAGAAGCTCAGTGTGAGGAGCAGACGGAATTATCACAACCTTCCCCCCTCTCCTCTGCTCCCTCTCCATTCCCAGCTCTGCTCCATGCCCTGTGCACAAAGGTAACTCCTCCATGTCCTCTACTCGTCCTGCTCTGAACTATTCACTTGCAGCTTTTTCTTCTGAGCTCGGTGCTAAAAATACTTTAAAGGTAAACCCTGGGGTGGCTCCTTCCCCCAGTTCATTCTGCTCCTGCCTCCTCCTTCCCCAGCAATTTCCCCACAGCCGAGCTGGCCCTTTTATCCCAGTGGAAAGGTGGTATTGATCTCACCACTTTACAGAGGGAGGGGAAACACGGCCCCTTTCATCCTCTCCTTGCACAGACTGATCTCCGTGTCCGCTTTGCGTCTGATGACGAGAGGGTTTTAATCCAAAAGGATTGGAAATCTTTGCCTTATCAAAGAATCCATTCCCTGCTTGGCGAGGGCCTCAGGTCGGGGCTGCAGCTGCAGCGAGCAGGTGGAAAAATAGGGAAGCAAAAGGGATGCCCGGCTCAGGAGCCAGCCCCAGGAGTTTTTGGGGATGGGGCTGCAAACCCAGTCCAGCCGAGCATCGTGTGGCAGAAAACCTCGTGGGGGATGGCACCAGCCACGGCTCCAGGTGAAACCCAAACTCTGTCTTTGTGTAATTCCCCCCCTCCCTCCCGATTCTTCATTAACTCAGTTGTTTTTAAGCGTGAACACCGGGGCTGTAAATCTGAGGCCATTTCGCAGGTTAGGTGAACTGTGAAAAGCAGATTTGCACAATTTGCAGATTGCTTGTTGAGGTGAGAGCTAATGCTGCTGACTCACGAGCTGAGCTGATGCTCTTGGCAATCCTTCCTCACTCTCCAGCTATTTCTATGCAGCCCTTCACCCCTCTCGGGTTTTGGCAGCATCCAAAGTTTACTCCAAGAACAGAAGTTTTCCGAATCCAGCAGAACCACCTGTTTTTCCACCAAATGATGCAAATGCACCGCAGTCTCTTCCAGACACTGGCCCCAAACATGCTTTTAAGCAGTCTCAGCTCAGACCAGCAATTAGTATTCAGGCAGGAGAGCCTCGGGAATGCCTCGCCTCCATCTTTATTCATCATCCAAAGGCGTGTTTGCTCTCCGGGCTGGGGTTGCTGCAGTGCTGGAGCAGCCTGCTCTGCCTGAACCCCACAGGACCTCTCAGGTGCTCCAAGGCTCTGTTGGTTTTTAGCATTTCTGGATCATTTCTGAGCTCAGAAACCCCTCCCGGCTCAGGGCAGGGGGAGCTCACAGGGGGAAATGCTCGGGCTGAGGGGCAGCAGCACCTCCCGTCGTGTCTCCTTGGTTTCCTCTGCCCTTCACACTCACCTCCTGTTGCTGCTCCTCATCTCCTCTGCACGCTGGCAAAAAGCTGCCTCCAGGTACGAGTTGTGTTTCCAGTATCACTTGGAATTCTGCAGCAGGTCAGGGGAGAGAGGTTTTCCTGCTCTGAGCATCACTCCTACTGACCCTGCAGCTCCAGGGCCTCCAAGACTGGGGAAAAACACTGGTTCTTCCAGGGCTTTTTCTGCATTTGTGCAGAAATGGGGGTTTCTTTAATCTTGGCTTCTCCATGTGGTTTGCATCCTCCTCCCAGTGAATAACGAGCTCTGGAAGTTCAGCAGCATCTCCCAGCACATGCTGTGTCCCTGGGCTGGGATTTCCTGGGAGGAAGGGATGAGGAGATGTGATGCTTTTGAGGAGCAAGTTTTGATCTCTCTGGCTTGGCCACCACGGTGTCCTGAGCTGCCACAAGACAAACACCTCCCGAGCTCCGTCCTCGCCCTGCTCGGGGAGAGGCAGTGATAGATTAATCTGAACAAAGATTGATCAATAATTTATGCTGGTGTTTTCACTCACCTGGGGCTTAGACAGACTTTGATATGATTTGATGGGGTCGGACCCACCCTGCTTTAATTAAACATGATGCTGAAAATTAAAAGGAAAACCTATTGGCTACTGGAACCGAAATCAATCTGTGATCAGTAACAAGAGACTGATTAAAGAGGTGATGCCCAGGAAGGAACGGGCAGGTTCAGCAGATGCTTTCTGAAGGCGAGATTAGCGGGACATATTGAATGTAAATACAGCTATTGGCATTTTGTCACGGCGTGGCCTTTAGCAGCCGAGCTGTTTGTGCGCCTTGATGAATGGCTTTGCACCAGGGAAGGTGCTGCGGGAATTCAGGGCTGAGCTGGAGGCTCTCCCGGAGCATCTCGGGGGGGTGGATGGGGACAGCAGGGAGTGTGGGGAGCAGCAGAGCTGAGCTGAGACCCCTGTGCCCACCACCCCCTGCCCGGGGCTACAGGCAGCACGGAACGCAGGTCGGGTTTTTGGCAGGGAATTGCCCACTTTTCCCTGTGCGGGACCCCAGGGATTGGGATCTGGGTGTCCCGGCAGGGATTGGGATCTGGGTGTCCCGGCACAGTTTGGGGTCTGGGTGTCCCAGCAGGGATTGGGATCTGGGTGTCCCGGTAGGGATTGGGGTCTGGGTGTCCCGGAAGGAATTGGGATCTGGGTGTCCCAGCAGAGATTGGGATCTGGGTGTCCCGGCAGGGATTGGGATCTGGGTGTCCCAGCAGGGATTGGGATCTGGGTGTCCCAGCAGGGATTGGGATCTGGGTGTCCCGGCAGGGATTGGGATCTGGGTGTCCCGATCTGGGTGTCCCGATCTGGGTGTCCCCGCTGTACTCCTGTCTCTCCCTCCGCCCGGAGCCGGGGCTGGGCTGTGCAGGAGCGGGGCTGCAGCAGAGCCCGCTGGTTAATGACGGAGCCAGGCTGGGCAGGCGCTAATTAAGCAGCGATGCGTTCACTCAGGGAAACGGAGATGCTCCAGGAGGAGCGGTGATACAGGAGAGAGGAACCGACAGCACAAAACTCGGGGTGTGGAAAAAAAGAGAGACCGGACCCAGTGCTTTCACTGAGAGATGCTCACCCTAGACTGGGGCAGCAATTCAGGTGCCCCAGGGGGCCCTGGGTCACCCCTCCTGCCGGAGCTATTCTCGTGTGATGCCTTGCATCACAGTGCTGAGACGGGGGAAGAGCCTGGGAGCACTCCCGGTCACAGCTCAAAGCCTGGAGCATCCCCGGGTGCGGGGACATGGCCACGTCTCTGCACGGCTGGATTTTTCACCCGAAAAGCAAAGAGGAAAAGAAGCTGAAAGGTTTCCTCTGTTTCCAACCCACCCTCTGTGCTGTTCCATACCAGACACGGGGGACAAACAAGAGTTTTTCCAGCCTCATGTGTCCCACGCTCTCCTCTGCATATGCAGCTCCGTGACAGACCCTGGAGAGATGGGACAGTGGGGACAGGGATGGGGATGGGGACGGGGATGGGGATGGGGATGGGGACAGGATAGGGATAGGGATGGGGACAGGGATGGGGACAGGGCCATGGATGGTTCCTTCCCTCATGGATGGTTTCTTTGCTCTTTATTAACTACCCTGCCAGTTTACAGGAGGAAAGAGACTGTGGGGGAGAGGTCCAGGATTTTAAGAGTTTCAGAGGGTGCAGGCAGGAGATGGAGTTCCCTGGGGAAGGCAGAACTGGGGACAAAGCCAACCTTTGAGTTGTGCTGTGAGGAATGGCTGGATCTGGGGGCGAGGGGGAGAAGCCTCCCTAGGAGCAAGGTGACTTTTGTGCCTTGGAATAAGCCTTTGCCATTAATTATTGCAAGATCGTGGAAGGAGCTCAGAAATGGGGGTTTGTGTGTGATGGGCACCAGGGCCACAGGGGAACAGGGATGGGGCTGGAGATAGGGACAGGGACGATGCGAGCTGAGGGACCTGCTGGTCACTCGGA
The DNA here is from genome assembly GCA_018697195.1 of Certhia americana. Lineage (NCBI taxonomy): Eukaryota > Metazoa > Chordata > Aves > Passeriformes > Certhiidae > Certhia > Certhia americana. The sequence continues at coordinate 4,304,929 of CM031872.1, forward strand.
GAGTTTGGAAGCTGCTTCCTCACCTGCCTGCCTTGTTGGGGCTTTGATTCCTCACTGACAGCCCGCTGAAGGATTGATCTGAGTGGGAATAAATAATTCATGAGCTTTTTTGGGTTTTTTGAGCAGCTGTGAATTCTGAGACGTGAGCTCTGCACAGCAGACGCTGTTGAGACTAAAAGAACAGTTTGAGGAGAAAGCTCTATATTTTTGTTGTTGTTGTTGTCGGTTGCCGTTTATGATTTTTAATCTTCTTTCTCTTTTTCTCCTTTTTTTTTTTTTTTTTTTTTTTTTGTTCATTGTTTTCTTCCCACACACGAGGCTGGTTTGTTCCTGAGGCTCTCAGCAGGCGGCTGTGGCAGAGCCCCAGCGTGAGGGGATGGCTCCACCAGCCGAAGGCTCTGGGTGGATCTGTAACCTCTGCCTGCAGGGAGATGCTGCCAGAGGGTGTTCCCTGCTCACAGATGCACCTCACATCTGGAATCTGCGCTACTCTCAGCCCTGAAGTTCAGGGGGATTGGATAATGCCTTGTATTCCTGTCTCACCATCAGGGTTCCCCTGGGAAAATAAGAGTGGAAGCAGAGCATGGAGAGGAGAGGGGCTGAGGAACTTTCTCTGGGGATGTTTGGGCACAGGGCTAGAGAGAAGCTGGTTGACAAAACAGCATCTGCCCAGCCTGGGCTGCCAAAACTGCCCCCAGTCCTGGGTGAAACCTCTGTTTCACAAACAGACAGCTGATTAAATGGTATTTAATGTTTCCCAGGTTATCTGGTAGCATTTGTTAGCTGAGAACCCTCCTAAATCTTTGCCATCAGTTTAAAATGAACTGTGCAAAGATGTGAAATGTTGGAAAAAGAATTTCCAGCTTAGCCCCCTGATTTCACTGAACACCCAAGGGTGAACTCCAAGAGATCCCAGGAAGGGAAAATGGGGTTCAAAATATTTCATAAGGCAAAATTAATGATAAAAATATTCTCTTGCAAGTCAGACAGAAGTTTTATAGCTGGGTTCCCAGCAGAGGCAGGCAGTGCAGGGAGGCAGCTGCAGCCACATCTGGGGGGATCTGCTGATGCCAGTACAAGTCAGTGCAGAAAAATCTTGGCTGTAGAGAAGTTTATTTAGGAAAACAAGAACAAGAGGCAGCCCCTGCAGTGCTGAGAAGTCTGTGAAGCTGCCTGGGAGCCCCTGAGAGCAGCAGGTACTGCTGCTGCCACCAGCCTGCCACAGAGGGGAGAAGGGAGGTGAAGCAGGAGTTCTTTGCCTTCCTGCCCCCCAGAGCATCCCAAGTGATGCTGTCTGAGCCCAGAAAGCCCTTCCTGGGGTGCAGGGTTTGCAGCTGACCTTCTGGGGGGGGGGGCTTCTGCAGCCCTTGAAGAGAGAAGAGCTGAGACTGGACACGTGTCCCTGATGCTCTGCATGGCCAGGATGTTCTCCAGGGTGCAGGGACAGCCCCTCACCCTGCCCTGGGGTTGGGGCTGGGCCCTCAGTGCCTCCACAGGCCTGGTTTGATGGCTTTCACTCCAGCATGGGCTTTTCTTTTTCCCTCCAAATGGCTCCTGTTGGCCAGAGCACAGCAAAACTGGTGTAAGATGTTTGTGGGGATTTGGCCCCATCCCAGGGAGGTGAGGAAGGGGTGTTGGAGGGTTCTCACCACATCACCTAGCTCTTCCAGGATTTCATTTGTTTGCTGTAGCAAACATTGGGCCTGGGAGGAAATCTTCAGGGACATTGGGGTCAGCATTCCCAGCAGGTCCTGGACCCCCAGAAGCTGATGGACATCTCACTGCTGCAGCTCCTGAGAGGGGAGAGATGCCACCCTGGTGGGCACTTTGGGCTGAGTCTCATCAGCCACGAGCGGTTCCAGGCTGATGAAAATTATTCATGAACTTGTGCTGAATTAGATGAGGACTTGATGAATGGGGGGGTTGGGTTTAGTGTCAAAATGTTTTTTCATAATCCTTAAAAGATGGAGTATCTTGACTCTTTGTTTTGAAATGATGTGAAAATAACTAAATTTGGCCAACACTAATTTCATAAAGAAGGAGAACACCTACACAACGTGAAGCATTAGGTTTGGTGGCAAAACATTCTCCGTAGTTTTTTTTCATTTGCTTATTTTGTCAAGGGAAGGAAAGAGAAAGCTTGGGGGGGGATTTGGTTTGAGGTTTTTTTTCCTGAAGGCCACAGCATTTTTTATATCCCTGCCTTTTGCTGGGTGGGTGGAAGTGCTCAGGAACAGTAAGCAATATTTGTTATTTAATTCTTGCCCTGTTACAGAGAGGAAGAGGAAGATACTTCAGCAACAGTAAGTTAATCCAACATGCCAGGCACACAGGGGCTGTTCTTGCTCTCTGCACCTCAGTGAGCACATCTGCTAGCCCAGCACCTTCCTGCAGACCCAGGTTTCCCTTCACTGGTGAGAAAAGTGACAGAGGAGCCCTTTGGGTTGGACACATAGATGGATAATCAGCCAATTAACTAATCAGTCTCTGGGATCCAGCTGCCAAGGCAGTTTGCTGGGGTTTGTTTCTCTTTGATGGCTTAACGATGCTCACAACACCTTTTCTTTTGGACCAGGCACAATGGACGTGCAGCAGCAAGAACTTGACGTCAAGAGCTTGATCTGCCCATTCCCACCCGGCTGCCACGGAGGAGGCACAGCTGTGCCCAGCAGAGGAGATAAACACTTGAAACCTGGGATGAAGGAGGCTTCAAACATCTCTGCTGCCTGCAAAATAGTCTTCTGTTTCCAGCTCCCTTCCTGAGAGCCACAGAGATCACAGGGAGATGCTCGGAACAGGTGGAAATCTGTGGTGAGACATTACTTATTCATGGCATAGTGTGAAATCATCCTGTGAAGAGCTGGGCTGGGGAGGGTCGCTGCGATTCGGGTGGATCCCGCTCACTCTTTCCCATGTCCGGGTGGTGGAGCCCGGCACTGGGGGGGAGTGGAACACTCACATTCCTTGCAGTTGGAAAAACACGGGGAAAGCTCAAGAGGGGTTTTTCTTGGAAAACTCCGCTTAGAACGCGGTTCCTGTCGAAGAGCCGAGCAGCTGCCTGCTCTGTCCAGAGGGGTGAGGGGAGCACCTTCCCTTGGAGCTGTGTCTTTGAGGGATGAGCAGCATCACCCCGAGACTTCCACACTGGCTGTCACCGGGATGCCTCAGAGAGGCTCGAGAGCCAAAAAGCAGGAGGGAGCAGGCTCTGTCCCACATTCCCAGGGCTCCTGTAGGAGCCGAGGAATGCTGCAGGATGCACACGGTGCCTGGATGTGCTCCTCTCCCCCACTACTGCTCCGGCTGCTGCATCCATCCCGCTGCGATTCCCGTGCTCCGGCTCCTCCTCGGACAAGTTGCTCCTCTTCAGAAATGGTGGCAGAAAATCCGATGGGAACGGAGCCTAATGTGGGAAGGGGAATCCGTTCATCAACAGGAGATCAAAATGCTGCCGGCCGGGGCGCTCGGTGCAATTACGGTGATGAGATTCGCGGGTAGTTAGCACATCGCTGCTAATTAATTCGCTGTGTTACAGGATCTGGCAAAGGGCTGCCGGCGCCGAGTCTCCTGCAATAATTCACCCAGCAGAGAAAATGAACCATAATGAGAGCTGATGGACAGCTTCAACAGACAGGGCTTCATCCCATGTGGGAATACCACTCCTGAAGCTTTCCACTGGCCCAGACACCAGTGTGGACAGAAGGAAACCCCTATTTTTATTAATTTTTTTTTTTAGCCAAATCTGTGCTGCTTATTTGGGAAACCAGAATTTATTTGCTCTTAGCACCTTTTACTTTAACAGTGCCTCATAAACCTGAACAACACCCACAGCACAGCTGTCAGTCAGACACCTCCACCCTGCAGGTGGGAAGGAGTGGTGGTGGAGGTGGCATCCCCACATCCCACCACAAGGGATGGGGTCTGTGGGGGACTCTGTGTCCTCTTGATGTTGTCCAGGCCGTGCTGGTTTCTGATGTGGTCAGTAGAGGTGGGCACGGGGTCACCTGTGCCTGAATGTCACCTGACCTGTGCAAGGTCACCTGTGCTGCACCCGTGGTCCTCGAGCATCCCGGCTCTTCGCAGTTGTCACATCAGATATCTAAACAAAAATAACAAAACCAAGAGAGAACTGATCCTGCATGCTCAAAGGATGTATGGGAGCAGACAAACTGCACTTGCATGCCTGGCCATGACCTCTCTGGAGCTCCTGTCCTGGCTGGGACCCGGGGCTGGCTGCTGGCTCTGACTCCTCCTGAATGGCTCAGGGCCTTGGACAAGTGCCCAGTCTGCTCCTGCCTGGAGCCAGGATCTCATTAGCTCACAGTCCAACCATGGACTGGTGCTGCCTGTCTGATTGAATTTGTAGTGCTGCTGCCCTCCCTGGGCCTGGGAGTTGCTTCTCTACCCAAAAGCAGAGGATGCTCAGGGGCTCCTGTGTGAACCAGTCCAGGGAAAGGGACCTGGGTGCTTCCAGGAATGGGACTGGAGCTTGGTTTGGGCTGAATGTCACCCCAATGGGGCATTGACAGCAGCTATCCCAGCTCTATCCTATCCTAAGCTGCTCCTTGCACCCATTCCCAGAGGCTTGTCCTCTCTCCTTGAATCAGTTTGACCAAGCAGTGAAAAACTGTGCCCTGACATGTGACAGCAGAGCTGTGGCATGCCATAGCCCAGGTGTTCAGGACAAACCCAGGTCACCCTGCAAAGCTTTGTGCTGGGGCTCTCCACCCCCTGGGATACCAGGCTGGACCAGGCTCCCTGCTGCAGGCTGTCCCCTGACCTCAGGTAAAGTCACTCACAAGGTGGGTCCTGGGGAAATTCAGGCTGGGCTGAGCCTCTGGAACAGCCCGGGCTCCTCTCCCCTTCTTCTTTTGTGTGCAAAACTGATAAAGAAAAAAAGAAACAAACCCCAACCATAAAACCAAATCAAACCCAACCAGTTCTTCAGCTTTATTTGGACGGAGGCCCAAAACACAGTCTGGCGAGGCCCCGCACAGCGCAGATGGAAATCCTATCTGGGGCTACTGACTCACAGCACTAAAAAAAACCTGTTAGTCAACGTTCAAAAGGGCTGGAGCTCCTGAAGGAACCCTCCATGGTCCCTAGGGGGATGCTCCACTGGGACTGCTGTGGGCAGGGCACTGTTCCCTGGGGCTGCTTCCCCCGGGATGCTCCAGGGGCGATGGGTGTTGAGCACTCGAGGCCTCAGGCTGGGTAATGATGTGGATGTTATCGACCAGGAGCTTCGCCTCCCCCTCTCCTGTTTACTGATTTCCCATCCCTCCCCAGTGCACTGTGTTTTTTAATCCATCCAGGTCATGGCCTGCCTGAGTGGGGCCAGCCTTGGGGTCAGTACTAACGATATGCTAATGAGGCTGGGGCAATCAATTCCCCCTGATCAGGCAATCGATCCCCTCTGCAGGTGCATCTGATCTTGGGCTGTGCCCGAGCAGCATCTGGTTTTATTATTGAGGGGTTCTTTCAAGATGTTTGTCACAGCAGAAACAGACTTGGAGGAGACTTATAAGACTTATAACAAAAAAAAAAATTTAAAAAAATTAAAAATATTTGGGGATTTGGAGCATCCTTTTGAACCCAAGAGCTGTTTTGCTGGAGGTGTTTGCTACAAAATAGTGGGGGTTTAGTGGGTTTTGGGTCTCCTGTCTGCTGTAGCAGCCACAAGCAGATGCACAGGAGGGAGCAGGAACAGGATTTTTGATCTGTAATATGTTTGAGCACTCTAATAGATTTTAGTGTCAACTATTTTTAGCTCAGGGAATTTCCTGAGCCTGGTGTTGTTTGCCCCATCTCATTGAGCTCCTCATTCACTCTCCCCTCCAGGTTTTTTGCACCCTTGGATAAGAATTTCAGCAGCTCACATGATACGGGGAAACCCATTTAACCACCTCTAGGCCTTGCACTGGGAAAGGGGAATTAAAATCCCTCTGGGTCACCTGAATTGTCCCCTGTGTACCTGAAAAAGGAGGAGGTGTTGGGGAAAGCAACTCTGCAGAGCCTGCACACGCTTCCCACTCCTTGGGTTTCAGAGTGTCATTGCAACTGCAAAGGTTGGAATGAAAGTTGCATGTGCACGATGTCACACCATCCCTGGGTGGGAGTAGGGATGTGCATCCACCCCAGGCCTCCAGCACGGGGGTTTAATGGGAAACCCTTTCACTCTGAACCCAGACAGCTCCTCCCTGGGCTCGTGGTGATGCTTAGCTCCTGGCACAGCCCCTCTCAGCCAGGATGGCTCCAGGGTTGGAATCCCTGGAACTGTCCCTCGGCCGCAGCAGGAGCTGCAGCATTGCCACCCAGCAGGCTCGCTGAGCTAATTAGAGCTGCTGGGATTTATGCTTCTGCTCAGGGCAAAACCTTCTCTCCAAAACAGCCCTGCCCTGAATTAAGCTGGGTGGCACCCAGAGCCCTCCATGGATCCACACAGATGCCTTTGCTAGGGATTGGATCCTGTGTTCTCCCTCAGTCGTGCCCAGGGAAATAAAATTAAGAGCCAAACAGCAAGAAATGCACTTCAAAACTGAGCAGTGCCTCTCAAGTGACAGCACGTGGGAGCAGAAGGAGCAAACCAATCCCTGGGAGGGAAAAGCACTGGCACCATCAAGCAGAGCTTGGGAGCAGGGGATAGCCAGAAGTCCTGCAGAGATGATGGAGGAGCTGCTCACTCAAATAACGTGGTGGTGACAGAGATGGAGGCAGCTCTCGGGGTGCACTGGGAAGTCACAGGGTTGCCCACAGTGCCAGCGTGGGGCTCACCAGCAGCATTTGCCATGTCTGGGGAGAGATGGGCAGGGAGGTGCTTGTGTTAGGGGGAGGTGAAGCTTGTTGGACACGTTTTATGTCAGGTCAATGAATTCTGCACTTTTTTCCCCCCTGATCAACCTGTCAGCTCCAATATTATCATTAATTAGGACACATGTCCAGAGCCAGCTAATGCAGTGTGAGCTGTGAGCTGTGCCATCCCGGGCTGGTGCTACGGGGCACCCTGGTGCCTGCGGTGCTCAGGTAACCACGGGCTGCTCCCGGCCCTGCCGGTGTGATGCAGCAGCTGAGTCAGCAGCATCCTCACTCCAGCTGAGGCAGCAAAAGCCCCGTCGGTGCCTGGCTGTGCCCCCAGAAAGCGGGTGCTGCATCCCAGGGGGAGCAGCCACAAACGAGCCCTGTCAAACGAGGCAGTGGGAGCAATGAGATATTTCTGTCAGCCCGATGCTGTCTGTGGCCAGACAGCGATCCCAGCATTGCACCAGCACAGAGGGGACCAGACAAGAGCTTGTCCTGCAGGCAGTCAGTGACAGGTGATGTTACAGGTGAGGTTACGGCAGGTTTGGTCTCACCAAAACCACCCCAGGACTGGATTTACCGGGCTGGGCTCTGAGTTCCTCAACCGCAGACTGAGTGGGTGCAGACCCAGCAGAAGCTGCAGGGCTTTTCAAGGCCAAAGCCACCCCCAGGTGGGGCAGGGGGCTCCCCAGACATGGGGGTCACTGCAGCCACTGAGCTTTGCACAGAGCAGCTCCTGCCCTGGTCAGAAAGCAATGGGGTGTTGGGGATGCTGAGCTGGGCACAGTCTCCTCCCCTCCAACACTCCCTGTGCCAGCTCCTCCTCATGTCCTTCCCCTCCTGCTTCCCTCCAGTGTCCTTCTCCTGGGACTGGCATGTCCCTGGTCTCGCTGCAGCTTGTCATTGTCAACAGTTGCACCCAGAGTTGGCATCACCCCTCTCAAGGTCGGCAGGAGCTTTGGGGTTATCTCTGTGCTCTCCCCAGGCTCCACTTTCCCACCACCAGGCTCCCTTCATCAGCAAGAAAACTATCTTTTCCTAACGCTTATTAAGCCCTAATTTTCATCTTATTCATTACTACCAAGTCATTAAGCTGGTAAGGAATTAAATGAGGTGAAATGAAAAGAATTGAAAGAGACTGAAGGGTTCAGGGTGGTTGGGTTATTTTTTAAAAGAGACCAGAAAATAATCTCCCAGGATTAAGCAGGTGAGAACAACTAACCCTGTGGAAGGGCAAGTAAAACTCAGAGACGAGGTTTCTAATTAAAAAGAGGCATTGAAGAACCCCGAGGGGGATCTGTCTGCTCCTCCCTGCTCCAAGAGGTGACAATGAGGACACCGGGCACTGTCGGCTCCCGGACAGTGAATCAACTCTTCCTTAAATTCAGTAAAACTCAAATAAAAGGTGCTGAACAGGGAGGTCCAGGGGACATTTTGAGGCTTCCAAGAACAACCTCTGCTAAAGCCTGTCAGTGCCAGACTACAGCCCTGAGCTTTTATACGTATATACACACGTGTATAGGGGGACAACATTTAGGGATATTATTTGATATTATTTAATATATTGATATGTTAGATATAAACATGTTAATATATTAATATGTAAAAATATATTTAAATATATGTCTGTGTGTATAAAGCTATTGGTTCCAGGAAACAATCTTCTACCTCCAGGGCTATTGACCCTTGGTGGGTGTTTGCTCCAAGGATGGCTCTGGAGTGTGCACGTGGCATTTCTGGGATGCTTCGAAATCCAGTGTGGTGAGTGTCCATCTCTCAGGAGCATCCCAGGGCTCCTGGCACAGATCTGGATCATCCAGGAGGTGCTCACAGCCCAGCTCTGGGGAGAGCTGAGCCCCATGGGTGACCTGAGCATCCCACCCCTCGATGGGTTCAGAACAGCCCCATTCCCAAACCCATCTCCCACCCAGGCTCCCCAGCCGCCGGGCAAACCGGAGGCATTGGCTGCTGCCTGGGCATGTCACACCCGTCTGTGGCTTTTTTTCTGTTTTTATTGTTGTTCCCTCAGACTGGATGAAAATAACAAATCTACAGAGCAATGTCAGAGCTGCCAGAGGAATCCCATCTCTCTGGTGACTTCATTAGCGCCGGTGCCTGCAGTCAGCAAAGTCACGGGGCTTTATTAGTGCGTGGTGGGTTTTTTTCCCTTGCCCTCACATGCAGAACCCTCATTAGTGGGAAGATGGAGCACTAAAGAGCCCCGTCAAAGTTTCCATCCAGATTTGTTTCATCTCCTCCTTTCTTGACAGGGCCACCCCGCCGCCTCCAGCTTCACCAGCAGCAGGAGCATGTGCACATCTCTCACCAGCACACCTGGCCTGGACTGGTGTTACTGGTTTCAAATACACCTGGGCAGGAAGGTCGGAGTTCCTGGAGTCCTGCCTCAGCCACTACCCAGCAGGCTGGGGTTTGTTTCCGACCCGCTGCTTCCAGCCCTGCTTCACATTCTACACAGCCCTGGGTGAATTGTGACCCTGCCGGTCTCTCGTTCATTTTTGATGCATTCAGGATCGTAAGAAGCTGTTATTTTATGATGGATTAACGGCGCTGTATTTGCTTTTAGCCTGTTTTATGGTGCCCCAAGTGCCTTGGCTATAACTCTTGTGTTTATTTGTTTTATTATCCCAACAGGCTGCTCATGGAGATCACTGTGGAAACACCCACTTTCCCCACCGCGGGCTCCCCCTGAGAGGCTGGAGGAGATGTCCCAGCCCAGAAAAGGCACAGCTCACCTGTGCTGGGGGAATGATGCTTTGGAGCTGGACGTGGGGGATCAGGTGTGCTGGTTGTGAGCTAGGGGCTGCCTGGGCAGAGAGGGAGGGAGGGAAAGAGGGAGGGGATGCAGGAAGCAATAGCTGCTTTAATTCAGTGACTCTCTCGGTGCATCCACCCACCTGTGCAGGGCTGGGCGTGGGCAGTACCCTGGAGCAAGAGGAGCTGCAGCAAGGAGCCGAGGGCTGAGGAGAGGAAGAGAGGAGCTGTCACTGCTGCAGATCACATCCTCTTGTCATCCCCACAGCTGGAGCCCTTCTCCATCCTCGCCTGGGTGCAGGTGAGCTGTTCCTGACATAGGCTGTGCAGCCAGGTAAGGTTTGAAAGGCAAACACAGGCTCGGGGTTCTCCCCATCTTTGGGGATGACCTTGGGGGTTGTCCCATTGTCCCACCTCCCCACCACCTTCCCTCTCCTCTCCTCCCCTCCCCAGGGGCTGGCATATTTGCAGAGTGCTAATAACTCACATTAACACCTCGGGCTGGTGGATGTCAGCACCAAGGGCCAGACTGCATTTCAGCTGAAAGCTTGGAAATTTCCAGTAGCAATTTCTAGCAAATTTCTTCCTAATTTCCAGTAGCAAAGATCAGCTGGGAGCTTCGGGGATTAGAGCAGTGGGTTGGAGGGGGAAACGAGAAATGAAAGAGGAAAATAAACATAAAAGTCATACAAAACAAATAGCTGGCAGTAATTCCATTAAATCAGATGGTTTTAAATGGAAATATTAAAATATTAACTATGTAATTAAGTATTTATTAATTAAAAGAGAAGCCAAGCCGCATTAAGCTGAGCAAGGCCCAAATCATGTGCAAATTCTTATTTAGCTCAGCTGCCAACTCAATGGACCTTGATTGTGTCTCCCAGGGCCTTGGGCTCAGGTCTGTGGAAGGGACAGGGAAGCAGATTCCTGAAGTTAGAAAACCACAAAATCCCCTCAGCATTTCCAGTTCCTTGCTCTCCCAAGGTAAGAGCTGCCTGTGTTGGCTTTTCCAGTGGCTCCTTTGGCCAATCCCCACAGCTGCCCTGGAGCTGGGCTTGCAGTGGAGCAGGGCCAGGGGTTTCTCTGGCTGTGCATTGCTACCATTCCTCAGCTTTTTGGCATTCCCTCCTCTGATGACATCCAAGCATGCCCCTGTGCTGCTGCCCTTGCTCTCCTGAACTGCAGGAGCTGGGTGTGGAGGTCAATGACAGAGGCACAGACTGGGATGTCTCAGCATCTGGTCTGGGACAGACTTGGGTGTCCCTCTGCGAGGAGCTGGTGCCACCAGGCCTGTGGCTGGAGCTGGTGCCAGGGTCACATTGAGCTCTCCCAGCCTGGTCCTGGGGAGCATGAGCTGTCTGGTGCCTGTGACAAACTCATCTGTCACCGGGAGAGGGCCATGGGCTGTGAGACACTGCAGAAGAGAGAGAATTAAAGAGGGAGAGAGAAAGAGCAATCAATACATTATTTAGCAGCAGGAATACAAATGACAAAAAATTAATGAGGCCTCTCCCCCGCCCCGTGCACCCTTCCCCCAGCCCTCCTTTGCTGTAAGATTGCTGACAAATTCTCTGGAAAATATCAAAACAGCCGGAGGGTGTAACCTGCCAGAGTGATGCACCATTATCTATTATTGATGGAAACCTTGACAAGTTCCCTTTAAAAAAGGAGAGAGAAAGGGAGGGAGAGAGGGGAAAAAATTGCATCTAATCTTTGTTTTAAAGCTACAGTTGCTCATTTTCTCTTCCCCGAGGGCGGCTGAGCAACAGAAGTTGTCACTGTGGTGTCACTGTGTGGTGATGCTCCCTGAGCCCCAGCGTGGCCAGGAGCCTCCGGGCTGGGCTGGGCTGGCAGGGGATCCACGGGGTGCTGTGGAGGAGGAATATTTGTTTCTTCCCCTGTAAAGAGTCTTTTAAGCCTCGTTTAAAGATGAAATAGGGCTGAGCTGGCAGAGACGGCACTGGGGATTGTGTCTAGGGAGAAGTTGGGGGCTTGGGGTAAGAGGGAGGGAGAAGATGATCAAAGCAGACAGTGTGGTAAATCCGGGAGGAGAGAGCCAAAGGTAGTAAAAGGGACTGGGGGGAAAAGCATCCAGCAAGTCCCTGAAGCATATCAAACCCTGTCCTGAGCAGCAGAAAGGCGAGAAACCACGGCAGCCAGCACAGAGGCACTATCAAACAGGCTGGCGAGTGACACATTGCAGGGATTAATACTTAATAAATGTCACCGGCCTTCTGACAGCTCCTCTGCTTTTGGCCTCTTATAGCAAACCAGCAAAACCCTCCAAATAAACCCTGGGGAGCAGGTGATCTCAGCTGTTGCCCCATCACCCGAGCCAGGGGTGGCCTGTCCCTGCTCCTGCAGGTGCCACCATCCCGCCGGTGCCACACAATGGGCAGCTGGGCTGTGTTGGCTGCAGATCCCCCTGTCCCACCCAGCCCTGGGGCTGCTGTCGGGGTCTGGGGGACAAGCCAACACAGCTGATGCTGTAGGAGCCCCCCAGCATCCTTCTCTCCATCCCCCTGACCCTCCTTGAGCACCCACCTCGCCCTGGATTTACAACCTGCTCTCCTTTCTCTGCCGTGGCCCTCCTGATGTCCCCTGCTGCCAAGGAGATGTGCAGCTCTGAGGAGGGAGAGCTGCTGCAATGTGGCCAGGAGCTGTGGGCTCCCACCTGTGTCATCGTGCCTCAGTTTCTCCAGGCACAGGCTCTCACTTTGAGGGCCAAGATGAAGGACACCTTGTAGATGACTGTTACTTTTCACTGTTGATTTTTTTGTACATCCTCAAAAGAATTTCTCTCATCTCACGGCCCAGTCCCTCAAGGATGCTTAGGGGATCTGTTCCAGGCAGATGCTGAAATCCAGCTCCTGTTTCCCCATCAGTAGCTCTAGGCCTGTCCTCAGGCTATTTAACATTGAAGGTACAGGAATTACCCCCAGAGTTTTACATCCCCACCCCACTATCCTGTCTTCAGCAGAGCCCATGCCAGAGACCCCAGAGGTCCAAATCCTGGGCAAGACAGTTTGTAGATATTAAATTTAATCCTGGCAAACACCGCTGTTGTTCCAGTTTATGCCCACTGGCATTATAGGTCCTGCTGAACTCCACGTTCCTGTGAATCTTCATGGCAGGGCACCCTGCAGCTCTGCCTGTTCTCAGTTTGAAAGGTACCCTCCTCTAATTGAATGTCTCCTGTTTTGGTACTGCAGGGGCAAATTTTTTGGTGCTGCAGGTGCTCCCAGCCACCTCCTCTACCTCAGTCAGTGCTTTGTATGCCTCTGCCATGCCTTCCTTGTCTTCACCTCTATCCCATCCCCTTTTCTTCTAAAACTAAATAGCCCTAAGTCTTTTTAATCTCTTCTCATGGATTATTGATACTATTTGTTGCAATTCTTTGGATCTTTTCCATTTCTGCTCTATCCTGGCTGGGATGATGGGCTGATGAGCAGACTCTGCTGAAGGTGAAGTTTATAAAGTCACAGCAGCTCTGCCTCCTCCCCCTGCTCTGTCCAACCCCGCTCACTTTGGGAAGGGGCAGCTCCTGCCCATCACATTCCCTGCTCCTGGACCTCCCTGCAGCAGTGCCAGGCTGCTTCCCTGTGGTTCAGTCTCTCAGGAAGAGCCCCCATCCACCAGCAGAAGGATCCATGGCTTTCCCTGTGTGTTTTGTTGCAGCTGTTGAGATCCGCAGTCGCATTTCCCAGCCCCTGCTCCTCTTTGAGTTCTTGACTGCTCAGCCACTGCTGGGACTCACAGAGCTGTTCTGAGTCCCTCCAGGCCTTGTTGCTGCAAGGTCCAGAGCCTCTCTGGAGCCCCCAGACCCAGAGGTGATGCTGCTGCTCCCCATGATCCCTTAGCAGCATCCCTGTGTAGCAGGAGCAACTGCATTCCCCTTCTTTGAGTTGCTCCAGTTCTCTCCCAGCTCATCCACAGCCTCAGCAGCTCCTTGTGTTTGTAAGTCCAAACCCACCAGGGGGTGATGCAGGCAGTGCACAGGTTCCTGGGGTTGTGGCCCAATTTATACAAAATCGTGTCCTCAGGAGATCTTGGAAGCCCAAGGGGTGGCAGGCAGGGCTCCCCACTGCCTTCCCTTTGTGTCCTGCTCTTGGGGACGTCAGGGGAAGAAAGCCCCTTTGCCAAAGGGTTCTCCCCACTTATCCAGCTCACCTGGATACTTATCAATTAAGCATTACTATTAGTTAAATTTGTTCTTTTTTTTTTTTTTTCTTTTTTTTTTTTTTTTTTTTTGAAGGCAACTGGGTTGATTCCTTAATTTTATCCTTTTACCGCTTTTCCATCTTGCTGAGGGGTTATTTTACTCCTGTTTCAGCTGCAAGCATGAGTCCTGATATGAAATGTGCTGCATTCTGGCTTTTCTGCCATCCTGACCACAGCAGAGTCAATTTGATCAGAAACTGAGCTAAACCCTGTCCACCTTTAAGCTGGGGAGAAAACAGGATTTGGTCCCATGCTAATTGTTACTGAAGGCTGAGTGACTTTTTTTACTCTCTTCTTATTCCTTGGTGAAATCCAGCTGTCCCCTAAGCACGCAGGAAACATCCCTCAAATACCACAGCCTGCAGGGAAGCACTGAATGCCAACAAACAAGGTAACAAAGCTGGGAAGATCAGTTGGAGAGGAGATTGCTGAGATGGGGCTGCCAAAGAATTGAAAAGCTCCAGCTCCTGCAGTGGGCACCCCCCCCAGCCCAGGTAGGAAGGCTCTCAGCTGAGAAGGAAATCAGCATTTCATGGAGCTGGAGGTCACCCTTGGGCCAGCTGCGGGGGACAGAGAGCAGCCGCCGTGGTCACCATGGTGCTGGAAATGTCATGTCCAGCCAGAGCATTAGTTTTGCTTTCCTATTGTCTGTTGTGCTCAAGAAGGCTTTGTTGGCAAATGGACTTCATGGGAAGTTTGTCTCCCTGCTGCTGACTTTGTGCAAAACAAAACAAAACAGAAAAAATAAAAGAAAGAAAGTAATAATAAAAAGAATCCAACATAAATTTCCAGGAGGAATCAGGAGGTGGAGTTTAAAAATAAAATAAAATAAAGGAAGGAAGAAAAGAAACTACACCAAAAAAAGCCATCACTACCAGCTTGAGGATGAAGAGAAGTGCTGTGGGCTGAGGAATAATGGTTTGAAGTTTGCATCGTTATCAGAGGGACGTGCCCCACATTTACAATGCTCTCTGAAATGTATCAGGGCTTGAGCAGCATAATGGGAACAACAATGAGGGTCGGTCAGTCCCTCCTTCAAGGCCAGGAGGGCCAAAATGAAGATCTGCATGAGACTCTGCAGTTTGTCACCCTGCACGAGAGGGACCTTGGAGGGGCTGGGTGAGAATGGCTGGTTCATGTTCATAGCAGGGTGGTTGCTGTGCTCGTTAATGAAGTCCAGAGGTCTCTGTGCCTCTCCTGTCTAATTGCAAAGGTGAAAGGACCATTTTACCAAAGGGGAAACTGAGGCACGGAGAGGCCAGCCTGCCCCAAGTCACCTTTTTGCACTGAAAGCAAACACGTTCCCTCTCTGCCCTGCACTTCCTCCATGCTGGTGCCACTCTCTGTTCAAAGGAAGCGCTGCCTTTCCCAAGCCTGGATCTCCTGCAGTCTTCAGGATTCAGCACATCTCACTCCTGACCTGCCACAGGCTCCTTTTTTCGGCGCTGGGCTCCCCAGGTGGATTTGCCAACACAGCTCATTCCTGCCCTGCAAGACCTCTGCTATTTCAGACCACGGCTGCCTGCAGCTCCCCCAGGTTCCTCTCCCCCATCCTTCCTGCAGCTGCTGTCAGCTGTGCAGACCGTATGGAGCTTCAGCAACATGGCCAGGTGACACTTTGGCTTGGGCACAAGGTCTCCCCACCTGGGATTGGCAGGGAGAGGAAATCTAGGCTGTCACGTCCAATTACATTTTTCCCTGGGTGACCTTTGTTTCCATAACACAATTTTTATTATTTGACTTTGTAATATTGATTTTGATTTCCTTTTTTGATTCATTTTCGTTTCACTCTTTCCTGCAGGGAGTGACTTGGTTCACCTTCAGCATCTGCTTGCTCTGTAGTGTGAGGCAGGAAGGGTCACTTGTCCATGGAAAATGACCTGGGAAGAAAAGCGAGGTTTTAAAGAGGGCTTGTATAGGAGCTGGGCTTGCTTCTGGTGCTCTAAATTGGGCCCCTCCATCCTGTCCTTCCTGAATACCCCGTGGCTTTATGGTAAGTTGTCTCCCTCATCCAGAGGTGGATGGGAACTGCATTGCAATGAAGCAGGTCTGGATGTGAAGCTCCTCCAGTTTTTCTGGCAGCAGGAGCAGCAGGACCATCCTCTGCTTGAAAGGGGGAGTTTGCCCCAGAAATGCCCATCTCCTTGTGTTCCATCTTCAGCAGTGACCAGTAATGATTCCTTTAGATGAAAGAAGAATTCAGGAATTGAATTCTTTTAGAATTCAAAAAGTACATTTCCCACAGTCCTGGTGTAGCCTGTGCCATGAGACAATAAATTTTCCTCTCGTCTGCTTGCTCAGTGCCCAGAGGTTGGCCAAGGTCTGTGATGCAGGGTGGCACTGGGTGATGTTCAAGCCATCCAAAGAGGATGGGCTTGGGACCATCTGTGTCTCTGGGAAGACACCCTCATTATCTGCAACTGGAAAGGACTGTCCAAGATATCCTGTTCCCTTCCTCTGAAAGGAAGAAGGTCTTCATACCAGTTCTATCCTCAGCAACACGAACTCCAGAGCCAGAAGGGTCAGGGCAAGTTTCAGAGACCCTGCTCAGAGCTGCTTTTACTCTTCAGGACAGCACAGATGGACCATGATGTGGTCAGCAAAGTCAGCAGCTGAGCTCCAGCCATGCACAGCAAAGATCTTTATTCAATTACCTGCCACGAACCCAATAAGCCCCAGGAGGATGAGCCATTGATGTGAACCTCCAGGAGTGGGGAGGTGAAAGGACAGCCAGACGTCTGACCACTGAGGAAGTGCTGACAGAAACACCTTGGAGTGCCAGACACCTTGTTAGCCAGTATATATTGTGCTGGTGATTCATATGCTTATGTTTCCACTGTGAAATATAGTCCCCAGTAGAGGGAAAAGATTAAATCAGAGAAAGAACTTTAACAGCCTTTTCTCCTTCCACCCTCACCTTCCTAATTACTTTAAATGTACAAAGGGTTTGTCATAAGCTGTTTAATCTCTTTCTCAGTTTTTCTTTTTAATAATCCCAGGGCCTGGGGTTCTCTCAGCGTCCCTCCTCAGATCTACCTCATCCTCCTGTGGCAGCGTGAGGCCAACAATTTTTTTTCCCTATTTACTTCTTTCCACAAAAGACTAAGGAAAGGACATCAGAAAGCTTTACTTTAAACTGCTACTTTAACAGATATATGTGAAAGTGCAATTTTTTTTTTTTTTTTAATTAATCCCCCAGTCCAAGTGACCTGAGTCTCTGCCCTCCTGCCCACCTAGCTGCTGGTGTTTTACAGATGGGGAGCCCAGAAACATTGAGTGACCTATCCCAGACATCCAAGGGGTTTGTTGGTGTTGGACTGGAGATTTGTCTGGGGAACAAAACAAAACAACAAACCAAAGGTCTGTGAGCAAGCAGGGAAGGGACCAAGGTGTTTCAAGGTTGGGATGTTGCAATGGGACAAGGGGTAATGGCTTTAAACTGAAAGAGGATCAATTTAGATTACATATAAGGAAGGAATTCTTTACAATGAGGGTGGTGAGGTTCTGGCACAGATTGCCCAGAGAAGCTGTGGCTGCCCCATCCTTGGAAGTGTTCAAGGCCAGGTTGGACAGGGCTTGGAGCAACCTGGGCTAGTGGAAGGTGTCCCTACTCGTTTCAGGGAGTTTGGAATTAAATGACCTTTAAGGGTCCCTTCCAACCCCGACCATTCAATGATTCTATCCCTCCTTGTCCCACCTGCAGACAGAGGACAGTGTGCCCCTTTGGGGAGCATCCTCGCGGCTGCTTCCTCGGGATAACCACTGCCGGGATTCTCTCCTCCTCGCACCGGAGGCTTCTCTCGGCTCAGGCTGGGTGGGGGGAGCCGGCGGTGGCCCCCAGCCCCATGTGCCGGCATATGCTGCCCTCTAGAGCCAGCACCCAAATCTCGCCTTTTTTAAAGGAAAAAGCTGCGAGAAAGCAAGTCCTGACAAATCATGTGTCGGAAAAGGAGAAGCAGTGTAAACTCCCCAAAGGGCTCGGCAGGGTGAAACCCCTCAAGGGGACCAGCCCCACGGCCACCGTGGATACATAGGGGAACCTTAACAATCTGCCCAGACCGTCAGCTTTCCTAATAATAAATAATAATAATAACTCGCTCTAGCACACAGAGCACAGGGGTCTGTCACACAGCTGGGACCACCAGCCGGGTACCATCAGCTGCTGTGCCGAAATCACCTGAACACTGACCCTCCCTCGAAGGAAAAAAAGTGGGGACTTCCCCAAAATCAGTGCCTCCCATTTGCCTTTTTTTTTTCTCTTTTTTCTTTCTTTTTTTTTTTTTTTTTTTAATTACATGAACTCTAATGCAGCTCATATCACGTTTATTTTCCGGGGGACTGACACAGAGCTCTGTCCCTTCCTGCATCACTCCTCTGGAGTCTCTCACCCAGAGCGTGTCCCCGTGATTGTGCTGTCTTCTCCTTCCCCAAACAATTCCTCTCCTCCACCACGTACTGGCATCCCACTCCTATTTTTTCCACTTCTCAGGACGTGAGAGGACTTGCAGCCATTAACAGGAGGTGAGAATCTTGCCCTTCTTCTTTAATTGATTCCAATAATTTTTTTTTTTTTTTTTCACCTCTTCTCATTGGCAAAACTTTCCACCCCGCAGGCTGAGCAGGGGTGGGGCACATCGTGTGGCTGTGGTGTGTTTGTCACTTGGGGGTCCTCGTGCACGTTGGATAAGGATAAAGTGAGCTTTTGGAGTTTTAATCAAACTGCAACTATCCTGAGCAGTGATGTTATCAAGGCCAGTGCTGGTGCAGAAGGCATCATGCAAGAGGGCAGTTGGCTAAACTGCATTTCCCTAAATAATCCCAGTTATTCCCTGCTGCTAAAACCCACTGGGACAGCTTTGTTTGGGGTGAATGGCCGCTACCTCCTGGGATTTCTGCAGGGACAGACACAGCAGGACCTGAGCCCTGATGCCACAAACTGGAGGGGAACAGGAGAGCGGGGCTGGGACGGGAGCATCCCGGGATTTGGGCTGAGCCCTCACTAGAGG
Source organism: Certhia americana (assembly GCA_018697195.1). Taxonomy (NCBI): domain Eukaryota; kingdom Metazoa; phylum Chordata; class Aves; order Passeriformes; family Certhiidae; genus Certhia; species Certhia americana. The sequence goes on from CM031872.1 coordinate 4,323,723, forward strand.
GCAGGAGCGCTCTTTAACTGCGCAGCTCCGGTCTCGTTGGCGTTTCTTGCACAATTTCCCCCATTCAGAGGGTCAGTTGTACAGTTCAGTGACTCACGGCAGGAAATGACCCTGTGGGGCTGCAGTTTGTTTCTGCTGGCCTTCCCTAGGAGCTGTCCGCCCGTCTGGGGCAGCCTCCAGCCAGGGGTTCCACCATCGGCTGTGCGTTCCTGGCAGGTTTTGCTGCCAGGGAATTTCCCCCAGTGAAGAAATATTCAGGGAAGGAGGCTCCAGATGTTGCCCCCGCATCTGGCATGTCTCTGGCTGTAAGGTGAACTTTAGCACTGCCCTCTCATCCGACAACAAAGCAGGTACCCAACATATTCTTCATTTCTTCTTCCTGATGTAGCACCAGCACCTGAAAAATTGTCTCTTTGTAAGGCGTTCCAGCTTTGCTCCTTCTTGAAGGTAACCAGTTATTGCCATCCCTTTCTCTCTGTCCAAATGTGCTGCAAGAACCATCCCTGTGGGCTCTCACACGGCTCTGTAACAGCCTGAAAAGTGACATCTCTCTTCACAGATCTCCTTCTGCTCTCCTGGCCACAGCTCTGCCCTTAACAACACACACAGAGGGACACAACCAGCTCTGAAGTGTTTCTCCCCAGCTGACTCCACGGGATATTTAGAAGCATCATGTTTTCCCAGCGTTGTAGTTACATCTTAATGCAGAAACCACAAGAGGAACTCCAGCATCCCCCGGAAGGCAACACATCATGGGCACAACGGGGCTTTTTATATCAGAGACTATGAAAAGACCTTCCAATTTAGTAGCTGTTCTGTTCATATCTCGCATTATTGCACACACGCTCCTTCTCTCTTGCCCAAGTCTGAAAACGGGAGGGTGTAAGAATAGCAGCTTGTTACTTCATCTGTCTGCTTCCTGTGTGTACTCCCAGTCGGGTCTGCTCTCATTAGCTGCAGCTCCTCGTTACTACTGCTCACTAATACCAGTGAGTCAGCACAGCTCAGCGTGGCTACAGCAGCCACCATTTACATCTGTGTGAGCCAGAGGAAAGCCTCCACCTAAATCTTTCTTCTTATATTGGATTTATTAAGCAAACGCACTCAGGAACTCCCAACAAGCCTCTCAACGAAAAAATTAATGAGAGAAAGATGCATACTCTGCCTTTTAGACATTTCCTCCTGTACCGTCTGCTGCGCCCTGGGTGTGTGAGATGTTTAAACAGGCTCATGAAGTCACTTTCAAAGTTATGTGGAAAGCTTACAGAAATAGCAGCCTCGTGAATGATTTATTTGATGAGGGAAGTAAACAGCCTCTGACAGCTCACCAGGCTTCAGATTTATTGGCCCATAGCACAGGGCTACCTGCAAGTCATTGTTGTGATGTTTGTCCCTAATTAAGTTGTAGAAATGAGTTAATTTTCAAATAGGACCATAATTATTTTATTATTGCCTGGAGCCCTCCCTCTGGGCTCCGCTGTCACTTCCCTCTCAGTGAAGCCACTTGTCCCCAGGGAGCTGCCACTGCTCCCAGGGCTCAGATTAAAGGGACTGTGCAGGTTGGGAGGGCAAAGCTGGAGCTGAGGGTGTCAGGAAGCAGCTGCAGGATCACAACGCTGCTCTGTGGATGCTGTGGGGCTTCCAGCAGCCGTGCTGGGCAACCTGGGGTCATGTTTGCCACACCTGCCCTGAGCATGGATTTGGGCTGTCTGTAGATGCTGTGAGGATGCTCTGAGGCAGCAGCACTGGTGTCCTGTGTCAGTCAGCTTTGCACAAATCCCACTTTAGCTCCCTTTTCACAGAATCACAGAATCATTAAGGTTGGAAAAGACCTTCAGTATCATCAAGCCCAACCTTCTAGTGAGTACCACTATGCCCACTAAACCATTTCTATTCATTTTTTTAACACTTCAAGGGACAGTAACCAGTCTGTTCCAGTGCTTAACCCCTCTTTCCATGAAGAAATATTTCCTACTATCCAATCTGAACCTTCTTGCATAACTTGAAGCTGTTTCCCCTTGTTCTGTTGCTGGTTTGCCTGGAAGAAGAGGCTGACCCTCACCCTGCCATGACCTTCTTTCGGAGAGTTGTAGAGAGTAAATTGTAATTGATTCATTTTAATTTTGCTGCTGATTGCTCCAAAAGAAAGATTTTGCCATGGCAGTGAGTTTGGAAAAAGACAGAACCCGCGAGGCCTGTGGAGATTCTGAAGGGTCAGGAGCAGCAGCAGGACATCCCCAGGCAGCTCAGGATGGGGGTCCCTGCTCCTTCCAACCATGCATCCAAGGATTGCATTTTGGGGGGAAAACCACCTGGGTTCCTAGGAAAAGACATGGGAGTTGGGGCTGTTCAGCTTCTAGAGAGACCACATTAATATAAATATTTAAACGGGGATACCAAGAAGATACAGCCAGGCTCTTCCCAGTGGTGCCAACCACTCGGACACGAGGAAATGGGCAGAAACTGATGCACACCAAGTTCCACCTGGACACGAGGAAGAACTTTCACATGTAATGACCACAGACTGGAGCAGAAAGGGTATGGAGTGTCCCTCAGCAGAGATATTCCAAACCTGTCTGGTCACAGCCCTGCACCGTGTGCTCTGAGATGACCCTCCTTGATCAGGAGGTCAGCCCAGCTGACCCTCTGTGATCCTGCCCAGCCAGACCCATCCCTGGATCCTAGTGCCCATCCCGGGATTCTGAGCCGATCCTGGGATTCTGATCCTAATCCTGGGGACCTGATGCCCATCCCAGGATTCTGAGCCCATCCCAGGATTTTGATCCCATCCCAGGATTCCGATCCCCATCCCTGGATCCCAATGCCACCCCTGGATCCCAATGCCCATCCCGTGATCCCGATGCCATCCCTGAATCCTGATGCCTATCCCTGGATCCTGATGCCTGTGCCGGGATCCCGATCCCATCCCTGTATCCCGTTGCCATCCCTGTATCCCGATGTCCATCCCTGGATCCCGATGCCCATCCCGTGATCCCACTGCCATCCCTGAATCCCGTTGCAATCCCTGGATCCCAATGCCCATCCCTGGATCCCGATGCCCATCCCGTGATCCCGACCCCATCCCTGTATCCCGATCCCATCCTTGTATCCCGATGCCATCCCTGGATCCTGACCCCATCCCTGGATCCCAACCCCATCCCTGGATCCCGACCCAATCCCTGTATCCCGATGCCCATCCCTGTATCCCTTTGCCCATCCCTGTATCCCGATGCCCATCCCTGTATCCCTTTGCCCATCCCAGTATCCCGTTGCCCATCCCTGTAACCCGTTGCCCATCCCTGGATCCCTTTGCCCATCCCTGTAACCCGTTGCCCATCCCTGGATCCCTTTGCCCATCCCTGTATCCCTTTGCCCATCCCTGTATCCCGTTGCCCATCCCGTGATCCCTTTGCCCATCCTGTAACCCGTTGCCCATCCCTGTATCCCTTTGCCCATCCCTGTATCCCGATGCCCATCCCAGTATCCCGTTGCCCATCCTGTATCCCTTTGCCCATCCCTGGATCCCGTTGCCCACGCCGTGACTCCGTGCCCGCCCCGCCGCCGGCCCCGCCCCGCGGTTCCCTTTGTGGCCGGGAGGCGGCGCCGGGCGCTGGGCGTGCGCGGCGGGAGCCCCGGGCCGCCCCTTCCCGTCGCGGCCCCGTGGAGCGGGCGGGGGGCGGGCGCTCCTCCACGGCCGCCGCTGGAGCCGCTCCCGCATCGCGCCCGGCAGCAGCGGGAGCCCGGCAGCCCCTCGGCCGGCTCCGTGCGCCGCCGGGCCTGAGCGCCGAGCGCCGGCTCCGACATGTCCGGCAAGATCGAGAAAGCAGGTGAGCTCCGGCAGGCCCGGGGGGCAGCGCGGGAGGGGACGCGCCGGAGCGGCCGCGCTCACCGCCCGGCCCGCGGAGCCACCGCGGCCCGCGGAGACACCGCAGGGGCCCGAACCGCCGGGGGTGCGGGAGCTGCCGGTGATGCCGGTGGTGCTGCGGGCCTGGCGCGGCCCGGCGGGGCGGGGGGAGCCGAGCAGGGCCCCCCACTCCCGGCGAGGTCCCCCCGGGGGCTCCTGACAGCGCGGGCGGCGAGCGGGGCCGGGGCTGGGCCCGGGGGCTGCAGGAGATGCTCTGCCCGTCCCCCCGGGGGCTGGTCCTTGTGCTGCCCGGGCGCTGTTTGGCTCGGGCTTTGTGTCTCGTCCGCGTTTTCCTTTTTCCTGGCTGTTTTCCTCTTTTTTCCCCTCTAATTCCTTTATTTTGGTTTTTATGTTCTTGCACCTATTCCGTCCTTGCCGTGCCGCCGAGCATCAGCACAGCCGGGCGCTGCAGCGCTTTGGGGCCTAGCGCAATGGTTAATTTCAACTTCTCCCAACTTTGCTCTCCTGGTGTTTGTGCGGGATGAGAAAACACGAGTCCGTGGGCAAATGTCAGAGGGAACTTGGAGGTTTTGCCCTCCCTCTTCCCCTCTGCCTGGGGCGCTCATGAGAGCCAGAGTCGAGGGAGGCTGCTGAGGTTCCTCCTGCTCTCACAAGGAAACGCTCAAGCACGGATCATATTGTCTCTCTGTGCTTCTGGAGTCGTGCCTGGTTCTCAGTTGTCACTTTAGATGGTTGAATGACCCTGTTTTTCTCTGTAGTGGGAGTAGTACGCTTAAAGATCCAATTAGTGTCGTGCAAATCAAGCAGCGAAGTTACGTAGTTTAATTATGTTGCATTTAATTAGCAGAGAAAAAAATCAATGCTGTTTTGTATATTCCATTGCGGGGAACAGCTAGGCTGTCTCCTTAGAGAGCGCAGGGCAGCAGCCCGAGTGGATGCATCCAGGCATCCCAGGACAGCAGCCGTGGATGCAGGAAGGATCCCCCAGTTCCAAGGAGTGGAGTCGGCAGCATCGCGTTCATCCCACCGTGGTGTGCTCCGCCTGCCAGCGAGTTGTGTTTTGGAGCTGCCCCGGGGGATGGAGGAGCAGCAGCCTGCCAGCCAGCTCCTCTGTGCAGCACCTCGGCGTGCTTCCAGCTCTCCGCGCTGACTTACTGTCTAAAAGTGTGCGTGGCATCGGGGGACAAATTCTACACCAGAAATATCGCAGGTTAATCCCGTGCACCATCCCTTTCACGGCAAAGCAGCATAGCTTTGCTCCTGCTCAGCTTCCCCGTGCTCGTCCCTTACTCCAGCGAGCAAGGAAGGTGTTAGCAGAGTACACAGACCTCGGGCCAGCTCTGGAATAATTGCCACTTGTTTATGCTGGAGGTGAATTTGGCTTGGGATTTAGTAACTGTAGACAGTAATTACAGACGTATAAATAAGTGATCACGTTTTGTTTATTCGCGTGCAGTAAATAACCCTGGGAGAATAGTAAATAGAGCTCCACACCAGAGAGGCAGCGTGAGGAGTTCAAGCACAGGAAGATGACTCTGGAGACACGCACAAAGTCAGCACGGTTCCATAAACAATAGAGCAGAGAGGCCAAGAAATACCATATAAATATAAATACCATATAAAATGCCATATAAAATGCCATATAATAGCAATAAAATACCATATAAAAATCGTACCGTGCACAGCCTAGAGACCAGCCACACTGAGCTCCCACTGAAGAATTCAAGGATCATGCAAGATCCATCCCCAGGTCGGTGCTGTGAGCGTGCAATTGGAAGATGCAGTAGGAGAAGCCCTGATGCAGAGACGTTTGGGCTAGTGGAAGTCTATCACAGTGATGATTTGCTGAATAAGAGAAACTGTAAATCTGGGAATCTGTCCTCTTTCAACTGCTTGTACTTTCATTTCTTTAGGAAGGATATTAATAAAAAAAAAAAAAAATCCGGTCCAAATATAAACGGGAGGAGAAGAGACAGGGAAGAGGGCTGGGAGCCAGCTGTTCCAGAGCAGGACTGTCTCCATCGCTGTTTCTGAGTGTTTGAACTTCTGATTGACACAAACAGTTTGGTTAATAGCGTCACTGAATAAACACAGCCTGTAATACCACAGCCTTTCGGGGGTAATGTTTGTCAAAACGTGTACAGTAGCAGAACAAAGGATACAGACTCATGAAGCAAATGCTGTGAGGTCCAAGGTCTGTGCATTTGTGTACATTTGAATTTATTTTTCTTATGGGGACAGTAATTCATGCACTGTGTTGTAAGTAAAATAGGCTACTGCCAGTTTACAAGCCATGGTGACAAACTTTGGAGTGGGCTTTGGTTTGACTCCTGTGTCCATCTAGACAGGAAAATATGTGTTACCCCTTCCATGGTTACACCCCCAGAGACCCTCATACATCTGCTCCCTGGGTCCTTAACTGAAACACCTTGTTGGCACTCAATAAAAAACAATAATAAATGATTAGAGATAACAGCTTCCATCCTGTCCATGAAGGAAGAGCAGACAAGACTCCCTCTGGAGCCTCTCAGTGCTGCTGTTTAATCAACAGGAGGGTCACTGTAGAGCAGTTCAGAGCTCTGCTTTGGAGTGAAGGGCGGCCATCTGGTAATGTAGAAGAAGATGGTATATTTGGGGTTTGCTAGTGTTAGAGCCCCTGCTTTGTTAGGCTCCTGCCAGGAGAGTTCCAGACACTTTCCAAAGCAGAGCCCCCCTTGGCTTGAAGAGGAGGAGTGGCCATTGGCTTCTCTTTACTCCAGAACTGTGACTTTTTGTCTTCACTTTCAGAAAATATTTGCTCTCTCTCTTTTTGATGTGAAATCCAAAATAAGGATGCCAAGAGAGAGCAGAGAAGGTCACGGATTCTGCTTGGGTTTCCTGTTACCATGGCGATGCACGAATTCCTGTTTTTATTTACCTGATGGATTACCTGCTGCAGGGAATTCAGCTACTCTGCATCACTCAGGCAGAGTAAGGGAGGAATTAGATACCATCAGCTCTGAAGCAAAAGCTTGTCGTAAAACAAGTCCATTCAAAAATGCCCTTTTATTAAAACCAAAGAACATATGGGTGCCATATTTGGAAGGTTTATTCTTCTTGGTGTTTTCACTCTTAGTCTTATTTCTTCCAGGGTTTTCGTTTCTCTTGTGAACTTGCTTTTCCAACAGCTGCCTGCTAAAGGTTGTTTGAGAGAGCTGTTTCAGGAGTTAGGTACCTGGAGTGCAGGCAGTCATCTCTATTCTGCTCAGCACTCAATGGGATGTGTTTATTCCCAGTAAACCAAAAGCACTGTTGGCTTTGCCTTTTATTCATAAGCACTTGCCTGATAAGCAAATTCACCTCAAATTCTCACCCTTTAGTATTGGTAGGATAAACATCCAGCGGTAATCCCAGGAGAACCCTGTTCCTAAGAAAATGACAAAATTGAAGAAACAGTTCAGGAGGTCACATTATTCCCATCTTTGTAGGAATTTAATGTTCTATCTGGAATCCTTCATGCCAATTTACGTGATCCTGAATTGTTCATCTGCAAATGTTTTTGTACTAATGTGAAGTTTCCTGGGGATTTTGTTTTTGCAGAGGGTATATTTTGAACTGTCACCATGTATTGGATCATTTTATGGAAATTAGCCTGCCTGTTTTATATACCTGTACAGTTTTATGCAGCTGCTGTTTGTCTTCATGCTTAGGTGGGTTACTAGGCACGACTCTCTCAGTTCTGTTGTGCATTCACACCATGTTCCTCAATATTAAATGAGGGCTTTCAGGTTAGAAAATTTTGCAGTTGACCAGCTTAAATGCTTCTCTGCTGGTGGTTTTCAAGCAAAGCAGGAGTTACCTGCAAATCTGAAAATTAGATCCTTCAAAAAACTTATCTCTCAACCCCAAAGGCAGTTCAGTTCCAATTCCTCCTTAGTCAGGCTTTTAGCACCTACTCCTTCCTCCTGTGCTGTTCCCATCGTGACATCCCAGGTGTGTTTTACTGTAACTTGTTCAAACAGCATCAACCATTCAGGCTGGTTGTGTGTAGAGGTGAAATGCAGGTACAAGATGATGGCTGATTTCTACAAAAAGGCACGAGGGGCAGAATTTGGCATCTTTTGTAAGCCACTGTAGGTTGACAGGTGGTGTGTTCCCAAACGGAGCCTGTGGGATAACTGCTGCAGGATTGAGATGGTCTTAGCAGTTGTAAGAAGGAAGTGGGCAAAGGGGTGAAGAAAAAAAAGACAGCTGAAGGCTACTGGAATGTGAAGCAGCTGGGTTGTGCCTTAGTCAGTGAAAATCAGAAACTGGAAACAATTGCTAAATTTATTTTCAGTGTAAGCAATCGTTTTCCTTGAACCACAGTGACTAAATATATCTCTTGGTTGTGATTTTTATGTGGTGGTAACTCACTGGCTCTTGCTAACCTCCTGGCAGGCAGACAGAGGAGTGGAAGTTCACTGTCAGTCAAGATCGTAAAACAAATATCCCTCATTTAGATCTCTTAATTCACTTGTGTGGCTTTGCTTGCTGCATTGTATTGCCGGAGTGGAAGAAACCTGGATGTTTGTTTCTGGGGAAGGGAGTCAATCTGCAACTCCTCTTTCAGGTTTCCTTGGGGTTTTGTTCATATTTTTTGGAAGTTTTGAATTGCAGTTGATGCTCTCGTAACGCTATTGTAGGGGCAGATAAATTCTAATGCAAAGGTGTGGTCTTTTTTTAAAAAAAAGAAATATACATTAAGACCTTATTTATTCCAAAATGGAAAACCTGAGGGTAGAATTGGCAAAACGAGCTTTGCTGTTGACGTACAAATCCTTTGGAAGGAGAGCATTCCATCCAGAATCTTAACAGCATTTGAACTGCAAGTGGGAGGAACATGAGGAGCTAACTTTCTAGACTTCATTTTAAAGAAGCTGGAGAGTTGTTGTACCTTCCTTGGCAGAGACATTTGATGGCTAATCAGGTTTAATTCAATCAGTCAGTCATTTATGTGTATCATAGGTAGCTCTCAGTTGAGCTTGGGGGAGCTGGAATTGTTTGTTAGTGTAGCACCCAGTTTGGAAGTTCCCTTGTACCCCAGCAAAGATGATAAAGAACATTTTCTGTCTTTGTGCCAGATAAAACACCTGAAACTATGTTGTATATTAAAAATAACAAATTGCATGTCAGAACTGCAGGTAAGGTGATTTAATAGCCTCCTTTTCCTTTCTCCCCCTCCTCACCACACCCATCGTTTTGCATAGTTTGAATACACGTAGTGGATATAACTTGTTCAGTTTTCCAAAGCATATAATCACAACATTTTTCTGCTGGAACTTGAGATTTGGGACCTTTTGCTTGAGAAGCTCCTGTCCTCTGTGTACTGTTGCTTAGCATGAAATGAATCCTTCCAGCTTGTATTCTGCCTGTAGAGTTGTTACATTATCTGGAGAAAAATCCTATGCATGGAGAGGAGTCCTTCAGCTTCTCAGATTTGTGACAGAATAGGCTTTTCTCTCTGGAAAGAACTGAAAATGTATGATGCTGAAATTTGTGACAGAATAGGCTTTTCTCTCTGAAAAGAACTGAAAATTTATACGTCAGTGCCTGAATACTTCGAAAGTTCTGTTTCAGAGTTACATTTTTCCTTTTTATTTATTAGCATATGACTATAGGATTCAGCCAGTGTCATGGAAAGAGTATTAAAATCACTCGGCTATTGCTAGAATATTTGCTGTGTTATTTGTAATTTTTTTCTAAATAGCCAAAGTTTGGCTACGGTTGAAGAATATTGTAGAACATAATGGGATGAGGGGATGCTAAGGGAGAACAGTGTGTCATTCTCAGGGCTTGAAATCAGAGGAAAAGAGAGAACAGGTGGAAGGAAAACTAGATTTATTGTCTTTGCAAGTTTGAATTTGCAGCCCCAGAACCCCTAGGTGTATAAAAAGGTGGCCAGAGAAGGAAAAAGGGACATCACATGTTGATGGAATGGGTTGAGAAATCAGAAAATGAAGTGAGAGGATGCCCAATGCACCGGTGGTGGGAGAGGAGGGAGCAGGGGCTGAGTTGCGTGCGAGGAGAGCAGAGAGGAGAAGACAAGACGGCTGGCAAAGAGGGAAAGCAGGCAAGGAGGCTGTTCCCAACGGCTTTCATGGGAGTCTGTTCCAAGGCAAAGAGACAGAAGATGAATTTCAGCAATCCGGAAAAGCTGCAGGAATCCTGCAGGTTGGGACGTGCTGCCAAAGGAATGTTCTGCAGTTGTGCTGTTCACGTTTTACTGCAGCCTGACAAATTACAGCTTTATCCCCTGACCCACAGCATCCACTCTTAAAAATACATTTCCAATCTCTTCTTAAAGTGCCTGACATTGGCAGTGACAGAGCAAACAATTTCATCTGTGCGAGAGAGAAATGATGTCCTCACATGTTCTGTGAAGCAGCCTGAGAAGGCTGATGGATCACATTATTGATCTGCTTTTATTTGGGTTGCATATTTCAGTGAAAGCTGTGCAGCTTTAAAACAGTCTCTTCACTGTTTGTTTTAAATCCCTTTGCCCTTTGAGCTGCTAGCCCAGCTCACCTTCTGTGGAGTTTGTAAGATAATGTTTCCTTGTGAGAGCAAGGGAGAAGTGAATAGAAACAAGGAGAGGAAAAAGACAGTGTTCATTCACTTGGTGTTTTGGGAGGTACAATATTCACAATATTTGGGAGGACTGGTTGTCCTACACCTCCTTTCTATTGTATTGTATTTAGGAAAGTATCTAAGAGATCTGAAAATTGATAAGAACTATATTCTAAATAATTTTTTGGTTCCCATTTTATGCACGCTCTGAGGGTCGATTGAACATGGGTGGCACAGAAGAAGAGATTCCTTAATTATAGAACTGAGGCTTTTTTAATTTTGGGGGGGGGGGGGTTGAATTGAAAAAGACACACGTTTTGCATTATCTTACTTTATCTGGGTGACAGTGTCTGCTGCTTTGGGTAGAGTTTTTCTGGTGCCATGAAAATCCTGTGCATTTTGTGATGGAAGTTAACATCTTGGCGTGGCCATCAGTGCCTCTGAGGAAATCCTAATCCATTATTCTGCCCAGGGAGAGAGGTTAAAGCTTGCTTGCACTCTCATGCTCTCATTCTTTCTCTCTGAAGGCTTCATGGGGGGATGCCCTTTGTTGGGTACTTAACATATTCACTGAACCAGTCCCATTTATATTCTAAACAAGATCTTTAATTTCGTCCCTGTCGTGTACAAAATCTTGGGGTTTGAAAGAAAATTCATGAGAATTTTCTTTTTTTTAGGCTTCTGGAAAGAAAGGAAAAAAAATCTGTAGAAGTTAAAGAATAGTTACTCACAGCTGGTAAGGTTGGAGGAAGCAGATACTGCAGCTTGGTTGGTTGATTAAACCTTAACAGAATTTTACTGGGAGACTGAATAAATAATTCTGCATCTATTCAGCTGTAGTTTACAGGGAGTCTTTAATAATTAAAATGGGAACCAAAACAAGTGTGTTCCAAATATACAGCAGATATTGTTTTATCCCTTACCTTTTGATGGGTTTGTTTGGGTCCTGTCTACCAATCTATCCTGTCTGTGCTGCCCAAGAGGTGCTGAAGTAGCCTCAGGAATTAATTTCGTATTTAGAAAGTTTCCTTTACAAACCAAACGTCACAAAGGGCACCCAGGGAGATCAATATTGCAGTTCTGGTTGTAGAGTACATTCCAATCAATTCTGGAGAGCAGAGCTCAGTGAATCCATCTGACAATGGGTTCAGTTAGCAGGACAATACTGTTTAAACACAGTTTTTCTTGGGTGTTTTTCTTGGATCCTTTCAGCTGTGCTCTAACTATATTAACTTTGTCAATTTTGCCTTTTTTTTTTTTCCTTTTTGATGCTTAATGCAGCCTTGCATTTCACAGTTGAGAGTGATGTGTGCCGCAGCTTTCATATACAAGAAAATGAAATCTCCCTCTTTGGGTATATATTTTCCATCCTAATTTTTTTAAGTCTCCATTTTCTACTTCTCTTAGTCGAATTATATATAAGAATAATACCTTTGAGGAACTAGGGAATTCTGCCAAAAGGTTTAGTTAGAACTCATTTATGAATTTACAGGGATTTGCAGAAAATGTAGAGCACTGGTTTGTGCAGGAGGTGGTTTGTCTGTATAAATACCCTTGAAAGGTCACTTGAAATCAGATGTTAAGGCTGATGCCAGATTTTTGACAGAGCATGGTAAAAGCAGTGCAGGGTTGAGTTGAGTTTAACTTTCACTGCTTGGAATTGCTTCTCCAGGGCTGCTGTGTGGGAAGAATTTGCAGTACCCAAAAACACTGTGCATCTGAAAGTCACGACTTTAAAAAAACAAACATAATCTTGTATCTTTATGAACCGTACCCAGAACCTAACTGACAAACTGAGGTGGGCAGTTTCTGTTTTCAGCTTAGTTTTCCTGTTCTTTTTGTGTAGCTGTTTGACTCTTTGTCACTGGAATCAGTGGCACTTCTGTCCCCTGCTCTGTCTGGGATGTTTTTTTACAGCAGAAACACTTTGGAACGTTGTAGAGCCACCCTGTTAAAACGATGAAGTGAATTTATGGAATGATATTTAAAGTACATGAGCTAGCACTCTCAATTCTGGCCAGTTTTGTGATATTCAGGTGCACAAAATCTCTGTAAAGAAGAACCAGCGAGTCTTCATGCATAACTTGGCACATCTCTCAGAGATAAGTTTGCTCCTTGTCTGCACCTCTCTTCCTTAATCTGTAACATCCTTACATAAAGCAGTTGTGATAGCTTATCCATCCTCTCTTACAACTCTTGGACTTACTGGCCAATTTCTGTCAAACTTTGTGGAGGAATAGATATTAAAAATTTATTTAAATTTCTGCATATTTTCTGGAGAAGGTTTAGGAGATCCGAGAGGCTGCAAATAGGGCCTTCATTATGGTAAAATTGAAGATGTAGCTGTCCCATGTTTGCAGCCATTTGGCAAACCTGACTTGTGAATGGCCTAGAATGGGGAATGCCAAGGAAAAGCAAAATCTTTGGGGGAAAAAAAGCAAATATGTGTGTTTTGGAGACAGTTCAGAGGGGCCAGTCGAGGGCAGTGAAGGGTGAGTTGCCAATAAAAGCCTGGTAACAATTGCAGGGCAACAAAACACTTAAAAACCATGCCAAGAGAGAATTTGGTTCTTGTTACTCTCTGTGCCTATTTCCAGGTAGGCTTTAAACAAAGATGGTTTTGTTCCTGTGTGTCTTGGGTGAAAGCACTTGTATAAATTCCCTAAATATTCATTGGCAGCACTTAGTCTCAGCTTTTATCCTGAAATACAACCTGCTTCATTAGACCTCAAATGTGAGGTGTGTGTTTCGCTCTAACACTCAGAGGGCTCCCTGGAGACATCAGGTGCACCACAAGTGATACCCAGGAGAATTTCCCTGAGCTTCCATTTTGGCTTTCAGCCTGGTGAGTGCCAAGCTCCAAGGGATCCAAACCCTCTTTTGCCCTGGGCAGAGGAATTTATCCATAGCTCCTGTGGGTCTTTTGGCAGCGAGGTGTGCAAGAGTGTTAGCAGCAATAAAAAGGCTGTTGGAAGGTTGTGGATTGCCCATGTCATTGTTTGGATATTTCTCAAGTTCTGTAAGGACTTGGGACTGGTATAAATAATTGTACCTAAGGTTTTAGAGCCATTGGTTATCCACTCTGTTGGAGCTCCACTGGTAATGTCACCAAAAAATTCCCCAACCTACTTTGGGCTTCTGAAATCATTGCCACTGTGCATGAACTGTTAACGTGGCTGTGGGTCAAGGTCCTGATCCAAGTCCCTAATGCCTGCAAAACTCCCTTCTGAGCCATTCTACCAGGCCAGGGCTATGGCTTGTCCTGTGAGAAAGCTCAGATTTTTCACTGAAAGAGAGGCCAGGCCTTGGAATAAGTTGCCCAGAGAAATGGTGGAGTCACTGTCTCTGGAAACTTTCAAGAGGTATCTGGATGTGGCTCTTGGGAATATGGTTTTGGGGTGATTATGGCTGACAGTTGGACCAGATCATCTTGAAGCCTTGATGGTTCTGTGGTTCTGAGAGCTAACAGGCTGTAAGTTTTATTATTACTGTTAATTTGTTTTTACCGTTTAATTCTTTTCAGATGAGATAATTCACATCTAGAAGCTTTGGCAACATAGTATACTAAGTTTCAAATATTATCATAATGGAAAAGAGTCATGCTAGAAATATTAGTACCCAGTTGTATACATTTAATGAAATTGTTATTCAAATCTTTTATGTCCAAAACAGTAACACTGGTTTGTGTTGATGTTGCATGCTCTGATCTTAACCTTTGGGATGATAACAAAGCACAAAAAACTGGCTCCTCCTGCAATCCTTTGCCCTTGAAGGAGTCATTTAGTTAAATTCCTTAATATTTGTGCAGCTGTGGTTGTGGTTTATTAACTGATGCTGCCTTGAAGAACAGCCTGTGTCTGCAGCAAAGTTTTCATTACTCATCTGTCAATACTTGTAGAGTAAAACAAATGGGTCTGAGTAGAGGTTTCTGCTCTTCAGTCTAAATAGTTTCTTTCCCTCCATCCCTGCTATTTTACCCAAGGAGAGGGTAGAGAATAATTTGGATGCAGTGAGTGCATAGTTGTACTCCATTGGATAGGAAGGTCTGGCTGCTTTGTCTAACAGGATTATTTTAAGATATGATGTTTAGAATTTATTAAATGAACTAGAGGGAATTAAAAACATCTCTTTTTCCCAAAATATTCTCACTTCTACAGCTGTGAAATGCCTTTTATCGTGATTCACACCAGCTGAAGAATCTCCAGAATTTCTCTTTTGCAGTTGCTAAAATATGATTTTGGCCAGTTCAACAATTTGCTTGTCAGGAGGAATCTGGCTGAGTTTGGTTTGGGTTTGGTTGTGTTTAAACATAATCCTCAAAACTGAAAATCAGATGACTCAAAACTAGTATGTTGCTGTGTTTACTGATGAGAACTACAAGTTCTGCAGTAATTGCCTTGGCCTCTAGGTGAAATGCAGGAGTCAGTTTATCTGCCTGAGTTTTTGGGGGGGTATTTTTTGCATGATAATTGCAGATGAAGAGCACGCTTTACTTGGAAGACCCTACAGAACAGGGATGTCACCTTTGGGAGGTGATGGACATGAATTTCGTGCTGGTGAATGGCAGGAACTGGAGGAACTGCTGTCGTGATTGAAAATGCTCTGGTGTCACAGGGCATAGCTGAAGAATGAGCTATAATAAGTAGGGGAGAAGCACTTGGAGAAGGCAGGGGTCTGACTCACTTGACCACGTGCTCCTCTTGAGTTTCACACCTGACTGTGACAAATATCAAATGGAGTAGCAGCCAGGCTAGTGAGCAAGTGTGCTGAGAGCCAGAGGTCTGTGCTGACCTCTCTCTGTGCAGTGGTTTGGGGGAAAAATTTGGAGTCCTTTTCCTGTTGTGCAGTGTGGTTTTGCTTACTTTTATCCTACTTGAGAAAATCAGGGTGGTGTGAAACCTCACACAGCAGTTCCCTGGGCACGAAGATGGAAAGAGCTAACCCCAGCCCAGTAAAAGTGACTTGTGACTGGAGCCTTGCTTTGTACCTCTGTACCCACCTTGGCACATGATGTGTTGGCTGGTAAATTGGGGCTGGTTTCCTTAGCACATGGAGCTGCCATCAACAGCATTTTAAAGTCTGTCCAGTGGAGACTGCTCTGAGAGTGGAAGAACCAAAACCTCTGCCAGACCTAGCTGCAAGCATGAGGGCCTAGTTTGGAGATAAAACCTGATTAGTGGATAATTCCCCCAGAATGAATAATCTCTGCCTTAAAAGATGAGTTGCAGATGGTTTTAGATGAAAGAGGGAGAGAGATCAGGTTTAAAATGTCATTCTTTCAGTAACCTGAATCTCCTGACCTTATGTGACACTGCAGAGGTGATTTCAGCCAAGTAAGACCAGGAGAGGCTGGCTGGGGATGTGTGGCCAATGCTTCCTGCCTTGGGCTGACCCTGTGCCCCAGCGTTATATTTACCTGGTAGTTTGAGAGGTCTTCCACTCCACGAGGTCAAGAAGAGCTTCCAGAATACAGGGAAGAGCCATTTGTAACTCCCCAAGTGAGGATTAGTATCTGACATGACTTCTTGAACTATTTTCAGATTGGTTACACATCTGCTGATCTTTCACCTTTGCAAAGGTATCAGTACTTGTGTATTTGTCCTTGACTGGAAAAGCTGCAGAAAAGAAAACTGAAACTTAAAAACAGGTTAAGGACTATTATGAACAAGCTATGTCAATAAAAGCCATCATTTTGTGTAGCTGTGCAGCTTTTCAAATTACTCCAGCGAGACTCTCTTTACAAATGCTTTTGTATTTTGTCTGTTGACTCATCCATCTCAACACTCACAGTAACATTTCAGTGCTGTCTTATAAAGCCTGTGATTGAAACAAGGCTGTTCTTGGGCTGGTTCATCAACAGATGCAATTAATACAAAGATGTTTGTTTTGACACCCTGGCTCACTGGCAGCATTGTAAGCAGCATTGCTATGAGAGGAGATCGCTGTGGTTGAGGACTCCGTGTACAGGCAGCTCACTCAATATTTGTATTCAGCTTAAAGTCAACACTGAAAGAGTTTCAGACCTCTCCTAAGCTGGCAAACAGGCTCACTGGTGCTACCAGCAATGTTAACAAAAGGGCAAATCATAATCTGCAGCACTTCTAATTTATTTACAGTCTTATAAAATGCTGGGTTTTTCATTCTGTGGGAGGGCACCAGAAGTATAAAAGGAAAGCTCAGAGGGATTTTCTCCTTGTGCGAGTCTGGGAAGGTGGTGAAGGAAATACGATTTGGACTCAGTTATTTATTCTTTCAGTAGAACAATGTCAGTCCCAGACCAGTGCTTCTCAGATGTGTTTTACCCTGGGAACTTGTATAAAATGTCTTCCTTTTCAGCTATTTCATTTTTAGCTGTATAGAGGGTGTAACCATTGTTTAAGGGAGTGTCCATGGCATGAAGCCAGTTGATATCTAAAGCCTATCATGAATTGTTTTAAAGAGAGTATGATTTTCTGTACTGAGATATATTGATGACTGTTTTTCAGGGCAGGAAGTACCTGCTGACTCCAGCAGTTGCCAGAGCAGCTGTTCATTATGAGTAAGCCACAGGAAAAAATCTTGTGAAATCTTAATATCTCTAGGAAGCAGCTCGAGCTTAAATGATCGGTCCAGTTAAGCTGGATGAAGAACTGCTTTTGTATTTTCACTTGCTTGGAATTTTATATTGGGGAAAAAAAATCTGGTTCTTAGGGTATCAAAGTCTGTAGGATAGTTTACAGAGAGGTATTTAACTTCAGGCTAGTTAATATTTGTTAAGGCTTGTCTGGACACTCCCCAGACTCTTGCTCCAGGGTACAAATTTAATTGATTTATTCCATGTTGAGTTCATGCAGCAGTTTCTGTTTCTGCAGGTAGGCATCTCTGCTGGCTGTATGGCTATCAGCACTCTCTGGCACTGTAGCCCCCTGTGACCTACCCTGGGTTTCTACCAGAACCTGTATTAGTCCAGGCACACTCTGGAAATGCAGTCAACTCCCTGTCCTGAGCTTCCTAATGAGCAAGATGGGGCTTTGTTTGTTATATTCTGGTTTGAATCACAGAACTGACTTCTGATGAGGTTATATATATAGATTTCCATAGCTTTCTGCCAAAAGATTTGTTTTGAATTAATGAACGTTTTTGTGAATTTCTGTAGTTGACATTTTCTGGAAAAATAAATTAGGATTTTGGTCCAGACCCCTCTGATCAGTGCCAGGTGTGAGCAGCAGGCTGCAGTGGGCTCATCCAGGGTGTGGGAGGTTGTAGCAGCACTGCTGACCTTTGGCTCACGGAAAAAACAATGAGCAAGGAGTATGTACAGTGTTCCAGATGTGAACCTGTCTGGAAGCTGAGTGTGCAGAGATAAGCTGCTGATGGGAAACAGCCTCTCACCTACAGCTTCTGCACGATCCAAGTGAACCCAGTGTCATAGCTCAGCTTCTGAGATACCTCCAGCCCAAGTCCAGTCACTGCCCTCATTCTCCATTTGAGCTCTGGGTTTGAATTGTTTTTCAATTTGTATTGTTTCTTGTTGTCTTTGATACCAGGATATGATTTCTTCTCTGTCAGCTCTCCCTGTCCTTTGTTTCTCTTAGTTTGCAGGTTTTTTGGGTGGTAACACTCACGTTGCTTGTAGTGCATCCTCTGTGTCACAAGGTTTTGACTCAGCAGCGTTGTCCTGGAGATGCAGAGGGATGTGCCAGCAAGCAGTGGTACATGTGTCACAGCAGAAGAACATCCTCACACATCTTGCCCAGGCAGCAGAGCCCCTCTTGCTGCTAAATGTGATTCTGGGGTCATGGCTCATGAGAGTGGTAACAATGGGAAGTGTGGGATGTTCTGGCTTATTTTGAGATCAAGATTTCATTTCCCTTGCAATAATTGGATGAATCAAAAAGGAAAATGTGTAATGCTTAGTGTTCACCTAGAGCTTTACATTTTTAGAGCATTGTGCAAACATTTCTTCTGTACTTCTGACTACACGATGGGTGGTGATGGAAAGTGCTGTCTGTAGTGAGGTAAGGACAGTGAGTACAGCTTCTGCCCTCCTTTCATTTATTGCTGTGGTTTCACTTGCTGCTGTGGTCAGATGAGCTCTACTTCTCCATGAGCTCCTGTGGATTTCTCAGTCATCACTGGAGTTGTGTAGCCTGTGAGTGGGCTGTTAGTTCATGCTTTTAGGGATGTCATTAGGGAGTGCGAGTGGCAGACATAGTGCTGTGGAGTGGTGACATCTCTTGGTGTGGGAAGATCCAGGTGATGCGTGCACAGATCATGCCACCTAGAGGAATGGAGCTGGCAAGCCTGCAGCCATTGCTTTGCTGCCAAAATTTTGGTGGTTGTGCCAGTGACTGTGTCGAGATCTTCCCCAAGCTGTGCCCTTTGTGGCCTCGCCTCACAGTCTGTCATGGAGTCGAGTGTCAGAAGGTCCCTTCACAGGCAGCTCTCCATCAACTCAACAAACACTTCTCAGCTTTTTACATGAGGCTGCTTTTCCCAGTTTAACCTCCTAAATGTTGATCCTCATCTTTCCCAATGGCTCAAGAATCTGAAATTAAGTAGTGGGTCTCACTTTGTATTCTCACGGAATTAGGGTGAGGAATCTAGTACAAGGTGTGATTTGATGGGATAACATTCTCCAGTGCTTTTTTTGGCGTCTGTGTTGCAATTTCTTTTGTGGGAGACTGTTAAATTTCCCAGAAGATTATCCTAATTTCCAGAGTCTCAAATTCTGAATTGTAATTAAGCACTTAATTTGATGAGGGCTTTTAGATGTCTTGCTAGTCTACTGGCAGCTTGGGGAAATACTTCCATCTTCCTCCCAGCTTCCCTTGCATAGGTTCAAGCTCAGAAAGCTGGGATATATTTAGAACTGGCAGAACTGCCAGCCAGGCCTCAGAAAATTGCTCCAAATCTCTGCTTTCTGGGTAGGCTAAAGCCAAATTCAAAAGAAGCCTGGCTTTTCTGAAGAAGTTGGGGTGATGACAATTTATCAGTAACAAATGGGCAGTGGGGAATTTTAATAATACATTTTATTGCTTGCAATTGCATTGAGTTCCCTATTGCCACAAATGACAGTAATCAGGACGTCCAACTGGGAAGCAATTACTTTATTTCTTGATCATCAGCAAGTTGTGTTATGAGATAAGCACGTGGTTTGACCATAGGGTGTCACCTCTTTGGGAATGAATTTTCTTTTTGACCCACTTTAGTCTAATATGTGGTGCAATAAGGTCAATACCAATGACTTGGGCGCACAGGACTTAATATATGGACAATACTGACTGAGTAGAATCTTTTTCTTTTGTGCTGTTTGAGGTTAGGGCTTCTAGATGAACTTTCTATCTTCTGCCAAAGTTTCCCTCCTCTGTTTAAGTAAAACATCCTTTCTCCCCCCTCTCCTGTGTGCTTCAATGTCTGTGCTTAAAATCTCTGGAACAATTTTGAAGTCTTTATTCTGCTGTGCCTTTGAATTGACCCCCATGTATTTTCATCAAGGCATTAGGATGGCCTTCCCATTTCCTTCTATTCTCAGTTTAAATTTTCCTGTTACGGGAATACTACTAAAAAAAAAAAAAAAAAAAAAAAAAAGAAAAAATGAAAAACTGAATTACAGTTAGTCATATGTTAAAATAACCAGACTAAAGCCAGCAGGAAGGGCATCCTCTCAGTGTCAGTGGATGAGGCTGTGTCCCTGTCCATGGGACAGGGGGTTGGAATGAGATGATCTTTAAGGTCCCTTCCAACCCAAAGCATTCCACGTTGGCTGTGCATGGATCTCTTGCCTGTATTGACCATTGGTGTCTCTCTCTTAACACGTCCCCCTTTTTTTTCTGATAACTTTCTGGCCTCCAGGCTACTGGCAGCTGTTGTCCACTTGCTGCTAATTAAGAAAGCAGCATGAGCGATGGGAATGTGGATTGGAGAGATTGAACCCCCTCTCCACAGCCAAGCGTTTCAACCTGATTAAAGAGCATCTGACTGACGACCCAGCGGCCTCTTTTTTCCTGCTGCCTCTCTGCAATAGCCTGGTTTTTATCAGAACTCCCAGGTCAGGTGCTCTCTGTGTCTCTGGATTTTTTCGATCCCGGAACAATGGGCAGCGTCAGGACAGATTTGCTGTTCAAAAGATGGCAACGTGTGAAATCTGAGCCACTATAAAGCAGCATCTTTAGCATGCAAAGCGTTGTGTATGTCTGCGCTCTCACTCAGAAATTCAAATGTAGGTCGTGTTTTTTAAACAAAATGACACATACTACGTGGAAAATTTTGAACTAGCTATAGGAATCAAGATCGTGATGAATTAGCAGCAGTTAAGTCAATGGACCAATGATTTAAAGTGTTTTCTTTCTTTGTTTAAGGATTTTTCCTTGTTTGCTTTGTTTCCTTGTTTTGGTTTTCCTTGTTTTGCATCAAGTCCCAGTGGGAGACCTTTTGTGTGATACAGTAATGCTGGGATTTTTATGATCCAGCAAGAGAATGGCTTGAACTCTGAAATTCCCTTCCTGGCCTATGCCTGTGTGGAGGTAAAATGATTGACTGAGGTTAATATAATACAAGATTGCTGTGTTAATACACAACCAGGAGGTGTGAATTCAAGTAAGAGTAGTGGTAATTTGGCAGAAGAAGCCTCCTGTAATGATGATGCTCTCTGGAGCTGTTTACCCCCAGGAATATTATGACTCTCTGTATTTCAGATTAGACCTCCAAAATTCAATCTGAATTCTTATCTGTGAAAAGTGGGCTCTGTATAGCCCTACATAGCCTCTAGCATGCTTTCAAATCTATGTCATTTGTTCTTTTTTCTGGAATTTAATTTCTCTTCTTCCTCGTGATTTTTCTCATGTTTGACTGAGAAAACCTTTTACCCTGGAGTTGAATGGTTTTTGATGTTTTTTGGAGGTTCTCTTTAAAAGCAGTATGTAAATATAGGTGTAAAATGTTTATTTAAATAAAGAAAGAAATCACTGCCAGACATGGCTCCTTAGGTGTGTGAAAATCCTTTAATAAGCCATGTCTGCCACAGTGTAATTGAACTGTAGGAACATGTCTAGGGAAAGCAGGATGTACATTTGATTGTACTTATTGGTGTTCACCTTGTTATGCCCACGATCACTTTGTGGAAGGAGCCTTGGAGCATGTGACTTCAGCTTTTGTAATAAAGAAGTGTCTTACATTTGTTTGAAGTTGAACAAGAGCTGCTTTACCAGTGTTAGACTAAATACTTACAATATTAAAATAGTAGGAAATGTAAAGTATGGTGTGTCCTAACAAGCTGAACTAGGCAGACTCTTTGGGACCTGGGTGATGCAGGGTGTGAAAGTGCCATAATCTCCTTGGGCAGCTTTTTGTTTTCGCATGAAGAGAGCAGATGCTGACACTGTGCAAATAGAAGAGAAATCCTATCAGTAGATTGGCCCTGAGTCCCCAAGCTGTAGTCTGTAAATACAGTCATTTGTGGGTATTAAAGATGAAAACAGTGTTTTCTTTCTTTCCTCCAAGCTAAATATTATTTCCAAATAGATCATCTCATTATTGGACTCTGGTTTGGCTAGTAATTTTATAAAATAAACCTAGTAGCCTTAATGTTAGAAAATTAATGGGTTGATTTCTCTACTACCGAGAATTTATGGAGGCTCCAAATCCCTTTCTGTCTTGCTGTGGGAGGTAATTAAGAATATGAGGGAGCAGTTTCTTGGTTTGAAATATTGAAAATGACTGTAAGCATTTGTACTGTTACGTCTGGAGAGCTCTTTTGGGGGGCTGAGGTTGGTTCTGCTGGGTCATTTGCTGTGGGAATTGGTCATTTCTTTCACAGTAACCTGCTTATTGCTTGGGCAGCTTTGCCAAACTGTTTACTGCGTGCTGCCTGTGACTGGCAGCGTGTTTGAAGGCCATTACAGGAATATTGTGTGGCTTCAGGATCACAGTTACTCCATTTGTCCTTTAGAGCCACTCCTAGTGGCTTCAGGAGCTGAGCTGCCACCACCCAGGTGGGTCACCTGCCAATGGTGACGTGTTTTTGCGTCTATTCTGCGTGAGCATTTCATGTGGCTGATGGTGTCACCTGCTCTGAATCCCCACCTCATCCATTTGTGTCATGAATTTCTGGCTTGTAAAATGAAGAACCGTAACACAGTCATTTTGGAGGCACAGAGATGGCAGTTTTCTCATTAAAGGGACAAAAGTAACATCCTACAAATGCTGTGTGCAAACCAGCTGCCTGTTTGGTGCTAGGTCAGGCTTTGTTTGGACTATTGATCAAATGTAAGCCTAGAGCTTTGCTGCCTGGTCTGGGGCTGACTTCCCCTCCTCTGAGTTCCTGAATGACAAAGTATTTCAGTGGAGCTGGCACTTCTTTGTTGGGTTGTTTTGCAAATGCAGACCCAGTTCTTAACAGCAGAGCACAAACCAGGGATTTCTGCTTTACGATGGGAAACGTTGAGGTTATGTTGTCCTGATTTCTTATAATAACACAGGAGTGTCCTTTAAATAAAAAAAAAAAAAAGACAGTTCATACAAGAAAAATCTCTTCCTTTGAGGTTTGTTATCTGCCTCTGTTCAACAAAGCTAAACTTTATCTTTGAGCAACGACTTCCCATATATATTTGAGAACTATCTCTAAATATGCCCTTTTGTCTTCTAATTAGCTAAATCCATTCTGCAAGTGGACAGTCATATTCCAAAGTAAAACTTTGTAGGGAATTAATTGGGAGTAGTATGTATGAATTTCCAACTTTCATCTTGATTTAAGCTACCTTTCCAGGATGGAGATGCCCTCTCATTATAAAGAGCTACAGGGTTCTTGTGGTTTTGAATGTTGCCTGTTTTATCATGATAAATTCTGGTGTGTTATAGTTTGAAGCGATTTCCCCTAAAAGTAGATTTGTGCAATTGCCAGAAAACCAGCTCAGCTCTTCACCTGCTCTGTTTTCTGCCAACAAATAGCAAATTTACTTGACTGTACTTGAAGAAATATTTTCTGTGTATTTTTAAATTGCCTATTTTTATAAGTGATTTGAATCCCTGTTGAAGGTATCTTCTGTGAGGGCCATCTTTCAAAGTTCCCATATGGGTTCAGTTTCATAATTATCATTGTGACTCCTATATATTGTGTTGGCTTTTTATCAAATAGCAGCAGTCATGCCTTGAGGGGTGTTTTATACCTATGGCTGGTGTGTTATACCAGGATAGACATGGAAATGGTGCTGGTTAAAGTCATACGAAGCTGTAGGAGCCTTTTGCAAACAGACTTAAGAGTTTCAATACATTTTAATGGGGCAGCTTTTCCCAAACCAACCACCTTTTTCAAGATTTGTTTGAGCCATCTTCCAGTTCTGCACTCTTTGCAGTAGATAAACAAGTGGCTCTCAGGTTAATTAGGAATGAGGGCACATTGAGAGTATTCAGACTTCTGGCTGTAGAGTTGCCAAAAATGAAGCAGGAGAACTTTCCTCCATCTGTCTTTCCTCTACAGAAGGCAGTAGTTTAGAAGTGGATATAGCTGAGAGTTTATTTGCTGAGCTTCCAAGTTCATGAGTACACAGAGAAGGAAAAAGGCAAAATGTATGTGTTTGTTTGAGGAGAGAGGCAAAGTGAGTTTGCTGTGTAAATTTGTAAGCAGGGTAGAAAGGAAAGGGATTTTTCCTGAAAATATGTACTAAAATAAATGAAGTCCAAGCTCAGATTGCAAATCCTGTGGAGTTGTGGGAGAGTGGTCCTTGTGAGGAGCAGATGTTCATGGAGGTCAATGACTGCTGTGTTTGATTCCCCTAATTCCCTTCCCCACAACACAAGGTTGTTTCCGCTGAGCGGGAAAAAAAAAAGTGAGGCTTTTTTGCTACACTGACACAAAGCTTAATACTAGATTCTTATACTGCAAAGTGATATCAGTAAACATGGATCATACATACGAAATCAATTCTGTGCTTGCAACATTATAGGTGGTTGTTTTTTAGTTGAAAGGTGGTTTATAGTGTTGCATTGGCTGGATCCAGGTGAAGACTCAAAATCCAGCTGTGGTGAAGCTTTGGGGGCGTGTTGCACATTACCAGTTGATAATATTGAGCCCAGAAGATCTGGGAGGTGTTTACCCTGCTGGTAACAGCACCACAGGTATTTTTATAAACACCTCTTGATGTCTTTCTGAACCCAGCTGTGTGGCATAGAAATCAGTGGGTTATTGCCTGTTTTTCACAGTGAAGGAGCATCAAGTTAATCACAGTGAGGCTTTGACAAGGCACCAGGCTCAGCCTGACCGAAGGGCTCTCCAGAGGCAATGGAGCAGAGCCTGGCCTGACCCTGCTCCACATGGCTCGAGGCCTCGTGGAGCTGAAGTTTCCTGTTACAAACTGGCTGCTGTTTTCCAAACAGACCTCCTAAAGCTCCCAAGTATTGCTCAACGGACCACAAACTGAAATTAATATTGATTTGCCTTTCAGGCAGGATCGCCACACAGTCGCACGTTGTGTTGGACAGACTTAAATAGCTTTGGCAGTTGTGGCTTTGCTGTTTTGTCAAAACCAAATTAAATAGAAACACTGTGCAAAATTATTTCTTATTTATAGAATCCTAAGGTCTCTCTACCACAAAATCTGGGCACTGGCTTTCAAAACGTGCTTTTTTTCTTGGAGTGGGTCACGGTCTTTGGATGCATTCGTGTGTCTTCCTGGCAGGTATGGCTGGCTTGTGGGCAAGATCTCACTTTTTGAAACGTGATGCCATGCCCTGAATGGGATGGGATATGATCAGGAAATGAGCTGTTGGTAAAAACATCACTCAAGTAGCTATTAATTCACCAAGATTTATTCTGTGATAAGAGAATAGTTTCAGCAAGATTATAAAGAGATGCTGAGATAAAGTTACGCTTTGGTTTTGGTGAAACTCAGCCTGAGTTGGGTTCCCTTTGGCTGTTGGTTGTTGTATATGAGTGTTGAAGGTACTTGTTGAAATTCAGGCCAGCTTCCTGCGTGAGCAAATTGAAGGTTCATCGAAAAATTGAAACTGATTCTTAGTAGGGCCCCCTTTTGGGAGTTTCCATTAAAGATGATGGTAACTGTTAAATACAAGATTTAACATTGCCTGCCAGCAAAGAATGATGTGCCAAAGAGATGAGGCTCAGGTATCCCCTTGTTAAGGGGGTTTTCAGATTTGTCACTGCATTAGGCTGAGTAATATTCTGAAGCAGCTGGGGAATAGCTGTTTTTTCTTCAAAATTAAATTAACAAGTAAAATTCTAGTGGCTGTTTGCCACTACTGAAAACTCAAGTCTTCAGTAGGCTTAGGTGAGTTAGAGATGGGATGGATTCCTTCAGACTCCCTTCACGTTGTCGTTGATGTTTGTACAAATCTGCTGGGGTTTGCTGCTGCAGAAGTTCAGTCTTCTGTACCTTTCAAAGTCAGGATTTGCCAGAAAAGAGTGTGGAGAACCTCAGGTGTTGGTGTCAGTATGCCTTTACTTTGAAACCTGTTGTCTATAGACCAGTATAATCAGCATAATTTAATTCAGGCATGAGGAGATAGGATAAAACAGAAAGTTGCCACAAATAATTGTTTACTGCTAAAGTAACTTTAATATATATGCGCAGCAGAGTGAAAGACAGACATCCCACTTAGACTCCCTAAGGTACCTCATGTCTCCTGCCATGGTAGTGTAGGGATGTGCTAATCCTACAGCTAAGGAAGGGAAGAGGGAGCTCCCTCCTGGGCTGTTCAGTTCAATTAACATCTCGGTTTCCCCTTGCTGGAGGCACTGATGTTTCAAATCATGCTTAGAGAAGACTAATATTTTTCTCCTGCCTGTAGGCAGGCAATAAAGCTGGTGGTTTGGTTGCAGATCCTATCAGGTATAGAACAGAGCATGGAATTGAGGATATGGCCTGCAGCTTCTTAACCCTTTACAGAGCAGCACAAAAACAATGTCAAAGCAGTTTCTGACCTGATTACATCAGAAATTTCACACCTGTGGTGCTTCTCTATCGCCTCACACACTTGTCTGGGTGTGTGGAGATAGAGAGCTCGTCCTTTGGGGCAACAAGAGAGCAGTACTTCAAAGTTGAGGGATTTGCATAGCCCTCCTGTGATGCCTTGTTTTATTGAGTAAGCAATATTAGGGAAGTTTACACTGGTATTGCAGTGCCTCTAGGAGATAGTGCTGGCCTGGTTCCTGAAATTCGTTTTTTCTCTCTTGTGCAGAGCTGTGAGCCCCCAGCATGGTGCACTGGAGTTGTGCAGACATGTTTAATCGTACTGAACTGAATATCTGCTTTTCAGCATCTGAGCCCTGAGGATACAGTGCTAGTCAGAACAGTGAGAAATGAGCAGCTAGCTCATCTCAGAACACGCACGGAAAAGAGCTTACATCACGCTCTCACCTGGACTGCTGCCCTTGATCTGTGGCACTTGCTAAAGAAGGAAGTAAAACTGAGCATGTTGAAGCAAATGCTTTCCATGTTTTCATCTTATTTCTTGTGCTCAGGTCCAATGAGTGTGGGTGGTGGCTTTTGGGCAGGGTATAAGGTTCCTCCCAAGCCTACTAGAAAAGAGGGGTTATCTTTGCCATTCAGACTGAATGTGCAAAGAGTCTGTAATCAGAGGTCAGAAATAAAGATGACTATAATTAGTAATGTCCAAAGCAACTGGAAATTGTGTCAGGCAGATCTGAGCCAGCTTCTCCTTTTTTTTTCTTTTTTTTTTTTTTTTCCATTGCCTAATGAATGAGACTGGAGGTTACTCTCCAAGGATGAAAGAGGGCTGAGTTTTTCCCATTCAGAGCCGGTGCTGTGGGGCAGACAAGAAGCCAAGGCTCCATTTACAACCTTGTTTGTCAGCTGTCGGACCTATAACCAGGTTGTGAGCAATTAGGCTTTTCCCTAAAGCATCTGAAATAGTGCCTTTCTGCCTGGTGTCCTGCCGAGTGCCTGTGACGACATCCTGTCACCTTGGAGATGGATAAACAGCTTCAGCAACATTGGGTTATAGTCTTTCAGCTCTGAGTTTCAAAGCTGACGGTCGTACGGCTGAAACCCAAGCCCAGCAAAGGGTTTTTTAGAAAGAACTTAGGTGTGCTTGAGCAAATGAGAGGATGGGAGAAAGAGTTGAAGCTGACAGGGCTTTCTGCTTGGCCATGGCAGTGTTGCCAGTGAAATGGGTGAGCTTTGGCTCCCGGGCTCCCTGGAGTGACTCAGGTGCTGCACACACACACTTGTGCCTGCAGGGCTTTATTTTTAGATGTCTGAATCACTGTCATGACAGTATCCTCCAAAAGCTGCTAGACAAGTGGGGATGCCCACGGACCCCATATTAAGTCATGTTTGGTGAGCAGGGAAGTTCAGCAGATTCCCTCTCAACCCTTGCAATTTCTGTCTTAGGAGCTGTTTGCTCAAGTAATGCAGATGTTATGCCTGGTAGCTGGATTATTTTTCCCATTTGAAATGAAATGTTTTGTTAACGTCCTTGGTGGCTTTCATGGACAGAACAGGGTAATCAAGGACCACATTGTTCATGCTGGTGTTGGAGGCTACTTGAGTCTCTTGTTGTTCTAGTGCTGTTGGCACTGGGGGAGTTAGAGTCATGTTACCAGTGTTGTAATCCCTTCAGTTCTCTGGGGCTTGCAGGGCTGTGCAAAATCAGTTCTTAAATGGGAAATTACCAGAGACTTACCAGATGCAGCACAAAGGTTTGCTGGTGATTGCTGGTGTTTCTGCTTGGGGGTTGATATGGCACCAGTCTGCTGCAGCAGCTTTTGATAAACTACAGCCAAAGTCTTGTCTGCTGTTTATCAATAAATTACAGTATCTTGTTCAAAAAGAAATCTCAAAGCCAGCTTTGGTGTGCTGCAGGAAACTGAACTTGTGTAGCAGTTTTACTTCCTTAAATCCATTTCTGTTTGGTTAATTTTAGCTTTTTGCCTTTTCTTTTTCCCCCATAAATTGGTTGAGCGAAACTGCTGCAGTTTTCCGCAGGTAAAAGAGTCCTAGTTTATCTGCATACAAGGAGATTTCTCTGTTCTGAAATACCAGGCAAAAAGAGGAGTAGAAGACAATCTGGTCAGCTGCTCTGAACTTAACTACTTGCTACCTGAAGATTTGTTTCCAGACTTGATACTGGAAGGAAGAACTGTAGTGTTAATCCACGATAAAATTAATGTTGTTGACTAACCCAGTCCTTTTCACTGCAGTTGGGAGACGTGGCTGAATTGATAAGTTACCCTCTCTGCCTTCCAATTCCCTCATAAACACTGTGAGCTCTTTCCACATGAGGTTGCTGCAGCTGGAGATCCCTCATTCATGGTTGCTTAGAAAGAAAAAAAAAAAATCAAAATAAAAATGTGCTCTCTGACAAAAAAAAAATGTTTTGCTTCCTCTGGAGGCCCCAGAGGGCGGCATAAAAATAATGAAGCCTGTGAGTCAGTGAGCATTGCCTGGCCAGCTGAGAGGGAACTGAGCCTCCCTTTTCCAGAGAAGTTTGTGTGCTGTCATTGCACATCATTAATGCTCACTGGTTTATGCTCATTCACTGTAATGTTGCCAGAAAAGAAAAAGGGCAGTTGGTCTTTCCGCTCCCAAAAGCTGGCTGCTTCCAAGGTGACGTGATGTTAGAGGAAAAGTTTCTTTAGCACTCGAGAACGATTGTTTGATTCTCAGCTGCCCTTCCTCCATCGTTTTCCTCTCAAACCTGGCGGCTCTCCTAGCAATTGGATTCCCTGGAGAGGGACTTGGAGCAGCTTACAAACAACTCCACCTAAGGTACAAAGGTTAGGGTGGGCAAACTTCCTGATTGACACCGGACCCTCCCTTTTTTTTTTTTCCTTTCCAGGTTCCCTACCAGGTCTTTTTTTGCTTCTGCATCAATTCTGTTTCCCTCAGTCTCTGGGGATTCTGGCAGAGTTGAGGAGAGTACACTCACAGAGCTGGGAGTAGTGGGTCTGAGGCTTTTGAGCAGCCATGATGCAGCAGTGATACGCTGATACATTTAATTCTGTTCTGTCACATTCTGTCTTTTCTGTACTCAGGATCCCAGTTCGTCCTGAACAGGCAGCATTGCACAAGTGCTGCATATCAGCAGTTTTTAAGCTTCTTGACATCCTCAGGACTTCTGGAGCAAGAGGGTGTGAAAAGTGGCTGAAGGCTGTTTGCAGTGTAAGGGGAGAGCTAGCAACACACTTCAGGTGTGAAAGAGTGGAGAATTTGTTTGGGGTCCTCCTCATCTGTTTCTTCAACTCTCTTTGAAACCTCGTGCTTTCTCTTCACCTTCATGGCTGCACTTTGGCAGGCTTGAACATTTTGTCACTAGACAGGATTATTAAAATTTATTAATTTACTGTCCCTGCAGTAGTTTTCTGCTGCTCACAGCTCACTGGTGAGCATCACACTGTGCCTCCTGTGCCAGCTCTTCTGCAGATGAACTAGCTGTTTCCTGCAAAGCTCAAAGGCTTGGATTTTCTGTCAGTCACTGATTTTAATATTTACATTACAAGAGAGTCCAAACGCTTTATCCAGGGCATAGTCCCCCAGATCTGTGAGCTGACAGGTATGTAACAGATACAGCCCTTCCCCTAAGGGCAAAAGGAAGGTGTTAGGAATTCTAGTAATATTCAAATAAACTCTGGGAAGACCTGTGCTTTGCAGAATGTTCCGTGTTTATTGTGGTGAGCTCTCATGTGCATCTCTGCCCATCCTGAATCACCTGTTTTCCTGTGTTTCTGAGAGCACAATTGTATCTGGAGTAGCCCCAACCCCAGAGCCTCTTGCTGGGTGCTGCATCGCAGCACAGGCATCCTCAGCAGAAAGGTCGTTTTGAACTCTAGCTCGTTATTTTTGCTTTTGCTTCAGAACCCTTAAAGTCCCTGTCAGCTAGGGTTTAGCTGATGCCTTGCAACTTGCCTTTTGTCTTCTCAAATGATGGAGCTGAGCCCAAGGGAACAAATGCCATTTTAATGGGCATCGTTGTGTAACTCATTACATAAGTCACTGCTGCCTTCAAAGGACTCGTGGCAAAAGTGGCAAGAGCAGTTGATTAAAAATGTGCACAATAGCTTCATTATGACATGGGGAGAGATGTCTGCTGTTATTTTTAATCTGATAGCTTTTAAATATGTGCATCCAGCAGAGACCTAAATGGCCTTTGAAAAAGAAACCATTTGTGGAATGAGATTTTTAGACTCCTCTTCGTTCTTTCTAACAAGCCACGAGAGTCAGGACAAGCTGGAAAATGAACTATAACCCTTTTTTAAGGTTGTGTCTTCTCTAGAACTGCAGAGTTTTGTTGTCTGAACACACAGAGAGTGAGAGAAGATGGAGGGTTTAACTTCTCAGGTGAAGGGAAGAAAAGGTACTGTATTCTAAAGTTTGGGGGGGGGGGTTAATTAAAAATAAACCTATTTTCAATGAGTTTTATATAGACAAAGTGAGCAGCCTGTCCCAGCTGCTGGAACCTCCCTGCCATGGAGGCATAGTGACAAAAACAGGACCAGGAGGTGCAGAAGCAGGCAGGGCATTATTTCCCATTTCTGAAGGCTCCTGTGTGCTGGTTACACGAGTGGGACCCAGCAGATGGAAACTCTGCTGTGGCTGAGCTCTGTCAAAGGCTGAACTTTCACTTTGACTTTAAAGCAAATAATTTGCTGCTGGCTTAGCTTGGTGGAATTCACCAGCCTGTGTGTGCTTTGACTTACTCTGGCCTTCATTTGAACTCATGTGGAGAGTGATCACTTGACTATGGCAGAAGTGGATGTTGGGCTTTGGCTTGCTGGCTTTCTCCTAAGCAGCCTTAGTTTCTTCACCCACAAGCACATAAGCTGATTTATCTGCCTTCCCTTTTAATCCAGTGTTGTTTTAAACCTGCAGCTCTTTCCTCACCAGATTGAACTTTCTGCTGGCAAACTGGCAGCAGCAGCAGCAGCATCAGTTGAGCCTGGGGAGTTGGTGAGGAATCAGGTGGCTCCTGGTTGGCCATGCCATGGTCTGAGGGCTTGAGGGATGCTGAAAACCCCTCTGGCCACACCTGACAGCAGGGCTGGATGGAGCAGGCGTGTCAGGCGAGCTCTGTGGTGCTGTGTGTGTGGTCAGACCCCAGACACGTGCCGGGGGAGCCGAGCCTGGGAGCAGAGCAGGGCTGTGACTCAACCCCTGGAGCACGTTCAAGCACAGCGGAGCAGGAGCCTCACTGACAAGGGATGGAATTCGCCATGAAACGAGTGACGTAGTGAAGCTTCCAGTCAGAAACCAAGAAACTCAGATCCAGAATAAAGTCATTTTGAAGGGCTTTTTTTTCCAGTTGTGTGCAGCAGCAGAGAGCGTCCAGACAGCTGAAATACGAGGGGATGGAAAGTCAGTGGTTCCTTTGAGACAGAAACACTTTGATACAACTTTTTTTTTTCCCCCTTCCAGCTGAAATCACTTCATTGAGTTTATTACTCTGACTTTTCTCATTCATCTCGCAAATATTTGGACACTGCATAGAAGTAAGTGTGGGGTACCCTCCTCCTGCACACCAGAGAGGAGAAAGCCAGTGCTGAGACTCCAGCTAAACACTGCTGGCTATTCATCAACAAGAGGAGAGGGTAATATGATAGAATAATTTCCAGTGGGCAAACTCCCAAGCTCAGAACAACCTCAATGCTGCATTAAGGGGTTTGGTTACTGTAGATAGGCAGAAGAGGAGCAGAGGGACAGAAGTGGTTTGAGCACTGCCATAGCTCTGTTTTCAAATTATTTAATCTGTAAAGGCATGCTATGCTGTTCAAACTTTTTAACTGGACAGACACACAGGACATGTAAGATATTTAAATTAGGATATAGTACAAAAAAGTTACTTTTTCAAAGCAGACCAGTGCTGTGGTCTCCACAGTAGTAAGTCTTGCTCAGCTTTGCTCTTCTGAAGAGAGTTTCAGGCTTCATCTGTAAAAGTTTAGGTTACTTACACCTGTGAGCTAGAGTCCCTTCTTGCTTGAGTGTCACTTCTCATTTATACCACTTCATCCAGATTCATTACAAAGCAAATTCTGTTTATAATGCTTGAATGATGTATCAGCTTGCAAACTGTAAAGCCCAGTGTGCTGAATAATTCTGTTGGCATTCACTGAACATAATCACAGGAGCTCCACAGCTTGGTCCATGAACAGGGGGAGAGGCCGAGGGCCTGCAGAGTGATGGAGATGCTGTACCAGAGTCACTGACTCACCCTCTGCTCTGTTTAGACAAGTTGCTTTACCTCTGTGCCTGCTTCCCATCTGCATGGTAAGGTTAAGGCCTGACTGTTTAAGGATGAGAACGATGTGTTTGTAATGTGCTGGGAACAAGAAAAACACTATTTTAAGTGCTAAGTGTAATTGAGTGTGAGAGAATATTGGTTTGTGACTCATTTGTTTAACTGCAAATGCATCAGAAACTTGTGAGCAGATGAGAGCTGGAAAGTGCTTGGTGTAGACAGAAAGCCGTGGCAGTAAAAAGCTGCATTAATTTGTGATCTTCAAAGCAGGACTTAGCAGGGCTGTTCAAACAATAACGTTTATTATTTTTGCAAATGTCAGCTGGTTTACTTCACCAGTACTATTTTAAGCAGTTCCTATTCTTCTCCAGCCACTTGCTTTTGTCCTTGCTCTGTGTGTCTATCTGTCCTCAGAGTGTGGCACACAAATGATTTGGTGTTTGGTGTGACCAAAGGGTAAAAAGAGCAAAGAGGCAGTGCTTGGCTGGTGGTGGTGAAGAGGATCTGCTGTCAGCAGAAAAGGAATTTTCTCTGATGACACCTCCTTTTGGAGGTTCCTGATCATGTAGACACATTGGTTCAGCCATTCATGTGCTTGCCCCATGAAGGTGGGTAGAGATGTCTGGTGGCAAGGAGAAAAGGAAATGGTAATCTTTTGAAATCTTTCTCCCTTCCAAATATCTTGTCTCTGCAATGCAAACTTACCACTATAGGTGACCAAGGGTTTTGTAGGCACTGAGTGTTTTCTTATTGAGACCAGCAGTTTGGATCTCACTGCAGCCCATGGAGGAGCCAGACACAATTTATTGCTGTCACCATTACTTCCTCATAGATTAATTATTGTAATTGTTCACCAGTTCTTGAAAAATTAATTCAGAGCCATGACTTTTTATGGCAAGCGTGCATGTGCGTGCAAGTATGGAAATTCTCATATGGTGTATGGAATAAATACAAATGATTTTCTGGGGAGGAGTTCAAGAGTGTTATCACAGCAGCCAGCAACTCTCTTCAGTGGTGACCTTCAGCACCCTGTGGAGACAGAGAGGTTTTAAAGGTTTGGAGATCCTCTTGTGGATGTAAAGCACTGACGTAAATTGTTGCTAAGTTGGGGTGCCAGCTGCTGTAAGTGATTCTTCAGAGGCCAACTGATACGCCTGGATTTGTCTGCAGTGGCCAAGGTTTTTAGTGCCTCGCTCCTCAGTGCACTAAACAGGACTTTAGGGTACAAAGAAAACCTGGGAAAACATTTACTTCTGTAAGTGGAGAACAGGTCTGCAGCCAGACTAGATTAGCATCGCTGCTCACGCAGCTTCCATTCGTAAGATGCCTGCAAAAATCATGGTCTAGAGGACAAAACTAAACAGTATTGGTGAGTGTGCTCACAGAGGGTCAGAATAGACTGCCAGGAAATGAGGTTTAAAGGGAGACAGGTTCCTTTCCTTGAACTGTGGTTAGGTGGTTTCTGAGTACACAGGAGCAGCACTGCTCTGTGGTATTTAGCCACTTGGGTGCTAGATTTGACTCAGCAGCCTTTGCTGTTTCTGGTCTGCATACTAATGAGATGCTGCAGTGCTGCATGCATGGGGCTGTCCTCTGGACTCCTTACAGCCAGTGCTGTTAATGCTCAAATCATATAAAAGAAAAATGAAACATACAGGAAAACTGTGTACTTTTCTTGATAATGTAGTTACAGACAAGTTGGGTAACTTCTGCTGAGTTATCTGGGTCACTAGAGAACAACTCAGACCTTCATTTATTAAAGTGCTCTTTGCTCAAAATACTTTCTAAATTGCTCTCTACAAGGCAGCTTAGTTTTTTTTTTAGCTTCATGGTTAAACAGATAAAAATGTATTTCAACAGTAAGTCTGCACATAGCATGATTGCAAACCTTTGAGACTTCTGCTTTTAGGTATTCTAAAACCAATGAA
Organism: Certhia americana; assembly: GCA_018697195.1. Classification (NCBI taxonomy): domain Eukaryota; kingdom Metazoa; phylum Chordata; class Aves; order Passeriformes; family Certhiidae; genus Certhia; species Certhia americana. Next base: position 4,358,292 of record CM031872.1, read on the forward strand.
AATACAGTTTTTAGAAGGGCTGAGCACTTCTGCAGTTCAGCTCCTCGAAGGATGCCCCAGTATCGAAGCGATTCCTCTGTTCTCATTTTTTTCTGCTGCACTGGAAGTGAAGTCCATTGCAGATGACAAGGGCTCGCATTTTTGTTCATATTATTCATGGGGCCACGTTCAAAATTGATGCTGCCGAGTAGGTAGAGATCAGCATCCTGAGAAGGGCATTGCCTGGGATTGTGTTCTCCATCCCTGAAGCAGCCAGGTCCCGGTACCAGGCAGAGTCCTGCCTGCACTGACCCAAAACTGCCAGAGGTCTCTGAACAGAGACACTTCATCCCCTTGACTCAGTTGCTCATCTGCCAAAGAGGAACGATGATTGCCTCCTTTGTAAAGCACTTCAGGACCTGCTGGAGATAAGTGCTTTGAAGAGAGGGGGTTTTCCTCTTCCCTCCAAGGCACAGAGCAATAGCAGTCCCACTATTCCTGCCTTCAAGGGAAAGCAGGAAATGATGGTGATATTGTGGTTGAGGAAAGCAGGAAATTATGGTGGTATTGTGGTTTGAAACACAATACAGAGCAGCAGTTTATTAATTTTCTTTATTGTGTTATGCTCAATAAATTTACATGGTGCAAGTGTCTTCCAGGTAATGCTCTAACATGTCCCTGGTTTCATATTTGCCCTAATCCAGTAATGCTTTTCTGATTATTTCTAGATTCTGAGCGTTCCCATCTCTCCTCGTTCACGATGAAGTTGAAGGGCAAGTTTCATTCACCAAAAATAAAGAGAACACCCTCAAAGAAAGGAAAGCAAGCTGACCTGACAGTGAAAACACCAGAGAAGACAGTGAACAAAGTAAGCAAAGGCCATAATCTGTTATCCTGATGGTTTCTTGCTTCCTGGTACTCAGTTTATCATAATCTGGTGTGTGAACTTGTCCTCTGCATAATTCTGCAGCTCAGGGATCCTCAGGGTCACTTTCTGATTACCTAGAAACAGCACTGTGTGTAGTATTAAATCAAGACATGTGCTTCCCTTTGGAGAGCATGGTGAGACCTCCTTCCACAAGCATTTAAATTTCTCATTTAACGTGGTGTATGGCCTGACACATCCTCCCCACATGCACACCCTGTGGGTTATGCTTACAGCTTCCAAATAGCTGCCTGGTTTTGGGGTGTGACCCTTTTAAAAACCCCAGACTCAGGCGAGCACATCCTTGAAGCTGGTCCAAAGATGTGCTCAATCTCTGATGACACCAGCAGGGAGAGTCACACAGAAGTGTTCAAGCAGCTGCTGATCCAGCACAATGTTCCTCAGACCAAATGTACTCCAGGTCCTCTAAGAAATGAGGTCACAAACTGATCTGTGTTATCTCCTCTCCTGTTGTGGCCTGATTATATAGCTGGAGACTATCTCTGTGACAACACAGTTGCAGTCAGTTTTCAAGTGCAAATCGAAACCAGAAGTTGAGAACAGTGAAGGCTGTTTAGGATAATTAAACATCATTCTCAGCTGTTAAAAGTCTCATCCAGTGTGCAGCACCAGACATGCGGAATTTTTCGGGTTATCTCAGCTGAGAGTTGTTGTAGAGTTACTGAGAGCATCCAGCAAGATAAAGTTTTCCTAGGCTGTGTGACTTGCTTAACACCCAGGGAAGTCTCTGCAACACTTCCTCACCCTATTCTGCACCATCAGGTGGAAGATGATGAGGGCTTTTTTCCCCAGGCTGTAGGTTTTTTCCCCAGGAGGCTGTGGAAACGCTTTCTAGGGAGACAAACACCTTGCATTGCTGAGTGCTGTTTAAAAATAAAATTTTTCAAAAACCCCAAAACAACAGTCAGAGTACTCCTTGAAGGCTTTTCATTCCAATGATGTTTAAGGATAGTATCTTGAGATAATTTAGAGGTCTTCCTTTAAATTGATATGTGACCACATTAAAAACATAAGAAAATGAAGAGCCCTTTTCAAAATATGATCTGTAGCAAATGCATGTTAATAATAGATGAAGTTTCTGCTTTTCTATTTTCCCCCTAAAAACAGTGCAAGAGGATTTACTAATAAGCCATGTTGGACGTTAAAACTATTTTTTATGTACAGATTGGGATTTTTTAAATTGGAAAACAGAACACTTGCAATATTTTTTATTACTGTATCTGATGCATTCATTTTTATACTGTGAAATATTGTTGATTTCTGGCTCATTCCTTATCTATTTTAGTAGCTACTGTCCAACTAATCAATTAGTTGGATGTAGCTTTGTGTGGAGGGAGTGGGGAAGAGGATGTGCCTGGATTGTCGCCAGGTTTCTCACTGGGATATAGACATCAGTTGACAAACAGGAGATCTTCTGTCAGAAGGCTCACTTGATAACCCAAATATCATCCTTTTCTCCCTCTTAAGTACTTAAGATGCTATTTTTGTGCTCTTGAAGTAGATAATCACTGTGGAGCAGAAATAGCAATAATAAAAATTAATATAAAATCATGATATATAAGCTGAGTACTCAGCTCATGCAAACATCATCAGCTCCTGTTCCCCTTTATATCTGGATAGGGGCAGCATTGGGGGAGTTCTTTTCAGAACCCCCTTTTGTCCCCTGAACCCTGTCTGTGATTCTTATCCTACTGTAGGAACAGGAGTGTCCTTCAGTGCTATATACAGACTTATGATAGGTTTTACACTGCCAAAATGTAAGGAAAAAAGGATGATTCCAGCTTTTGTAATTGGGTGTATTCTGTACAGCTCACTGTGACCCTTTCTGGGTCAGCTGTGTCTCATACATGATGCATTTGCTATTTGATTATTAAGGGAAAATTTCAGAAATCATCCAAAAATATCTATATATGTCAGGCAGGGAGTGGAGAGGAGATGCTGTTTTGCCTGAGTTGTAACTTTTTCTCATTTAATGCCCAAAAGAGAAATGGGTGGCTTCCCCATCCCTGCAAGTGTCCCAGGGCAGGTTGGACAGGGCTTGGGGCAGTCTGGTCTAGTGAAAGCTGTGGCAGGGGGTAGAATGAGATGAGATTTAAAGTTCCTTCCAACCCAAACCATTCCACAGTTCTGTGCACACCTACACACACCTTATGCTACCTTTGGACCTTGGAAGAAGATTCATTAAGAAGTGCTCCTGAGGAATGTCACCCAAAGAACTATCAGGGGAAAAAAAAAAGCCCAAAAGGAAAAAGAAGGGCTGTGTCCCAGACAGTGTCCGGTGGCTGGATTCCCATCCCTTGGTGTGCTCAGCGGAAGGATTTGTGTTTCCAGTTGTCATTCTCAGCCCTGAACTCGGTCAGGCCCATCCCTCCTGTGCACCAGGAGAGTGTTTAAGCTATTAAGTCAGAAGCTATTCTACAGGAAACAGTTGTTGAATGAAACCCATAAACAGCCATCGGAGCAGGAACTGCAGTCCATGTTTTTTCACTTCTGTTTGAGAGCTTTGGCTGCTGGACCATGGTGGTACTTACACAGGGAATTTACAGACTCTCTGATCCCTAAAATGTGTGATCATTTCATACGAAGTGCAAAACCTTCTTGGGAGAGGCTGAGGCTCTCCATAGATTGATGGCTGGATTCAGTGGTCCTAGAGGTTGTCTCCAACCTAAATGTTTTTATTATTCTATATCCTGGAATAAACTGTGCAGTGGTGAGGGCACATCCGTGCAAAATGGGAAGTGTCATTTTTTTTATCCCAGAGAGTTGCCAGGATGCTCCTCAGCAAGGGAGTTCAGGGGACTGTGGGCAATAGATCAGAACTTGAGGTTCCTGGCAAGAAGTGTTGTCCAAAGGGGAAGGAGCAGCAGATTTTGGGCACTGCCCAGATGTGATGGAAAATGACAGGGTGGTTTGCAGTTCTTGGATTGGGACTTAGACTTCTGAACTTGGAGCTAGATGGAAGTTGGGATTCTAATCCTTTTATGCAACTGGCCTCAAATTACTAACCAGTGCTGCCTATAAATTGTTCTTCCTAAAACCTTTTGGGCTGCTGGCCTGGTTTTGCAGAAAAGCAGCAGTTTAACAGCTGACAAGAATATGGGGAGCACACAATGCCCATAGCTCACTAAATTCTTGAAGCTGAATTTACTGAGGAGATAATGGGTGAAATCTGACTCTGCTAAGCTCTCTGCTCCTTTTCTAGCAGTGTTCAGTAATTAATTTAAACCTCACTTAGAAACTGCTTGTTGCATTGAAAGTCCTCCAGGCATACTGTTGTAAACTTTTCAAAAATATCCCTGTCCAGAATGCCATTGAGGTATCATGTATCACTTCTGACTTTCCTCCTCTAGTGTTGGTGCTGGCATGGAAATTGGTGACCACAACTCAGCTTTATTCCAATGAATTGTTCCCTTCTGCAACATTCATTCACCCATGTCAAAACTTAGCTTTTGCTGTTGGTCCTCATGGAAATTGTGTGAGTTCTCTTGTTCCAGCAGCATCACAAAATTATTTGGGTTGGAGGCTCATCAGGGTGGAGTTTATTTGGATGTTTTCGTGTATTTTACCAAGACATGTAGTAATTGGACGAGGTGTGTTAACCTTTAAATTGTCAGAGGGCAGGTTTAGGTTAGATATAGGAAGAAATTCTTCCCTTTGACGGTGGTGAGACCTTGGCACAGAGCAACTGTGGCTGTCCCATCTCTGGAAGTTTCACCAGGTTGGATGGGGCTTGGGCAGCCTGGGGTAATGGAAGGTGTTCCTGCCCATGGCAGGGTTGGAGATGGGCTTTAAGGTCCCTTCCAACCCAAACCATTCTGTGAAATGTTTTTTCTTTCACTGTCCCAGTTTAGGGTGTGGGTTTCAAAGCAGTGTCCTTGATGTCATCAGTAGTGCTAATCTTAGCCTAAAACTAATCAAGATCAGCCTTCAGTTTGGAATGCAGGTAATTCTAAAGGTTAAAGTGTGGGTGTAATCTTGCACTGACTATTCCTTTGAAAGAGTAGTAATTCAATTTTAAAATGTTTGTGGTAGAAGGAGTTTTTCCCACTCCTCCTGGAATACACCATACTTTGGGTTTGTTAAAGGATTAAAAATTACTTAAAAATACTGAAGTTGTAACATATCTCTCCTTTTCTTCCCCCCTCTTTAGAATGTATCATGGCTAGAGGAAAAGGAGAAGGAGGTTGTCAGTGCATTGCGCTACTTTAAGACTATTGTGGACAAAATGGCAATTGATAACAAAGTGTTAGAGATGCTGCCAGGCTCAGCAAGTAAAGTGCTGGAAGCCATCCTGCCCTTGGTGCAAACTGACCCACGCATCCAGCAAAGGTGAGTTTCCTTCTTGGATTTTGGGACCTTCACAGACCAACAGGCTCCTTCTTTATCTGAAGAACCACCTCACAGGAGACGCTGATGAAGTGACTGCTGTTTTTACTAATTACATGGTGGTTTTCAGACATCATTTAAAAGCAGATTCCCTGCTGTGAAAAAGCTCATGCTGTGGAAAGATAAAGCAAATCAGGCTGCTTTCAAAGTGGAGGAAGGGATGGTTCTTAGCACAAACTTGGAAATTCATCGTTTTCTAGAGGGAGATTCTCTTCAGATGCTCTTCCTGTTTCTGCAGTCTGTGGTGGTATCCTAAAAGCTAACAAATCCAACAGCTTCACCTGAAAAAGGAGTTTATCTTCAGAGTAATCCTTTTTTGTGCTCAGTTTATCCACCCTGATAATACAGAAGTCTGAGCCTGCACTCTTAACTGCTTTTTTGGATTTTACTGGATCAGATACAGAAGGAAATAGATGTACTTCAGCAGATTAACCAGCCCAAGTTCATTCCTGCTGCACTCAACAGATTATTGTTTTATGTTTTAACAGATTATGTGTATAATGTTTTTACTGGTTAGACAGTGGGTTTGAAGCCAGGAAAGAAGTAGAAATTTGCCAAAGCCAAGCTCAGCATGGTTTATAAGAATTTGTGGTGTTGCCAAGCCATAGAGATATTGTTGGTGTTCATCCCATGGGTGCTGGAGCAATTGATATACAGAAAACAAACAAACGCTGTTGAATAATAATGAAAGAGCAAAGTTAACACAGAGAAAAGCACAGAACTAAGAAGAGAAATGCAGGTGTTTGGTTTCTGAAATCCTGCCAGTTTTTGTGCTGTTCCTGTTTGTTTTCCCATTACCTATCTCCAGATTTTTTTCTTTCAAGATGCTTATTTTAGTGCTGGCACAGGGAAGGTTTATAATGCAGTTGAGGTAGCACTGGGATGCCAAATACTTTGCAGAGATGCTCAGTTGTGTTTGGCCCCGGTTCTGAGGCCAGGGCTGCTTCTGCCCAAAGGAAGGAGGAAAGGGGTGAGCATCACACCCGTGGCTGGGACAGGTAAGATCCAGTTGGTGTTGGATCTGTTGAACCATAGTGAGCAAATCTGTTAGAATGGGACTGTCCTCTACACAGTGATAAGTCTCTCTTTCTGGAAACAGTGTGCATTAAATCAGAGATCCCATATCCATGCTCTGCCTTGCTTAACCTCCCAAAACACCCAAAAGGGGATCTGGCTTTCTCAAAAAGCCATGTCCTTCTCTTCCTACCTGTGTACTTTAGTGGCAGGACACAAAAGGGTGATTCTGATGGCAAATCCCTTTCAAGGAAAGTCAGCGAGTCTTGTGTCAGTGACAAAGAAAGCCTTACAATTATTGTTGGACTTCTTTTTACTTTAGGGGAAGCATTTGCATCAAGGAAAAAAGTAATTAAATCTTGCACAAAATGGGCTTTCAATTACTGCCTCCTTAGAAGGAAGCAGACTGAAGATTAATGGCAAAAAAATCAAAGCCTTAGAAAGAGATGGGGGAGGGCCCTGTTTAGGAAATATCTTCTACCAAGCTAATTTCATTTGAAATAGGAACAAATGGCAAGCAGCAAACCTTAAAAAAAGCCCAAAACCAAACAACAACCAAACAATCAAGTCCTTGCCATTGTTTGTATCCCCTGGTTGTAACTTGACAGTAGTTCTTTCCCCAGTCCTGCAAACCTCATTCACCTAAATGAATTCCTTGGAGCTCGTGGGCTTGATTCTTTTCTCACAGATAATGAAGTTACTGGAGTTAAGCCAATGTAAAATGGATACCAGAGAGAAATGGGAAGATTTGGAACAACTTGTATCAGTAATGATTGCAAGATTACACCTTCTCTTATCTGTTTATGGTTTTGATGCAGTTTGAAATTGATTTAACGTAACAAAAACGTAACAAAGAATTGCTGAAGCGTTGCCATCAGCAGTACTGTTAACACACCTTGTTTAGTAATGAAGTCAGTGTTTTCAGAATGGCCAGGAAAATGCCTGGGAGCACTGTTGTTACAGTTAACTTTTATTTAAAGTTGTCATCCTTCCAAAACTTTTTTTTTTCCCCCCCTTCAGAACAATAGCTTCAATTCTGTTTCTCATTAAAAACAAAACAAAGCAACACCCTTCCTCTTTCAAACCTGAAATTCATTCAGTTCAATTTCTCTAAAGAAGTAATTTTAATTGCATGTTTTCAGGCTTTATAAACAGTGAGGCAGTGATTTGTAAAGGAATGAATAGAGTCAGCTCTCAGTGATCCAAGGTGGTTTTGGGGAGAGCTAATAAGGAAGAAGGATAATACTGAAATAACATAGCTTAAACTTAAATGTAGGGCTTAAATACTTACCTTTAAAGTTAAGGCATAGGATGGAGTTGTAAATTAAGATGGAAAGAATGTTATTTTTAGCATTGCTGTGTTAACCTGCATCCCAGATAATTCCTTCTGATACCTGGGAATGAGCTGTTGATGGTTTGTACCTTCAAAGTGTCATCATTTGGTGCTAGAGAACGGGAGAGCAGCTGCACTGGAGGAGAAGCCTGAGCTTTGTCACCTGCTCAGCACAAATTCTGAGTGTCAGAGAGCACAGCAGTGAAATGCACAGTGTGAAACTCACTCTCACGATGTTTGTTAACATCTCCAAAATTTCTCTTTGTCCTTTTTTCCTCAACTTCTCCCTCTCCTGCTGTGCAGTTCTGCCATCTCATCCTGCTACAGCCGTGTGTACCAGAGCCTGGCCAACCTCATCCGCTGGTCTGATCAGGTGATGCTGGAGGGGGTGAATTCAGAGGACAAGGAGATGGTGACAACAGTGAAGGATGTCATAAAAGCTGTTCTGGATGGAGTCAAGGTACATGAGACAAATATTGTAACTTTTATTATAAAAATCATATAATAATGTGTTTTAGAAGATATCTATGTCAACTAGGTTTTTAAATGTAGGTAAAATATGAAGGTCCTATTTCTGCCTTCAGTAAACTGAAGTAAACCCTTTGAATCAACTCTTCCGTAAGTTAAATGTTCCTTCTTGGAGTGCTGGTTAAAGATCAGCACAGTTTGGCTCTGAATGTGAACTTCTGGCATGCTCACCCTGGCATTTGGATGAATTGGAAGAAGCAATGGAGCCTTATTCAGCATTGTATTAAATTTTCAGCGAGTCATTCCCAGTCTCCCATGCAGATTACAAGACGCGGTTTGCACATTTTCTGTCTCAGCAAAATAAAATGAAAATGTTCCCTGTCAATGCCCACAGAGAACTAAAGACTCCAGCTCCATCTTTTAAGAGAAGTTTCAAAGGATTTGTCAGTGATACATCACCAGTCTAAGCAGCTGATTCAGGGTGTGGAACAGGTGATGAGCTAAATTCAGTTTTCTGGAGATTAGTTTTACATTGCTAATGGAAACGTTTGTGAGAAGCCTTTGTATTCATTTTCAGACCTGCTTGTAGCATTCCCTCCCTGTTCCACCCTGGAAAAGCTGTTGGCTTTCCTTCCTGGTAAGGTTCTTGTACCCATTTTCTGTGTCCCAGGGTTGTCTCTGGGCTGATCACTCACCTGTCCCAGCACTGTTGGTAAAAGTTGGGTTGACCTGGGCTCAGGGCACCAGTGGACAGCCTGTCATATCTCCTGGGAATCTTATATTTGGGAACTGTAGAGGGAGTTAAATCTCTTTCAAGAGCAGGGCTGAATCGAAAGGGGAATGTTTAAGTCAACTACTCAAGGAAAGTTGGGATAGAGTTTTCAGAACTGCAGCAGGTGTTTCACCTGGAATTTTGTATCAGGAACAGGTATCACTGTACTCAGACTCAGTTTTATTAAATGGAGCCAAATGCAAAAATTAAGTGGATCTCTCAAGCTTTGACTGTCACATTTTCAGGCCTCTTGGTGTCTGCATCATCTGGATATCTCTTTAATGTTACTCAAACACAGATACTAAAATCTGCTATTACTTTATGAGCCTTTTAAATAAATATCTTCGAAACAAATCATTTCTATCACCTAAAGAAGATGGATTTTCTAGGATTATTTTGCACAATATGCTCTTTAACTTTAAGCTACACATTTTAAAAGTAAAGCTGGTCTTAAATTTGCACAGCAGGAGAGAATATAGCCTAAAATCTCAGCTGCTGTTAGCACTGGAATTCAGCAGCAATTTGCAGGATGTGAAAATCTGTGCTGTGGTATCTGAACTGTAATTCCCCAGGAAATGGTGAGTTATCACTGACTGAATCTGCACAATCCCAGGGAGAGATGTGTTAGCCCCAGATCTGGAACAGAGTTGTGTGGTCTCACTGCAGGAGAGTTGGACACATGTTGTTCTTTGACTTCAGACAATGTTTAAACCCTTGGTTCCTGTTGCGTTTCAGCCAGAGTTGTGTCCTCTGTGGATTGGGGAAAGGTGTGGGATTGGGGAAGGTCTTGGATGTCTGTTCATGAGCCATCCCAGACTGGGAACAACATGGCCATGTCCATGCAGTGCTCACCTCTGGAGCCCTGCTCAGCAGCATGGCTCTGTCAGTCTCTGCTTTGTTTTTAGACTGAAAGTTATTTTGGCCTTCCAGTTGGAGCTGGCTCATGTCTGGTGTCAGCCTTAGAGCAGATGTGTGGCTGTCTGGGGAGATGGGAGAGCATTTGCCCATCAAGAGATCAGCATTTGGAAGCAGCGTGCTTTCACCTCCTGCACAGCAAGCAACAAGGTTTATTTTCGAAAGGCCAGGCCACACTTCAGACCTGGAAGCAGAACTGAGAAGATGGACACTTCTCTTCACAGCAAAGCCTGTTTTGTTTTTCTGGCAGATCACATAAGACCCACTTCCGCATTTCAGTGCTCACTTCTTTATTTTCAGAATTAAGCATAAAGGAGACTCTTGCTCACCTCTGTTACTTGATATTTTGATCCCAGGTTTTAGGGCTGTTCTAGGTAGGGAAAAAAAACCCTTGGTTTAATTACATAACTTCTCAAAAATCCATCTCATTGTGGAATTTTCAGCTTGCTGAAGTAGCATAGTTTGTAGAGAGGCTTTAATTATCTCTAATTACTGCTGCAGGAATCTCTTTCCTTGCTGATAAGGGGTAGCATAATGTGCATCTGGCTCAGCTGTGTGCAGATTACCTCTGTGTGTATGCTAAAGATTTTGGCTTGATTTCCAAATGCTAGTTCTCATTTGGGGGATAGCAGAGAGGAGAAATATTCATGGTCTGGTGATATTTGCCAAAGTTGGAAGGGAAAGTGATCCTCTCAGGTAACTGCAGTCATGCGTTGCCTTGGTGCCTCTGCTGGAAGATGCTTTGAGGTTTTTTCCCCCAGTCCCAATGGTTTGAATAATTCTGAAGATACTTTTGAGCCAAATCAGATTGGTTTTCTCCTGTTTTAACCTACATTCCCATGTGTGTTCATTATGACTGGCAGAATAGGAAAACGGAGCACCTCAGCCCTGAGAGTCTGAGGCTCCTCAGCACTGCTGTGGCACAGCCACCACAGTCTGCAGTGTGGGCCTGACTTTGGGTTAAGGTGGTGAAGAAGGGTCAGGAAAAGGAGATATTGCACCTTCCCTTCCATAGTCTTTTCAGGGGGGTGTTTATGGACTGTTTTGGCTTTTGATTTGAACACCCATACATTTTCTTTGCCTTAACTGTATTTGCAGTCCTCGCTGGCCTCTACCCCAAAGGCCCACAGGGTCCAACCCTGCATCTGTTAAAGTGCATGAGGATCTCCAAAAACCTTTTCAGTGGTGAAATTTTGCCCAGAGGGCAGAAAGGTGGCAATCCATTGTGTCTTCACTCAGCCCCATGATGCCAAATGCAGCCACAGGAGTCAAGTGATGTTACTCATGAGGACACTTCTCAGAACACACTGTTCCTCACCAGGGCTCTCTGTCCCAGCAGGGACATATTCATAGTTTTATTCCCCATGGACATCTGTTTGTGTTCCCTCTTCCTTCTCCCTGTGTGGGATGTTCCAGGACAGCTTCTGGCAAGCTGAGTGTTTGTCCTGGTTTTGGGTAACACAGTGTACATTCTGTTGGAGCACCAGCTCACACCAAGAGTGTAAGTAGAGCATGGAGGCCAAAGTCAGCTGTAGTGGACACTTGGATGGTGTTTGCACCTTATTCCTCTTGTTGTGAGTGTGTGATAACCCATGGAATGTCAGCTTTCAGCAGAGCCTTATGTACAACTTCCAGAACTGGAGTATTTTCCTTCCTCAGAGGGATGGTGGCAATGACATTCCAGTTGCAGCTCCTGCCCTGAGAGAGCAATGCCAGTTGTTTCCAAGCTCCACAGACAAGGACACAAAGATGATGCTGGAATGATGACACTGTACTTCAGGCTGCTTTAAAATAATAAAAAAATTAAAATTGATCCCTTACAGTTTCCTTTATGTAATACCCTGGGAAGCCAAAAGTGGCAGGAAGCACTGCCAGTTTTCCAGCCTCCCTGTAAGAGAGGCATGTGTTTGTATCTGTGAGCAGCAGATCTGTCAGTCTCAGATGTCCATAAAATGTTGTCTCCATCTTTCTGGCATGAATGATTGTTGCTTTGACTGCTGGCAGACTTAGAGTTCAGGATTATCATGCCCTTATCTCTTTATCCAGAGCCTTATCTGCCTATAACAGATACACTACAGTAGCTCCTTGAATGATTAAGTCTTCTATTGCTAAAGTGTTAAAAGGTGGTTTCAGGGGAAGCAGGCCTTCTAATAAAGGTGTTCACTGTTTAATTTTTGGCTGGGGGTTTTACAGAAAACTTGCTTTTTGAAACAAATACATTCTTATTTATAAAATATAAAGCAATTATTTAATGTTGGTTTTGGCTAGATGAAGTACTGCACTGGCTAAGACTGTTTTGTACTAACATCTATGTATGTAAAGCCAATTTACCATTATCTAGGGTGTTGTGTGGACTGGAACACATTTGTGAGATAGAGGAAAGAGGAAGCACAGCAAAAAGACACACATGTGGGTTTGTGCAGAATCCCCATGCAGTCAGGGGTAATGAACTTCACTCAAATAGTGCCAAAACTTCCCTGGGTGCAGGCTGCTCCTTAGCAGCTGTTCTGCATCATTTGTGTGGCTCTGTACCAGACTTAAACCCAGCTCAGCTCTCTTTGTCCACACCATCATAGAACCATAACCAGGAGTTTACTGCAGTAGTATCCCTTTGTGTTCTGGGACATTTAAGTGCAGCATTCAGCAAATAGTGATTATTCTCTTTTTCTTCTCTCCATCCGTCAGGAGCTGGTCAGACTCACGATTGAAAAGCAGGAGCATCCCTCTCCCACGAGCCCAGTTAAACCCAGTTTACCAGCATGTAAATCTGACAGGTGGGTCACTGATTTCTTCCGTGGGCAGGACTAATATAGAAGGGATAATTTCTGACTGCTGACAGTTGAGTTAAATCATTCAGCTGTTCTTCACAGAGGGTGGTGTAGTGTTCTTTATGTAGGCCCCCATCCATTTCAGTAGGATCACTAAAAGAGAATTTGTTATGATTAGAAAGACACCAAAATCTGGCCGTGGAACATCCCTTTGTGTCAACAATGCACACTGAGCTCTGCATATACATGGAATTCCACCTGCAGATGCAGATTCTGCCTTCTGCCTTAGGTGTGTGTCTGATACTACGTGATGTCAGATGGGTTCCAGTCTGTCAGCAGGCTGTGTTCCAGCTGTGGTTGATGATCTACAGTCTGTGTTTTGCATCTTGCAGCCCATCAGAACTTCCCCTTACCGACCGAGAAATGGAGATCCTCAACAAAACAACTAATATGACTCAATCCAATGAACTGCTGACTGACTCCATGGATGAAGAAGTTGCACCTCCTAAACCCCCTCTTCCCAGCATTCGTGTGGCAGAGAACAGGTAATACTGACCAGCCAGCTGACTGAAGAACACCAGTGCCTCTTACCAGTCTGTTGGTTCTTAAACAATCTTGCAAAATGTACACAAGAGAGGAGGGTTAGTGTAGCTTTTGAATTTCCAGTCCTTCAGAGTAATTCTTCCCTGCTCCTAGACTCTGCTTTTTTTTCCTGTCTCTCTTGTTATTTTTTGTGTTTTTTCCTTTCCTTCTTTTTTATGTGAGCATAGTGCCATGCCCTGACATCCACATGAGAGGCATCACATAAATCCTTAACAACCTTACATAAAACTCTGTGAATCCCACACTCTACAAGTGTCTTGGGCTGCTGTATCTGATGGGAAATGTTCTTTTAACCTCATGGCGAAGTTAGAAATGTGTCCTGCACAGCCAGGTTCTTCTGCTTTGCCTATCAGCTTAAGAGTGAAAGCCAAGAATGTGTGAAAAAACCCTTTTGCTTGGTTGTTCTTACCCTGTTCTAGGAGTAACCACATGAAAGTTTCTATGTTCTATTTTGAGAAGGAAGAGAAAACCCCCAATTTGTAGGTTTGTGTGTGTGTGTGTGTGTTGCTTTTCTTCTCTAGTACTGGTGCTAATGGTTGGTGTGAAAAATATGTGTTGTGTTAATTTGAAAATGCGGCATCAAGGCCTGTGGCTGACAAAAAGAATCACATTTCTGTGTATTTTGTGAATTCTCAAAGGTTATATAAAAATTTCCTGTTATGTTCCAAGAACAGACTATGTGTGCTCTTGGGAACTTCTCAGGTGTGATGGCTACCAGAATTACGTGTCATAAGAAGCAAAAACTAAAAGTCAAACGGTTAAACTCTCACAAATTACTGCAAATGTGTGGGTCTGAAACAGATTCATGCCAAAACTTGGGGCCCTCACAGTGCAGCTCTGACCCTTTTGTTCTCTGAAGTTCACCAAGAAAGCAAAGGCCAAAAGAGAATTTTCCTGTCCTGTAAATTTGTGAAACTTTGAGCGTTGTTCAGACCTGGAAGGAGGGGGAGGGACTTCTGTGAATGGAAACCATATTTGGGTCAACCAAAACACTTAATTTGGATTTTCACTGCTTTTCTTAAGAAATAATTACCATGCTAATTAGCTCAATTAAAAATATTTTTTAGAACAGCATTTGGTTTTGTTTGAGAAATACCAACCTTAAAAAATAAATCACTTAACAGGACCTTACCTGGGAGAGTATTCTTAAATTGATATTTTTAGTGGATGCATTTTGCTGAATAGCTCCTGACTGACAGAAGCTTTCTGTAAAACAGCTTGTGAAGCCTCTGAATATCTTTTTTTTTTTTTTTTTTCTGGGAGAGTGATGGAAAAATCAATTGCTGTTGTGTCTTGCAGCCCTCCACCAGCATTGCCCCCTAAAAAACGTCAGTCGGCACCTTCCCCAACCAGAGTGGCTGTTGTGGCCCCCATGAGCCGAGCTACCAGTGGGTCCAGTTTACCTGTTGGGATCAACAGACAGGTAATGGCATCACCCCTTTGTGAAAGCCAAGGGAAATGTGCTGTGAGCTAGAGGAAAAGCTCAGGGAGATGCTGTGACCTGCAGCCACACAGATCCCTGCACATCCCAAACAGCCCAGCACAGGCAGCCTGCAGTGGGAGTGGCAGGAGCAGCAGTGTCATAAATAATGTGAACAGCTTAATTTACTTTTTTTTTTTTTAACAGCGTTGTAATTAACAAATTGCTACAAACTTCATTGCCTTGAGGGGTGGCAGAGTGTGAGGATGGGAGTGGCTGTGTTGCCATGTCCAGTGGATCAGGGGACAGCAGCTGGCTAAGCTCCCTGAGATCTCACCAGGGTTTACAGGCTGAGTGAGATCAGAGAGGTCTGTCTTCATCCAGTCACAATTTAAAACATCTTTTAACTCAAGCAGTAGTTTGAGCTACTGCCTTGACTGCTGCTGTTGCTTTGGGGAAATTTGGACATTTTCTGGTAGAAAAATGGGAAAGTGGTGTGTGTGTGTTAATCACATTCCATTTCTTGTGCTTGTCTGGGGTTTATGAGGTTGTAAATGGCTGGGTTTGCTTTACCCATTCAGGAACTCACTAGCTCAGCAATGAGGATCTGAATCATATCAAATGGCACAAAAATCTTGTCCTCCTCCCCAAAGCCTCAGCTCTGGCTTAGGGAGCCTCTGCAGTCATTTGGCTGACTCAGATAAAGCTGTGGACATTCACTGCAGTCACACTGAGGTTGTTCTGATGGAGTGGGAATAGTTGAGGTGTTCACTTGCAGGTTAGTAAGCTTGAGGTAATTTCTGAAACGGGACCATAGTCATAGGCACAGAAAGTTGCATCTCACTGTAGTTTGTTTTCTCTTTGCATGCACCTGAGGTAACCAAGTATTTGCTAAAGCCCCAGGTATGTAATGTGAAATCTTGCAGTGTCATTCCCTTGTCTCAGTGTCGTGACAAGCAGTCATCAGACACACACAGCTGTGAAGAGCTTGGTCATCTTCTCAGCATCTGTGAAATCCAGTGTGGGCCAGAGCAACCCCTGCTTGAAATCAAGGGCATACAGAGCTCCCTGGCATAGGCTGTTTACCAGATCAGAGGGTTTTCTGTGTTCTCCAAGAGCTCAGAGAGGGCCAGCAGCACTGATCCTCTCCCCTCCTGTGCAATCTTTGCTCCTTGATCTGCATCTTGCTCACTAGCGAGCTGCCAAGAGTGATGGTGATTTGATTTATTATTTTTTTTTCTTTTTGTCCTGAAGGATTTTGATGTTGACTGCTATGCCCAGAGGAGGTTGTCAGGTGGAAGCCACTCCTACGGGGGGGAGTCTCCTCGCCTCTCTCCATGCAGCAGCATTGGCAAACTGAGCAAGTCTGATGAGCAGCTCTCCTCTCTGGACCGCGACAGCGGGCAGTGCTCCCGCAACACAAGCTGTGAAACCCTGGGTAAGGGGGGCTGCTGGGGCCCTGCCCCTCTCCTTTGGGAGCTGAGCTGCAGGAGCTGACGTGGTAAATGCACTGCACTTGCAGCTGCTGTCTTGGAGTAGCTGCAGGCGGTTCAGTGCAGAGCTGTTCTGTTGGAGAGGAAAAAGCCCAGGGGAGTGTATTTCCCTTGCTGTAGGTGATGGTTTTCAAACTCAATTCAGCTCTCAAATGGAATGTTTTCTTTATTTCAGCCCTGTCTGTAGCAATGAGAGTCCTGGTAGACTAAAGCAGTGCTGTTTCTACATGCTAGGAAAGAAAATAAAAATATTAATATGACACAAATTATGTCTATTGAATTTTCATTATTTGTTTGCTAGTGTAAAGGATTAATTACGAGTTATATGAAGTCTGGATGTTGCAG
The DNA here is from genome assembly GCA_018697195.1 of Certhia americana. Classification (NCBI taxonomy): domain Eukaryota; kingdom Metazoa; phylum Chordata; class Aves; order Passeriformes; family Certhiidae; genus Certhia; species Certhia americana. The sequence continues at coordinate 4,374,734 of CM031872.1, forward strand.
AAGGTGTAAAAAGATGGTCCCAGCTGCAAGGAAGCTCCACTCTGATTAAAATGAACTGGTTAATTAACTGATAGAATGGGAGGGACAGAGCTGAGAAGGGTTAAACAGTAAAAGAGAGAAACTAATGCATCATTCTCTGTTTACCCAGATCAATCGGATCACTACGATCCAGACTATGAATTCCTACAGCAGGACCTCTCCAACGCTGATCAGATACCTCAGCAAGGGCCAGGAGGTGGTATGCTCAGCCCATTGCCAGAGTCCTCGGGTGAGTCTGGCTCCCCTTTCCATGGACACACTTTCCAGCTCCCACAGGGCAGCTCTCCCCCACTGGAATTCTGCAGCCTCTCGGGAGCAGCACAGCCAACAGAGACTCCCCCAGCTTTACCAGAGAAGAAGAGGAGGAGTGCAGCCTCCCAGACTTCGGATAACTCTGGCTGCAGGGTGTCCTACGAGAGGCACCCGTCCCAGTATGACAACATCTCTGAGGATGACCTGCAGAATGCCGTGGTTGTCCCATCAATGCCCTTCACACCCTTTGCTGCTGTTCTGCCTTTCCAGCAAGGAAACTCTTCAGCACCAGTGGAATTCATTGCTGATTTTGCTGCTCCAGATTCGAACAGTCACCCAGAAAAGCCGCCACCTCTGCCAGAGAAGAAAAACAAACACAGTAAGCGAGTTCCTGTGTTTGGGTTTTACTTTTACCGTGCAGTTGTCGTGCTTCTGAACATCACTAAGTAGTGGTGATCATGGTAATGCTCTTATTTGAGTCTGAGTGTCAAAAACAGTCAGCCAATGTCAAACAGGTGGAAGGGAAATGTCAGTCCTGTGGTGGGTAGGGAGTGATTCCTGAGGCCAAGATCAATCCAGGCCCAAGGGATGTGGAATCACACAGCATCTTCATTACTGGAGTGAGACCATGGTATTTCTCTGTTTACCTGAGTGTGCATCTTTGAGGCACTCTGCCTTGCAGATCTTTCTGCTCTATTCTCCCTTTTTAAGTCCATTCCCTCCCCCCTTCCCCAATTTTGTTTTCCCACTGCAGAGGAGAGTTGGGTCCTCACCAAGGTATCAGAGAAAGGACTGCTTTTCTGTCCAAAACGCAGCCTTGCCAGAGCAGTTCCTTGGCAATAGGAGCACAGTCACCCCCAGAGCTGTACAAGACAACACTATTAAGTACAGTCCAATACTGCTGTTTTGCTACAGAATCTCATTTCCTTTGTATGTCTGAGAATTTCTCACATCATTAAAACAAGCAGCCTCTAAAAGCAAAGGCTCCTGTCCCCAGCCAGCCTCCTGGCACACCAGGGCTGACCACATCTCAAGCTCACAACCTTCTTCTGATTTCCTTAATGTGTGTGACTGAAAAATGTGAAACCTTTTGCCAGGCAGGCAGCCACAGTGCTCTGCCAGGGAAGGCTGTGGACTACACAGTGAGATCCAGCAGATACTGGTTTACTGGTCACTGGCTGGCTTTGCAGCTGGGTGTTGCATGAGGAGGTAATGTACACAAGGTTTGGAGGAAAAGCATTACATTGCAGCTGGCAACCCAAGAGAAGAGCTGATTTCAAAGTGCTGAGTTGGCCTTCTGGCTCCTTTCTGCAGTTTAGAGACTTCACACTGAGAATAATTTTTGCCCAGAATGGTTGTGGACTCCCTGTCCCTGGAGGTGTTCCAGGACAGGCCGGATGGGACTCTGAGCAACCTGGCCTGGTGGAAGATGACCCTGTCCACCATGGCAGGAGGGTTGAAACAGGATTCTGTAAGGTCCTTTCCAGCCCAAACCAGTCTAAGATGCTGCAATTCTATGGATAAAGGTGGGAGTAAGAGGGGTGTGTGGTGTCAGGGTGTATTCTCTCTATTCCTATGGAGTGCACTCTGCCAGTCACTTCTTTAAAAATATACCTTGTCTAAAAGCATTTCCATTATCCCTAAGTGACCAGTCCATATGAGTAACCCTCAGGGAATTTACTCAGAGCACAAGGCTTGACCCAACTGAAAGTGAGGGTCATCCAAGTGTCCCCATAGAAGGAAATCTCTTTTGTTCCTCTCTGGTAATCAAGCAGTTAAAGACACTAAAATCAGCTAAAAAAGAGGCTGAGATGGTTGTTTGTGGACAGCAGAAAGGAAGTAAATGGGCTCAGCCAAAGGTGATTGTGACAGCTTGTGCTGTTCAGAATCCTCACCTGCAGTATGAGCTGCCAGGGGCTGTGATACAGAGCACGTTACTGCAGGAACAGATCCTTGTGGATCTGATGTTACTAATGAGGCATGGCTGTTAACACCACTCATGCTGGGGTGGATGCAGGGAAATGCACCTCTGTGCACGTAGGCAGCTTCAGTGGAGGGGAGATTCCTGGGTGAATCCTGGTAAGAAGCAGTTTGACATTTGAAAGAGAGGTCTGAGTTGTTTGTTCGTGTCTTTAAAGCCCTGTGCCTTTGTTTTCTGGTATCACACAAGATGCCAAAGAGTTACTTGAAAACATGTTTAAAAGCAATCTGCCTGAGCACAACTTTAACCTCAGTACCAAGGCCCTGTGTGAATTTTCTTTGATGTTGGATTAGAGTTTATTGTAATCTGGCACTAGGAGAAGTTTGGGGAGTATTGATCAGATTGCATTGTTAGGAGAGGTAGGAGCTGTTACCTAATGTGTTGTCAACTCTGATGATTTGATAAAGCACCCTTGCTGCAAAACTTGTTGGTAGTCCTGAGGCTGATACCTGACGTCTGACAATTTTTTAGTTGCATTCATTGACACTGAGAACTTGTTCTAGTTTATTTTTACTCCACAGTATATCACACCACGGATTTGTGGTTGCTAGTTTTACTTTCTCAGCATTTGAAAGGCCACTCAAACATTACTCAGGCCCTGTGGTGACACCCAGTATATTTTTTGCCCAGAGGCTGCTGCGTGTAGATATTTTTGTGCTGCTTCCACAACCTCAACAAGCTCCTGGGATCTGGTGGAGATGCATAGATCTGTTAAAAAGATCCAGAGCACACACAGATGGGACTTGGTTGTTGTGCCTTTGTTGTGGGTCATCTTTTGGTAGCTGGCAGTAAGTGTTGCAGCAGAGACACTGATGGTCTTTTTATTGGTAATACACAGAAGATCTGCTTGAGTTAACCTTGTGTATTGCCGTGAGCTGTGCTCAGAGGGACCTCCAAGAGTTGACTTCTGTATAATTTAAACAGAGGAGTGATAGGGCTTTTAGTCTGGCATGAGTTATGGTTATTTTACTGTGCTGTAAGAGCACATGTTACTGTGCTAAGGGCAAATTACTCCAGACTTCTGCTTGAGCACCAGCATCGTGCTCCTGCTGAACAAGACAGACACGGAACAGCTTCTGCCATTAAGAGCCCAGAGTCAGAAATAGCAAGATCCTTTCCCCAAACAGCTTGGAAACTACTGGTGAGGCACTTATTCATGTTTCCCTCCCTGTCAGTGGGAACAAAACGCAGCCTGGTGCCCAGTGAGCAGCTGGTATTTAACTGCAGGAACCACGCTGAGGGCAGGCTGGGCTTAGCCAGCGGATAATGTGAGCTCTGTGAGGAACAGCTCTCCTCCCAGAGGTGACAGCAGCGACTGCCTCATTGACCTTGACTCCTCCAGTGAGTTGCTGTGTGGTACAGCTTAAGAATGTCCATTATTTTGGCTCTTGCCCATGCATACAAATCTGTTGTGCCTGTGCAGGGCCCAGCTGCCAACAGTGCCAGGGTTGGGCTGGGCTGTCAGGGAGCCCTCTGAGGGGATGCTGGTGTGCCTGATCTTATTGCAGGTGTGCCTTAGTGCTGATCATCTCCCAGTCACCCCTTTAGACTTCAGCAACCACTCTTTTGCAGCCCAGTGTTGCTTCCAGGAGAGCTGGGAGAGCAATACCTGTGACTTCTACCATACGGACAGAACTGGTGTGTGCTGGAAATTCCTGAGCAGCTTTAGCTCCTTCAGGAATGACAGCCAAGGCACTGCAGGCAGATTGCTGGGAAGGTGTTCCTAGCCTCAGTCTGAGATTTCACGTTTTTTTAAATTTCACATATTTTCTGTCTGGGTTAAGAACTGACATAAACTGGGCATGTGGTGGGAGAGGTTTCTCTCTCACGCCTCCCTCCTCTCTTGGGGTGCTGCCTTGAGACTGTCACTCCACCCCAGCTGCTCACTGGGGAGTTGCAGCCCCCATCCCTCCCTCTGCACAGTTGCTGCAGGGCGTGCAGCCTGAACTGAGCTGCTGATGTAATTTCCCATCTGCTTTTAAATTTCTGCCTTCTTAAAAACCACAGTGGAGAGGGGGAGAGAAGACCCTTTGCAAACAGGAGTCATGGGAGTGCTCTGTGCTCTCTTACTCTCCTGTTCAAGATTGGCAGGATTTTAATGATGTTTTGATTTGCACTCTGCAGTGCCAGGTTTGTATTTCACCATCCCAACTGTTTTTTTCACTTTGCCTAAAAACAAAGATGACAAGGAGGAGGCAGAGACATGCTCACCTGCCCAGGACTGGTTGTAACAAGCCAGGCAGGGGAGCTGCCTTGACGAGGGGATGCATTAGCCCCATAAAGAGCTGAGATAAAAGAGCTCTTCATTATTCCCTTGCAGATTGAGTTAAGGCTCCCGACAGCATTCAGGCTCACTGCCCTGAGTTACAGTGATTTAATTTTACACAAGTGTCTAATGTGATGCCCTTTCCACCAACACTTCCGAGCTGTGCTGTCATTCCAGTGCTTGGTGCTGTTCCAGGAGCTCACAGCTATCGATCCCCAGTGGTGTCTGCAGATCTGGGCCTTCAGTGAAGCACTGCTTTTGTAGGTGACTCAACATGAAGGGTTGATCTGGATTCAGCAGTGTCTGCTGCATTATGCCAGCACAGCCAGGCCTGCCTTCTTGGCTTTTGTCCTGCTCAGTTGATGAGCTCTCAAAATATGGTCTTTCCCTCAAGCTCTTGTCCTCTACACTTCCGCAAGGACTCCTGATCCTTAGTTCAGTTTTGCTGCTAGAGAAATATCTTTCGCAAGCCTTCTTTAGATCTTGTCCACTGAAGTTGTTGTATGATACCAGGGCATTTTCCAGGGCACAGGAGCACCTTAGCCAACTGAATCACTGATACTTGAAAAGACTGTTTTCGTAATTCTGTATTTCCTGCACCTTCACCTTGATTCCAAATAAGACAGTTTTTTCAGAACATGCTTCTTATCACTGTTGAGGTGGTGCTGGGAAGGAGCAGAGAGGAAGAGGGGCAAGGCTCAGGTGGCAGGGAGAGAATTCCAGCAGCTTTGGCAGAGCTGTGCAGGACTGGCTGTACTGCAGGACATGAACAGGTTGTCCACTGGCAGGACTGTGGGGTCACAGGATGGGAACAAGCAGGTGTTACCAGTCAGGATTGAAATCCATCAGCTCCATTTCCTGTGCTCCCATTGCCTCGACCTGGTTTGGTTTTGGGTTTGTTTTTTTTTTTTTTCATTATTTCATTTTTTCTTTATTCTATTTTTTGGAAGAGGGTTATAATTCTTTTGGAGAAGGGCAGCTTTGTTAGCTCCGTTTCTAAATGGAGTTTAAAATATTAGAGGAAATCTGAAAAAAGGTGCCCAAGACAGGTGCAAAGCAGCTCCTTCCTGCTGACACATTTGCAGGGCTGCATCCTGTTTAAAGGCTGGCCCGGGGGTCTGCCTTGGCAGGTGAACAGAGGACTTTGCCTTGCAGTGTGGGAACCAACTTCATGATGTGCAAATCCTGCAATGTGCTCATTGTATTTATAGCTTTCATTGAAGTCATCCACTCCTTTCAGCTGCACAACTGAAATGCCAGAAAAAGCTGAATAATTGCCACCAAATGACCAGATTTACAAAAAGTGACAACTGCTTGTTTATCAGGAGGAAGGGAGGAATGATCACAGTGTTTTGTGCGTGACAGCATGTTTACAAGAAGGCCTTGGTTAGTCCTTCCCATGACACTTGAATACATCTGTTTATCCTGCTTTCAGGTGTACAGAGGGAGTTCTTTCTTTGTTTTATATTATTCAGTACACTTTTGGTCCTTAATAACGGAGGTGAGTTTGTAGTAGTCTTTCTATGGCTGGATGTCATCCTTCCCCTCCAACACCAAAATATTGCAGCAGTAACTAATCTGCTGTCAGAGCTGCCTAAGCTGACCTGTGTGAGTATTTTCGTAGACTTTGGAAGGAATATTGTACAGATGGAAAGGTCCTCTAGACAAGGTTTGATCCCATTTAACATTCCTATGAGCCAATTCTCACAAAAGCTTGTGAATCAGTTGAATTTGAAAATCAGAGATGGTAAGTTGCTTTAAAAAGGCATGGGAGCAAGGATTTGAGCTAAGGAGGCAGGAACACGTGGTCAGTGGCACTTCTAGAAGTACTTTGTGAGAAAGTGTTTTGTACCAGGATTGTCAGTGGCATTTAAAGAGCTGAGGGAGAGGCACACCCAGTCTCACAGGTAGGTGTTCTCTGATAACAGCTTTATCAGCTTGCTAGATTGGAGAAACACTGTACTCCTCCTGGTTTTCTAGAAATCTTACTGACTGCAGATATGAGACTTACTGTAGGCACAAGAATTATTACAGATGTATTGTCAAGGTTGCATTGTTACACTCCTAAAAAGCAGACTGATGCTATTCTGGTTGGGGTTTTTTGTGACTTTGGGCATTAGCTGTTGAGGAACATTCTCAGAATTGCCATGGATTATGTGAGGATTTAGCTAAGCATCAGTAAAAGAGACTTCTCAAGTTGCTGTTTGGAGATCTCACTGTTTCCAGAGTGTACTGTCAGCTGTGTTTGTTGTGTGCTGGCTCTCAGGGTGGACATTTGGATGTACAAGGTGGATGGCAACTGTGTGAGCTCTCTGGGAGCACAGAGTGCCCTTCTGGGAAGGAGCATCTGCCTCCTGTCCCTCAGCTGGGGTTTGCAGAGCAGGGCAGTGAGTGTGACCCCTCTTTGCCTTGCAGTGATGGCCTACATGCAGTTTGTGGAAGACTACTCAGAGCCACAGCCGTCCATGTTCTACCAGACCCCTCAGAACGAGGACATCTACCAGAAGAAGAACATGTACCTCAGGGAAGTCTACGGGATCAATGACTCCTTCATCAGCTTAGACCCCTCTCAAGATCTGGCACCTCCTCCTGCTCTCCCCCCGAAGCAGCGGCAGCTGGTGAGTGACACCTCAGGGACACCTGGCAGGGCCACCAGGCTCCCAGGAGCAGCTCTGCTCTTCCTGCTCCTGCTTCTGACAGGCACAGGTGGTGGGAGGATGTCTCACTGGTGTTACCACGTCGTGCTCCTTGGCAGCTTGTGGACGTGGTTTTAGGCATTTTGCATCATGTACGCTTTTGCTGCTTTCTAACCCCATGTTCAGACCGTTCCCCAGAAGCTTTAAAAGTCCTAAAATGCCCTAAAAATGAAACGTTCATCTTTCACATGGCAGGGCTGAATCTGTGCCAGGCTTGTGTAACGACAACTGCTTGGTAGATTTTTGACACGCTGAGCAGCACTATTTTCAAGAGATTGCTGCACTGTCGTTCCCACTGCTGTTTAGAAACTGTTGACAGAGATGCCACTAATAATAACTGTTTAAACATAATAACTGCTTTTATGTTATTATACTCAGACCTTTGGTATAGGCACTACTTCACCTCGTTCACATTAGTCCCCTTGTGTGATTCAGGATTTTACCTGTTTCTCAGTGTTCTGCTGGCACAGAAAGGCACATCCCCATGTGTGTGGGTGGTGGGTTTAGCAGCACAGAAAGGGCCGTTTTCCACGTGGGGGATGAAATCCTGACCTCAATGATGGCAGCAGCAGTTTTGTTTCCGACCTCAGTGGAGGGTGGGATTTTGTCCCATTTCCTTTTAACGGTTTTCCTTTCATTTCTCTTTTTTTTTTTTATTTTTCCAAATCCAACCTGAGGTATTTTGTTTATATTAATTATCTTATTTATCCTGTTTTTAAAAAATTATTTTGTAGCTTACTTAAATTGGCCATGGCTTTAACAAAATGGGAGGAAATCTGGGAGCAGAGCCATGGTCTTACGATTGTGGGGGTGACTCTTGCAATATTTCTTCATGTTCTGTTTGCTAAAGTTTGACTGTCCCAGAGTGTTACTTTTTAACTCTGATTTTGAGATTTCCATAACTACATTCCTGTGATGCAAATAGGAGTCCTAAAATGATAAAGTGACTTTTTTGGCTAAGCTGAACTGAGTATCATGCATTAATTCTTTGTGGGCACAAGACCTTAAATGCTGGCATCCCATTTGCTTTGCAGGGACACTAGAGAGTCTGCAGGACTCATCTCTGGAGGATCAGGCAGTTCTCCAGGGTCTGTGGTCCCCACCAATGTCACCTTGCACTGTCACTTGAACCTTGCAGTTCCTTGCCTGCCTTCCCCTCCTGGAGGTGGCTGCACTTCAGTGATGTTTCCAGAGGTGCCTTGGGCTGCACAGTCAAGAGCAGAGTTTGCAAAGCACAGATTTTACTGCAGCCATTGTGCAGAAGGGAAATTCTGCTCCTCTCCTGAATTTGTTGGCTGAAGCAAAGCATTTCTTTGCTTACCTTTAATCTTTATCTGGACTGCCAAGATGTCACTGCTTTGCCTGCTGGCCGTTCTTGTCATTTTACAAGCTGTTACCATCAAGGTGTTGCTTGCAGTTCCCCTGAAGCAAAGGTTTCTTCAAGTGCAGCCTCCCACCCTTAATCCCTCTGTTGGGAAAGAGGTGCAAGCAGGTGATGGCTTATTCAACAATCCCTGGAAAAGCCACCAGACTCTTGTTCCTCTGCTCCTGCTGCCCTGGGAGTTTTTGATTTGGCAAATCAAATGGGCATCAGCTGCTCTAGCAGCAGCAAGTTTTACTGGATTGACTCCTCTATAATGTAATAATGAGGAAGTCCTTTCTTGTGAGCTTCAGATCTTAATCAAAAATAAGATTCTATGTTTCATTCAACGAGTCTGAGAAAGTGTGAATGTGTCTTATCCTCTCTGAGTCTCCTTACCGTAGTGGAATTCAGGAGAAATTCCTTGCCAGGATTTGTCACTCCTGGTGTAATAGCTGCCTCCCGTGCCAAGGACTGTAATCTTGGATTGGCCAGAGAAATGGCAGAGTGTCACTGTCACCCAGTGTCACAGCAGTACCAGTCCAGATCCATAGCTCACACTGGAGAGGCCAAGTTCCCAATCTGCAGGTTGCCAGGAAAAATTAACAGTGTGCAAGAATTGAGTGTTTAGATCCAGTTCTTCCTTTGGGTCTCTGTGCACAGGGGTAAAGGGCAGTGAGGAGCAGCTTGTCTGTGCCAGCAGCAGCTGTCACGGGTGAGCGGGGAGGGGGAGGCAGGAGTTCATTTCTTAAGGGATTTGTGAAACAAAGACGATTTGAATTGTGATTTTTGTCGTGCCTCTTGAGCTCAGGAAAGGCATATTGGTGTGTCTGGCTCTGATGAACTGTATGAATAGCTGTTTGTTTAGCCAGCCATTATATGCATTGTTTTGCAGTTAGCGTTTCTTGCCCTTTATTCATCGCCTTTTCTGTGCTCTCTTTCTCTTTGTCTTGTGTCTCCTGCTTTCTCCCCCCCTCCTCAGCAGGCCTCCTATGCTGCCTCTTCTTTCTCTTCTGTCTCCTACTGTGTCCAGCAACCTAAAGTGCCCTTCACCCCCGAGGACTGCGGTGCCACTCAGGGCCTCACTATGTCAGTCTCTAACTCCTTTCTCAGCCGGCACAGCTCCTTTCCTGTGCACTCGGTGAGTCCTCTCCTCTGGAACACGTGGGTATTGTCTTACTGCTGATCACTTGTGTGCAAATCCTGTGCTTGCCCTCTCAGGTGAAGGTGGAAGTTCCTCTGGGTTTTTTTTTTTTTTTGAACTCCTGTAGTCACCAGCCAGGTGGGAGAAACGGTGTGTAAATCTCACTAAGTGTAAATCTTACTAAGTGAAGCCAGGGGAGGTGTAGCTTTCTTTGTATTACGTGTCCATGTTGATGTTTGTGGCAGGGGACTGAGGAAGGAGAGCTGGCCTGTGTGCCCAGGCACTCTCCTGTGACCTCTGTGTGCCCCAGGCTGCACACTGGAGCTGCAAAACCTTTTTGTCCCATTGCATAATGCCAGTGATGTGGATGAGTCAATTAAAGGCTGCTGTGTGAGCCTGGCCTTGGGAGAAATACCAAGATACTGTCCCTAAAATCCATAAATTGAGTCAAACAGATGGAATGGGAGCTGCAACTCCTTTTTTTTGTTCTGGAAAACAGCCTCTACTAGATCTTCCATCTCATTTTTGCCTGTCTGCTTCCCTTCATGTCTCCATGGTCCTAAACAAGCTCAGTTTGCCTGTATGATTTGCTGATGGATGAGCAGGGTTTTCTCTCCTACAGCACTTTCCAGCAGCCTGAAGAGAGAATGGCAGGAGGAGCTGGAAATCATTTAAATAAAAATAGTATTAGAGCACTGCTTAAATCTCTGATCAGCTGCTGAAATTAAATGGTAGTAATAACAAAGTGTTAATATAATGAAATTAAACTCAACTGTGGGATTCCACCAGCTCATCAGCGTGGGGCTCATTTCATGTAAAACTGTGTGGTTATGCTCTGATTGCCATGTGATGACAACTGAGAATACACCATTTTTTGACAGTGACCTGGATGTTTAGTAAATTAGGCTTCTTCTGGAGAAGAAATTATTAGACAAGACTTGAGAAGATTCAGAAGTGTTCAATTAGTTTAATATTAAATGTTTGAAAACAGTATCCTCCCACTGTGCCACTGCTATCTTCCCATTTCAGCACTTACTCATTCTTTAAAAATTAGTGATAATCACTGGTCCGAAGAAGAAGAAAGTATTCAAGTGCTTTACAAGTAGAGCTACTTCACAAGCCTTGAATGAAAGCTTTTGGCTTCCACTTGTGTGAGAGAGAGCAGTATCACAGCTTTGCTGCACAGATGAAAAGGCTGAGGGGTGGCAAGGTTAGTGTTTGCATAAATTTGTGGTAAACAGTTCTAAAATTTGAAGTAAAAGTCCTGAATTGTACAGCTCTCTTACTTGGTAGTGGTCCTTGCAAGCAAAACATGGAATTGTAGGACTTGATAAAAGTACTTGACTATTTTTGATTTAATTGAGAGGCTATAAATATGAGTCTATAACGTTCTAAAAATACATGGGCACTTCGATTTAAAAAAGTGTCCTTGTTGGATTAAATGGTTACTACCTATTAAATTGCTCTGACCCATTCTCATCTTACTTTGGACTACATTACTGTGAGTATATTATTTTAAGAAATGTTAAAACTTCATTAAAAAATCCTTGCTCATTTTTGCGAGGATTTGGTGAGGGGTAAAATAAATGGCTGAAGCATGAGGAACAATGAGAACAATGAGACTGTGCACTGTCAAATGCACAAAGGAAATAAGCTGAATTAAAAATGGTGATTTTTCCATTAGTGCCATTAACTCAGGATAATTTCATAGTTTCTCATGACTCTATCTGGTCTATTTTTTCACAGCCAAAAATGAGATTTTCACTATGAAAGTGTCTCTTTGAGCTGCAAAATACCAATGTCCTTACATGCATCATAGCTGACCCATGTAATACCATAACCATGGTTTATCCCATTTCCCCTGTCCCTAATCAGACAGAGATGTGAAGCAGCTGTGGAGGTTTGGATCCCTCCCAGGGTGACACCCTCCATCAGCACTGGAAGGACCAGAGCCCCTCCTGCAATCTGCTCCGTGAGGTTTCACTCAAGGGATGCCACAAGCTGCACCAGTAGCACTTCAGGATGCTGCTCTGCTCCTCCTATTCTCTTGTCTTCATTTCTCCTCTCTCCCTAGAGAAAGGCCACTCAAGTGAGCACTGGTGAACAATAAACCTGGCAAAAATCAGCATTAGCTGCCACCAACCCTAGCAAGGGAGTCAGTGCCAGGAAGAGCACCCCTTTCAGACACTGCCAGCTGAGCAGTTGGCCTCTTGTGTACCCAGTCAGCAGCAGTGGCTATCAGATCTTCTAAAATTATGTGTCTCCTACATAAATTGTTAGTCGTTCTGCACAGGAAGAAAAAACTTCCTTTCATCAATACCAGGAAATCCGAGCTGCTGAACTCAATGGCTGTTCACTGACCCCGTGTCAGCAAGGCCCTGCAAGTGTAGCCAGTTCTCAGAAGGTGCCCTCTGCTTTTTTTCCTTCTGTGGAGATTGGCCTAGGGAGGCCACAGGAGTCACTGTCAGGGAGGATCTGTCCCCATCTGCTCTCGTGCCAGCAGCAGGGAGGCCAAGCCTGAGCCACATTCTGCCTGTTATCCCCTTAGCTCTGTGCTCCCGGTGAAGGGTTAGGGCCTTATTCCTGATTTACACAGCTTAACAAGACTGTTTTCAGACAGCAGAAAAGAGGTGAAGTTGTTCAGAGCATCTTTTAATTTTTAATGGATGAATTTTTCTAGAGCCCTGCCTCCTTTCCCTCCAATCAGCACTGCAGGGGCTGTTGCAGCCCAGCTGCCACTGCTGCTCTGTCAGCCCACTAATTGTGCTTTTCCCTCCTTTGCAGGAAATTGTGTCAGAGGTAATAGCTTTTACTGGATAGAGGCAGATCTTGAGCAACTGGATCAGACCTCATAGGTTTGGCAAGTTGAGCTGTTTTTTAACCGAGTCTGACTCGTGTCTGGCCTCTGTGCCAGCAGGGGTTGTGTTGGTAGTGTGAGCTGGTGTTTTAAGGAACTGCATCATGTTCCCCATCTCATGGACAGCTGAGCCATTAAATCCCACACTGGGGGGACAACTGGTTTGTACTGGCAAGAATCATTCAAAGGATTCTCACCTCTTTTGAAAGTACTAAGCAGTGGGAAAGGAGGTTTACAACAAGAAGGCTTCGTCCTGGGTTATGGCTGGCAGTAGTTTCTCTCCAGCTGATCACCTCCCTCCCTTCTTGTGAGCACAGAGCTGCTGTCCTTTGGTCTAATCAGTGCTTGTGCTGTATGCCTGGAAATGGGTGGGCAGGTATCCCTGAGCATCAGGAATAATCAGATCTTGAAATCTCATTCCTTCCTGGCAGCTGGAGAGCTCTGACAGAGGAAATCATCCAGTGATGAGCTCCACTGCTGCCCATCCACACATTTTCCACCAAGGGCTGCAGAAAGTCTTGTGGAAACTTTTCCTTGCTGAAACAAGTAATGAACATGTAATGGCATGTACATGCCATTAGTGGAAATTTGGCTGCATCCCTGTGGAGAAATAAGTTGCCTTTCCCAAAATGTTGGATTTTTTCTTATGTTTTCTTATTAATTAAGAAACATTTCCAGTAATTTCCCAGAAACCAATTGGCTGTCAGATTCCAGCAGAAGGCGCAAGTGATTTCCTTATGAAAGTTCCAGTTCAGTGCCTCTGTTCTCACTTGTTCTCACCATTCTTGAGCAAATTGAGCAAGTGCACAGAAAATTCACAGCAACTGTTTTTCTTTCTTGTGTGCATGCTAACGTATGTTCAGGAAAAGGGGGGTCAGATAAGTGATTAAAGGTGTGCATGACGCAGACATGTGCTTCCCATGTTTTCCCTGCCTGGTTCCCGTTCCTGTAGCTCACTTCCAGCCTGCAGCACACACCAGGCTCTGAGCCTCAGCAGAGACTGAGCTGTTTTCATTCATATGGTGGAGCTTCAGTCAAACCATGGCTGGGAAGTCATAATGTGTTCGTTCGTTCTGTCCTAAGGTTTTGGCTCCTGAATTTGGAGCAGGGGGAAGGGGGATTGAAAAGCTTTGCATCCCTTTAACCAGCTGCTCTGACTTAGGTATTGTTTTGCCTTTCCTGTTTAGCATTCCTTCTGTGTTTGTGTTCATTTCCACTGCACATGGCAGGCCTGGACACTGGTATTAATAGTGCTGTTGCCTGCTGGCATCACTGGATCCTGCTGCTGAAAAGCATTTCCTCTGGGGGTTTATCCATTTTCCTTGTGGTTGGAACACTGCTGGGCTTTCTAGGTCTTTCTAACCAGTCCTGTGTTGACTTCAGAGGCCACACACCCCATGTTTTTTGTGTGACTGATTTTTTAGAAGTCTTGTCTTGGTCTTTTCCAGATCTGCCACCTTGATCTGGGGGCTTTGTCCACAAGATAACAAGTTGATGCTGTAGGTGCAACTAAATTGAATTCTGATATTTTCCAAAGAGGGATGCATGACAGCATGGTTAATGAATCTTACAAATGTTTTCTTCCTCTGCTGCCTCCTTATTTGTTTTGTTGCAAAGATGTGCAGGAATCTCTCCTCCACAAGGAAAAGTTCGGATTTTGTGTTCTCTCGTGCAGATGCCAGGAGACACAACCAACCCCATCCATTCCTCTACTGTGCTGACCATCAGTTAAAACCAGGGAGGTCAGCTCTGCAGCCAGGTCAGAGGCCTTGATGAGAAACATTCCAGACTGAGGAGTTGCTGCCTTTCCTGTGGCAGTGCTTGAAGCCATTCTGTTGGCAGCTTGTGTTTCCAGCCATTCATTGCAGGAGCATTTCCTTCCTCATTAGCAAAAGTACCTGGAAGCCCGGCATTGTGTCATGAGATAGGAAGTCTTTTCCAATAGTTGTCTGTGCAATTATATTCTTAGGGTCTAATGACTTTGCAACACCCAGTATTTTGTGAAGATAATTCCGTACTGTTACAGTTTGGGCATCCAGTTCTGGCATGTTGCCCACGTAGTTCCCTTAATAGCATTAGCAGAAGAGATCTAAAAGATTGATCCTTTCCTCTGATAGCTTCATACTTTGGGAATCTGATGCTCTACCTGATCTGGGAGCGTCTGGCAGGATGGCAGATGAATTTGGCACAAGTCCATAGGGTAACTGAGAAGGTTGTGCTTAAAAGGTAAAGACTGTGCCTGCTGATGCTGCAGATGCTCTGTCAGCCATATAATTGAATTCAACTTTGGATTTGGTCTGGAGAGTGCTGTAACTTGCAACCACTGACTCTCTGCATATATATCCCTGTCTCCCTGTTAGCTGTGGTCAGTCATGCCTAGTGAGTGTGAAGAAGCATCACTCCTGAAATAAGTTTTCTATTAAAGTGCTTATCTCCTGCCATCCAATCCAAATAAACAGCCAGAACGTCACTGACCTTTGGGACATCCTGCAACAAGGCTTCTAATGATGGAGAGCTGTTCTGAAATATTCACTGTTGCAAAAAATCAAAGGCAGCAAATTGAAAAGGTTGAAAGATGCTGTCTCTGGGAGACCTCTGTGTGTCACGGTGTGTGGTAAATGTTCAGGGCCAGGCACGTTTGCTTCCTGCTGTTCCCTGGAGACAAGACTGCTCCCAGCTCAAAGCCTGCTTTGTGCAAGCACTTCCCAAGTGGCAGAGAGGTCTTTTTAAAAACCACTGCACTGGTGAGAGGAGAGGGAGCTTTCTCTTCTCCCTGTCCCAGCTGTTTGCTGTCACAGGTCAGGGTCATTCAAGCTGGGAGCCCCTCTTCTGGGCCTGTGGTGGGACCTGGCAGTGTGGCCAGAGTTTGGATACAGGAGAGCAGCCTTTCCCAAAGACTCCAGTTGCACCCTGCTTTGTAACTTTCCCAGAAAGTGTTTGGGAATACTTCATTTTAAGCAGAGCCATGGAGTAGGAGGTTGTGCCCGTGAAGCCAATAACCAAGGCCTTACTGACCCTGCAGGAAACCTCTGAGGAGCTGATTAAAACAAGCACTGATTTGTTTCCAAGATAAACTGTTGCCTCTTGGGAGGAGCACTAAAGGATGGCTTGTTTCTGTGTGACAGTTGTGTTGAATGGACTGTCCCCTCCCCAAAAAAGTATTATAGAGGATGACAAGGCTTCCAGGAGATGGACAACACCCAGATCCCATGGAAGCCATTGCTGCAATTCCTGGGGCAGCTGCTGGCTGGGCTGGGTCACACTGGGGAGCAGCAGGAATGGGTGCCATATGGACATCATCTCCACTGCAGGGTGGGTTTTTTTTCCCTTTGAAAAGTATGCTTCACTCTTGGCTCTTGTCCCAGCATGGCTGCATAGCTGGAATTCCAGAGCTGCTTGCAGGCTCCAGAGGAAGGAGGGGGCTCCCTGGCTCCCTTTCTACAAGATGCAACTTTACAACAAGATTGGAAGTTGAGAGCAGGCTGACTAATTAATGCCAGCACACCAAAGGCTTCTCTTCACTGTTCCCTTTGTTAACAGCATGCTGAGAGCCTGTCTGCATCCTTAAATGATTGTTCACGGATCACTTAATGAAGATTAATGCATTTTCATGGGTACCTGGGCCTTAAACTGGCATTTTCAACACCTCTCATGCCAAAAGGTTGTTCTGAAGGTGTATCATGAGACTTGGGAGAGCGAAACATACAGTGATTTTCAATACTGACTTATCTGCATTCAAACTTGTAAAATTTCTGCAATGTTATGTTATACTTAGATCTAAATTGCCTTCAAATTAGGATTAATGTGTGTGAAACTCCTCGAGGCAGGAGCTGTGCTAGTGTTCCTGCCCCAGAAGCAGTAACTCATCTCCCTGAGCTGCTGGTCCAGGCTGCAGTCAGGGAAGCAGAGTCTGCCCTGAGCTAACCCTGCCAGCTCCTCACGCAGGGCTCAGCGTGTCCCAGAGTGACTTGGTTGAGGACAGTCATTTCCTTTCACTCCTGCCCTGCGTGAGCTCCACTGCTGCTTTGCAAAAGCCTGGCTTTTCCTCTGGGTTCAGCAGGTCAGGGACAAAACCCCTTGGACCTCCTGGGTGGAAGATGTCCATCAACTACAAAGGGAAGGACAGCGTGTGTCCCCTGTGTCATGTGGGTGCAGGAAGTCCAGCAATGGGAGAGCTGGCACAGCTTCTGCTGGAGCTAATTATTTCCTCTACAGGAGCAAAGGATCTTGTTATCAGCACAGCAGTTCTTTGAGTGCTTTCTTGAGCTGTTGAGCAGTGGTTTGGGGTCTAGGCTGGGACTTGGGGGTGATTGTTGGTGTATTAGTGCCGTGAGATCATGAAATACCAGGCAGGCATAATGAACCTGCTGAGCCAAGATGATGTCATGAGCCTGGCGTCTTACGAGGGATTTAGTGGTTTGTGCCATGCAAGTGAAAATGAATAAATGTAGAGCATTTATCCAGGCAGAAAGTAAATACAGAGATTAGACTTGTCATTGTTACTGAGGCAGCTCCAAAAGCTGACAGTGTCCCTGGAGCCAGCGCTGCTCATCCGGAAAGAAATGGGCAGGAAGAGAGAGGAGCCTGTCCTAGAGCCAGTCTCCTCTTAGCCACAGGCACATGGTGGGGATTTGCATTTTAATTATTTTTCGGTAGTCTTTTAAGCTCTCTTTCCAAAGCATCCCCCTCCTCTCCTCTGTTTTATGGCCTGCAATTTGTTTTGGGCTCTGAGAATACACCCAGAGCACTGCTGGACTCCATCAAGGCACAAGGCACAGCCACGCAAGGATTAAGGTGGTGGAAGGTAAAGTCTAGTCATTGACCTTTACATTTCCTTTCCTTTGTAGTGGAAAAGCTTTTTTGACCAGGCTTCTGGCCTGAGGCTGTTCTCAGTTTGGATTTTTAAGCCCACATCTTTCCTAGGTAGAAACAAAAGTACCACTGCTGAGCTGGGTGCTGCTCCTGGGGCTCAGGTGATGGACCAAGCTTTGCTTTTTCTTACCCACTCAGCTCTCCTGAGAAAATGTAGCCTGAATTCTCCAATTCCTGCCTTTGATTCCCTTTCTTTTTACAGCACAGTGGTGTCATTTTTCAGCCTGGTCTGAGCAAGTTGTGTCAGTGCTTCTTGAGAGCTCTGTACTGCGCCGTCCTTCTGCAGCAGATCCCTCAATGGAGCAGCGACACAACTGCCTTCCAGCCTGGGGTTTTTTAGATGATGAGATTCTTCTTTCAGTCCATTTGACTATGACCAGCTTTGCAGGTTTTAAAATAAACTCCTCTCCAGCAGATTTAGCATTATTGTCTTTTTTTTTTTTTTTTAATGGTTGTCAGCTTTGTTTTGGACTTACCCCGATGGCAAATCTTACTAGCACCAGATGTTAAAAGACAGAGGGTTGCTCTTGTTTTTCTTGGCACAATATATTCCCACTGCACCCTGTTTAATATTATCTGAACAGTAATCTGATGATTAGGAGAGATAGTGAAATAAAGCTTTACGCAGATGATCTCTTTTCATCTCTTCAGCTGACTCTTCAAGGCACTGCAGTAAAGGATCGGTTTGATAAGAAATTCATCACTCCGGAGGGCAATTACCATTTTTCACAAATGGGAAGGAGTAGCAGCATAATCTCCTTTATCCTTCAGTGTAACTTTGAAGGCAGTATCCAGCCACTCCTCCCTGGGAGCTCTGTGTTCTGGAACAGACTGGACACAGTAGCTGTTAAATTACAGGGCTGGAGCAAAAAGCATCTTAAATTTGGATCCTGTGGAAAATCCCAGAAAAGCAATAAGCACTTGAAGTAGTTTTCTCTGCATAGATACTTCCAGCATGCTCAGAGTTGTACTTTCTGTGTGCCTTCACATCCTTTCCTCCACTCAGGTGATTTTCAGTGTCACTGCATTAGCAGTCCTGAGATATCCAGGTTTTTCCCTGCCTAGCAAAGGCTGGTCACATCTTGCTGCTCCCTATCCCTCTGTGAGGTGAGCAGCCAGGCTGCTGTTGGAGCAAGAACACACCACTCCAGGAAAAGCCTGGCTGATGTATGCCAGGTAGCTGTTCCTGCTCTAGCATGTGGATGGTAAAATAGTGCTGCCTGTGTTAGAAATGCCTTGTGCTGTCACTGCTACGCTGCTGCCAATCTAATTACTTTTTCTTTTGTCTGTCTCTTTCCTTTCCCCATCTTCCTTGTTTTTTGTGTTGTGTCTCTGCGTCCTGCAGTACAAATCTGTGTTTAGGTCCTACTCCCAGGACTTTGTGCCTCACAACCAAGTCTCCATACCTCCTTTCCTCTCTTCTACCTCCTCCTCGTGCTCCACCCCGCCTTTTCCACCCGTCCATCCATCCCAGAGCCCCGACCTAGCGGTGCCCGCTGCAGCCAGCCAGTCACCCAGCACTGTGGATGTGCCAAACTCCTCTTCTCAGGAGAGCAGCTTTAATGGGAATGCTCCTGTCTGCCTTCCTTCTGAAACCTCTTTCACTGATTCTCTCCAGACGCCTTCGGTGAGACTATCCAAAGAGATGATAACGCACCTTAACTCAAGGCTGCCTTTATTTGTTGGGGGTTTTTTTTGGTTTTAAAGAAAATGTCTCTTGTATTAATACATGCTGAGTTGTGGTCTAGTCTGGTTTCCAAATGTGTGTGAATAGCAGAGAGGAAATTTGATATAAAAATGGCTAGAAAGAAACGGACAGCCTCAGCAGGTTTTAGAAAATGTTAGACGTATGTAGGAAACACAAAATGTCAAATGCTGGTGAAGGGGAGAGTTGGCTGTAGCTTCCTGAAATTGTAAAATAAAGCTGAGGGAGGTAAAGGAGTGTTTTGTGAGGTTGGTGGTTACTAAATGCAGCCTCCTAACAGCAGTTCACATCCTGCAGTTGCCACCTGCTCCCTCCTAAGCCACCAGGAGCAGTGGGTGCAGTCCAGCTCTGTCTCTGCTGTGCATAAAACCTACTGTTCTCTCCAGGTTCCTGCTCTTCCCAGTTCCCACAGCCCTAGCTGTGTGCTTGGTGGCAGGTCGTCACATGTTGATGAAGTTAGGCTAACACTGTTCCCACTCTGCTAGTTTGAGGTCCCAGATCACTTTACACATCACTGAGCAGGTCTGTCCATTACAGATACTTTTTTGAACACTTCATTTTCAAGACAGTTCCTCTTTCGTCTGCTGCGAAGCCGAGAGTTGATGGGATTAGAGCTGTCAGCACAGGGCATGCTAGTGCTGCCTCTCTGCCAATTTTGGAAGAGGGTCACTGATTACAGAGTCAATGTGCAGCTTTTCACGCTTTGGACGTGACCTTGCTTTGCATCTTCCTTGCACTGGGTCCTTGTTATATCCCAGAAGGCCTCGAGTTTGGTTTATTCAGGCATGATGGGTCTGGTTCATGCTTGTAGCCTGGTTTGGGGGATACTTTTGATGCCCATGGGGCTGCAGGGGTGGTCTGCACTCAGCAGGACTGCCCTGGGTAGGACAGGAGCTCTGAACATTCTGCTTCCAGCACCTTGAAATCTGCCCGCTGCACCTTGGCAGTCTCACCTGGAGTCCACAGCTCTTGCAAAGCAGTGCCTGCTGCTGCCCAGGGCCTTCAGGATAGTCCTGCAGAGCCAGAAATAAAGACCCCCAGGATGGTGCAGCCTCAGTGGCCGCCGTTGGCCACAGGGACAGAGAACAGCTCTGCAGGAGGTGACAGCAGCTGCTGAGAGCAGTTCTGCTCCCAGGTTCTCTCTGCCGTGAAGTGCTGGTGGGGAGCACCATCACATATTTCCTTTCATCCTGTCTCCCTCAGAGTGAAAACGCCAGTGAGGAGGCTGGTGAGGGTGAATATGTCAATCTGTATTCCTCTGGCCAGAGCAACGGGGAACTCCCTCGCTCTGAAGGAGTAAGTAAGAGCCTGGAGAGGCCGTGCCCGGGAGGGGCTGCCTGGTGCATGCCGAGTTCACGCCGCGGCTCACACGCTTGGCACAGCCTCTTCTGCACACCCTGCAGCTCCCTGCCCATCCTGCTGCCCAGCCATCCCTCTGCTTACCCACTCCTGGCTGCAGGTTTGGGGGCCCTCTTGGTGCAGGTGCAGAGCAGGAGATGCTTTTGGGGTGACGCTGAGCCCTGGCAGGAGTCAGGGGTGGCTTATCCTGCCGCAGTGTTTCCTTTGTGCTTTGCTGGCTGTTTGGAGCTGCTCGCCTGAAGTTCCCTCTGGAGAGCTGCACCCTGTGCCATCCTGGGGCCACATCTTTTCTTGTTACTGCTTTGCCTTCTCTGTCTTAATACAGAAAGCCTTCTGCACTAAATATTTATTTTTCCTTCACGGTTTGGTTGCGAAGTAAAATGATTGATTTAGCATTGTACTCACACGCTGTTTCTTCCTTTACTCAAGCCTTGTATCTTAGATATTTCCTAGAGGAGCTAGGGCGTTTTCCATTCCAGGGAGGTCCCATCTTCCTGTTGGGTCATAGGAAACTGGCAGAAGTCCGTGGTGATCCTTTTGCCTGCCCTTCTCTTGGAAGGCACATCTGCTGCAGGATGTCTCTGAGACCTTTATCCATGCTGGTGTTAAATATGCCAAGAGATAGTGCTCCCATCACTTCCCCTCAGGGGACACATCTGGCCAGGCCCAGTCTTTTGGGCAGCTGTGAGAGGGTTCTCAACTTTGAAGCAAAGAGCTTTACAGATAGAGTCTGGAAAAATTCTGCAGACACCAAGAAACCCAGGCCCATCAGGGTGTTTCTGTGCTGAGTGGATAGCATGGAGGTGGTTTCAGTCCTGTCTGTTCACTAGCTTGCATTTCCAAGCTTCACTCTGCATGATGTTAAATAATTCTGAACTCCGACACCGTTGGATTAATATTCCCATTTGCTGTTCATGGCTATTTGTCTCCTTAATAAATGGCTAATTTAAAATGCTCTATCTTTGCTCTGAGCTCTCTACCTGCTGTTCCGTGCCGCGGGTTCAGCTGGTTCTGCTTTTTTGCATTAGCCTCATTACCACAGCCCTGAGTTGTGGAGTGGAAATGCTGCATCATTGCAAAACCTCTTCTGATGGGAGAGAAGGGAGGTAGGAAGCAGTGAGCATCCACCCCCTGAGGTAGGGGGGCCGTGGTCAGGAGGGGAACTGAAACTGGAAAGCTTAGAGCTGCTTGTGTCTGTTTGGATTAAAGCAGGAGGCAAAGTGTATTTCAACAGGAAGGACTGGAGGAAAAATAAAGGGTTATGAGAGGGTTAAAATCCAAGACAACAGCTGACTTGTGTTG
Organism: Certhia americana; assembly: GCA_018697195.1. Classification (NCBI taxonomy): domain Eukaryota; kingdom Metazoa; phylum Chordata; class Aves; order Passeriformes; family Certhiidae; genus Certhia; species Certhia americana. The sequence continues at coordinate 4,396,567 of CM031872.1, forward strand.
TAACTTTCAGCATCATTTCACAATGTTAAAAGCAAACAGTACTAATTACACTAGTCTCCAGAGATGGTCCCAAATTTCCTGTTTGATTAACTTCTGTGTTTTCCTGGCATTTGGCATTAACTTGCATCAATCTTTAACAGCTCTGTAGGAATTTACAGTAAAGGGCCATTTAGAGGCAGGCAGACTGTAAATGCAAGGCTGGCTGGGCTCAAGGACCCTGTGTAATGATGAAAAACTCCTTTCTCTTGGCAGGAATCTCCTCCTGTCAAAGATGGCCACTCCAAAGACTCCACTTTGAACAGCAGTGCCACGGGGAAGGAGGGCAAAGATGGTGCTGAAAGGTGAGCCTTGACCCCCTGGCATCCTCCTTCCAGGTTCAAAGGGTGCAGAGCCCCAACATTCCCTCTGCCAAACCATCCTTGGGGCTGCCTGGTCTGTCCTAAACCTCCTCCATGCTGTCTGAACTTCTAAGCCCCCTTTTTTTGCACAGCCAGTGGGTGTTGGGATCCAGCTGAATGAGGAGAATCCTGGCAAGGATTCACGGAGCCAGTGGGGGTTAATGCAGCCTGTGTTGGCCATCCTCAGGCCAGTTCAGTGGCAGTGGCTGCTCCCTCCTGCTTCCAGGGAAACGTGTGAAAAGAGTCTGTATTGCTGTTTGGAATAGTCTTCAGAGGGAAATTTCATCCTAACCCTGCTAGTTAGAGGCTGGCTGAGGCCCTGGAGCAGGAGGCTTTATATCCCTTCTAATGCTCTTAGCTGTCATTTGCCTATGTAAATGAAGAGGTGCAAGCTGTAGCAGATGGGCTTCAGGAGGAGTAGAGTGAGTGCTTCCCTGCTGCTCGAGATTGCTCTGCAATTGCATTTCTAAAGCAAAAACAGAGAACAGCGTTGATTTGTGTGTGACAGTCAGCTTCCCTCCCCCATTTTCCTGCAGTTGGTTTGAGGGTTTTAATCCCTGCACTGAAGGAGGCAATACAAGAGTGCTCTGCAAAGCTCACTGTCTGCCCAAAGTACTGACTGGTGCATGGGATTTTGGCCTGTGCCTGGGGAAAGCTGTGAGGAACATAAATACTTCAATTATTATTTTTTTTTTTAGAAATACAGGCACAGAGTGGACATGTCATGCCACAAGAGTACCAGCCTTTGGGAGTAGGAATTCTAGGGAGGGGTGTACACCGAAAAAATGGTCATGATTTTCTGCTCTATTTTCCTGCAGAACAAGAGCCTGTCATTTCCCCTTGTCTCAGCACCACGGGTCATGAACTGACTAAGATGTGTATGTGTAGAGTGTGCTCAGTCTCTATACACTTGAGGAAGGGCTTAGATTTGTGTGCACTAAAAATTTGGTGGATTAAGGAGACGTGGAACTGTGTACTTATAGTAAAATCCTGTCTGCCAGAAATGCAGACAGATATGTGTTCAGGTCCTAAAGGTTTATCTTTCTCTTTTTCAAGAGATGCACAAAGCAACAGAGTTAGAGCCAGACATTCGGGCTTGTTTGCTCAAGATTTACCTCCAGAGTGTCTGTGTACTTACTGTCACTTGATGGAGGTTATTTCCCTTTTTTTCCACAGGCAGCCACAGTCACCAGATACTTTGGAGTCATCCCAGCTGGAGGAAGAGGTAGATGAGCTGTCCCTTATTGACCACAGTGAAATCATGTCTAGATTAACGCTGAAGCAAGAGGTAGGGGCATTCAGGATTTGTTTTCATACTCTTCGGTTTACTCTGAGTTGAAATCTGATTCTCTGGGTGCACAAACAAGGCATCACCTTTTCTGTGATTGGAAAAACTAGGTTGCAGCAGAAGTGGGGCATGTGTGAAGGCTGCTGTTAAAGTATGAGATGCTGGTACAGGCAGGGAGCACCAGCAATGAGCGAGGGTTTAACAAAAGGTGAGATGTCTCCCTAAAAGCCAGCACATCCTGTGTCCTTTTCTCAGTCTGTCCCTTCCCACCTCTTCAGCCTCTGAGAGTCTGAAACAAACCACCTGAGAGCTTGGGCACAGTAAATCCAGGTGTGGGTGATGGTGCTGGCCTTTCTCTGTGAGGGCAGGTTCAGCAGGTGAATGAGCAGGACATGATGTTACTGGTGTGGAAAAGCAGCCAAAGGAACTGTTCCTGTGTTTGTGAAATAGCTTTGTGTCTAGCCTTGAGTGCACTCCCAGCCAGCTTTGCACACTCTGCTCTTGAGCCACGCTGTCTTTGACATGCAGCTGGAGGGAACATGCAGGCTTTTGAAGCTTTCAGACTGTTAGGGGGCTTGGCTGAGAAATAGAATGGATCATTTACAGGCACTTCAGGAGTGTTCTTTGGTCAGCCGAGATGTGCAGGAGAGAGTGAGAAGCTTTTAGTTGTTCTCTAAGTAGTATTTCATGAGTCTTGCCAGAGGGTCACCTGAAAAATTCACATCTTAGAGCTGCTCCATGGCTGTAATCCATGATTGTTTCACTGTTTTGCATGTTGAAATGATAAAGGCATTCCTAAGGGAAGCCAGACACAACTTCAGCCTCCTCTGATGGATTGTTTCCTTTAGAAAACATTTAAAAATCAGTGATTCTGTACATTCGGGACTAGCAGATCTGTGTCTTAGTGTCTTTTCTTTTCTGTAAGATCTGCGTGTTTGAAGCAGTGTAGAACTGTCACTGTGAGCTGCTTCCTGCAGTGTGGGAACTGCTGGCTGAGTGGTGGATCAGTTTTGCATATTTTAAGTTGTGAAATGCAGTAGCTAGAAGAAAGATGTGTTTTAGAGAGTGGTAAGGCAGGGGTCAAGCAATTAGCAGGGCTGTTTTCTTCTGCCAGTTATTGGATCATTTCAGGTGACCTCCGGCCAAATGGCTCCAGATTAGGGAATTAACTCGCTGGGTTTTGATGTTCCAGGAACATGCAAGTTGAATGCATGACCTCCCACCCCACAGCCACTGTGCTACGTGATCCTGCACTTTGAGACAGTTCACACAGTGCTGCTGCCCTGTTAATGGTCTTCTGGGAGTATTTGTGGCATTTCTGCTCCTTCTCCTGTGGGCAGAAGGCTCAGCCTTCACTGAGCTTCACAACCTGGCCTTAAGGAGACAGAGACCCCCAGTAAGAATCAGCCCAGCTCCTCATCTGGGACACCAAATGCTCGATCCAAATTCCAGGATTATCCTAGCACTGAAGTCCATGCCCCAGCTTGTGCTGCGAGCAGTGCCAGGAACATTGTGTGCACTGCCAGTTGTTGCTGAGCTGGAACCCCAGCCATGTTAAACCAGGCCTAAGGGAGCTTGGGCCGTGCCTAACGTGGTTGTGTTGCCGTTGCAGGGGGATGACGGGCCGGATGTCCGTGGTGGATCTGGAGACATTCTCCTGGTGCATGCCACGGAGACTGACAGGAAAGGTACGTGGAGCAGCAGCAGGGCAGAGCTGGGGACACAGCCTGGCACAGCTTGGGCTGTCTGTCCTCTGCCCCATGAACACAGACAGCTGGGCTGGGGGAGAGTCTGCAGGCATCCTCTGAGCTTGGGGGGTCGTGTTTATCTGTGGGAGATGGAGGTAAGCTGGATAAGCCCCTGGTGGTTCCATTTAGCAGCAGGGATGGGATTAACTCCTCCCAGCCTTTGCCTGGATCTGGAAGATGAGGCACACCAGTGACAGTGCTGTGTTGTGTCCCTGTACCTGCTGAGCTGGGCCAGTACCTTCTGTGAGAGTGGGTTTGACCAGCCTGTTGTGCATGGATCCTGTTTACAGTGGTGCTCCTTGTCCTTTGAATTTCAGGGCAGTGGAGGTGTAGGGTTTTTGGAATGGTTGTTGCATCAAAGTAGGAAAAAAGGGATGTTGGTTTGGGTCTAATGTAGTACCTGTGGGCACTGGGAGGCTGTTCAGGTGATGCTGTGCTGACACCCTGTATTTTCAATTTACTGTGCCACCTCCTGTCCCACTCTGTACCACTTGTGTCCTGGGAGCCACCCAGACCATTTCAGAGAGGGAATCCACAGTAGGAAAAAAAGAGATGTGGGGGAGGAAAAGGGACATTAGCAACCTTTAGCTCTGCATTTGTTAAAATCCCTCTTCATCTGTCCAAACCCAGTAACCACACACATGAAGCAGCTCCTTTCCAAGACCTGTGGCAAAGACAGCCTTTGCAGTGTTTCCAGAGAGTGATTTGAACCTGCCAAACACATTTGTGCTGATGGCCTTAACCAGGATTGATCTCCTTATCTCCTGGGAGGCAAAACACTAACCCTCTGAATCACTCAGCACTCCTAGCTTAGAGGTTGATAGTCAAAGGGGAAATATCTTTCATGTACATTTTTAAATGACAGGGGTTTTACTGTAGCATAAGATGTTTGCAATTACTTACCAGCACCATTCAGCTGGCAAGAAAATCCTTCCCTTGTCAGCTGTGTTTCCCAATCTGCTTTGGGCATTGAATCCAGGCAGAAAGGACCAAAGTTAGGAACACACCAGAGAGGAGGAGGCATTTGATTGTGCCAAGGCTGGAATTGTATATTACAGAAAATAGTCTAAATGAGATGGTGGAAATGCCCTTTATAAACATGCTGAAAGTGGGATAGAGAAACTCTGCTCTGCTCTCTGGAACAAGCATCACAACAAAGAACTTCCCTATTGTTCCTGTTGGGAGACAGCTGCTGGGCAAGGGGGTGAGTGCTGGACCTCCAGTTCGTGAACAGGGGGCTCTGAGGGTTCTGCAAGCTGTAGGGTGAGAGCTGTAGAGAACCTTTTAGAGCTGGGAGAGGCTAGAGCAGGATTTTTTTGTGCCCAGTGGTGCAGCTGTGGAGAGCTGGGTGGAGGGATCTCGGGCAGGCAACAGTTCCCAGTGCCTGAGCTCGGCCTCACAGGCGCTGCCAAAGCCACGGAGCTGAACAGAGCACAGAGGAATTTGTGCTATGCTAACCCACTGTTTGGGTGACTGAGAGGGTTAATGAATTAAGCTTACAATGAGAAGAATTCGGGGCTTGTAAATCAATCAGCCAAACGGCACAGAGGGGTAGACTTAAGAGGCTTTCCTTTAAAGATGAATTTCTTGGCAGCTTCAAGTGCCAGAGCAGACCAGCTGTATTACCTCACGTTGCCTTTTGGGCAGATGGGAACCCAGAATAAATGTAACTCCACGCCCTGTTGCATGATGCTTCTTGTCCATTTGAGTTTTCTGAAAAAGCTAAATGGCACAAGCAATAAAGAGAGACCTGTGGTCTTCAGGAATAAAATCCATGGTCAGTTAAGTGCTGACAGCCACACACACTTGCTGTGAGTGCAGGATTACAGCTGGACAAGGCCTGGGGCCCACCCCTGATGTGACCACACAGCCCCTGTTGTCTGTAGCCCAGAGGCAGCAGCACTCCCTGATTTAAGAGCAGGAGGAAGGTGAGGTTCCTGCCAAGAGAAACACTGCAGGTAGAGAAGCACAGCCCTCCCTCTGTGCCCTGCTCCTTCCCAGCTCGCAGCAGTGGCTGAGCGTTACAGCACGTGGGTATGGAGTGATGCCTGTCCTGGCTGGAACAAGCTCTGCATGTACAGCCCAGCCTGGGCAGGCACAACAGGAGCTTTTCCTTCCTGTCTGCCCTTGGTGCAGAGCTCCTGGCAGGGGCAGGGTGCCCTGTACTGGGACTAATGCCTGATGCTCCCATTTTGGCACTGCTGTCCACAGTGACAAGGCATTGTCCTGCAAGTGTTCTGCAGTCTTGATCTGACATCTGCATTCCTGTTTGCAATTCGTGCTTCCTCAAATTCCATCCTCTGTGCCCATGATAATGCCCCAAGCCTTTGCAATTCCAGGCCCTATAGCACCTTGTCCTGCAGATGAATTAGCACAGGCTGACTGCATCCACCACGTCTGTGTTGGGACAGCATTAGTTTTTTCACTGCAATTTTCTTTTCTTTCGGCTGGAAATAATCTTCTATTTACGCTGTCCTGGGATGGATTTCTTGGAACTCAGCAAGGGCAGAGGATCTGCAGCACCACAGCATGTGTTGAGACACGTGTGTTCCTCATTGGGAGGAACATGACCTGCCTGAGCACCAAAGACAGAGCAGGCATCACCTCTTGCCATCAGATCTTCTTTTTAAAGCACCCCCAAGGTCTAAACGACGTTTTTCCTTGACACATTATTGATAGCTCCTGTCCCACAAGCAGGTGTTTTTCACTGACCCTTTTATGAGGCACAAGCCCGAGTGCTACAAGCGGGAGCCAGGGCCAGGCCGAGTGGGACAGGGCAGTGTCACTGCTGCTCTTGTGCTAAAGGGTCCATCTGCTGGCTGTTGTGACCAACAGCACAGCATTTCTGGGAAGTTCACTGCTGCCAAAATGTGTCATGTCCTCCTCTGTACATCTGGATTCAACCTTACAAGAAGCTTCTTTTTCTGAAAGCAGGGTTGACTGAGGCTTTCTTGCTTTTTTGCCTAGATCTGGTGCTGTACTGTGAAGCCTTTCTGACTACATACAGGACATTTATTACTCCTGAAGAGCTCATCAAGAAGCTGCAGTACAGATATCCTTTTATGAGTGGCAGTTCACTCCCACCAAGAATCAGAGCTGGACAGTCAGCGTGGAGGGAGCTGGTGGGAAGTTTTTTTGTCAAAAGCCTGCTGGCAGCATGGCCAGTGATGTGCTGGCCCTGGTGACGTCCCAGGCAGAATTCCTTCACCTCCACTCTGTCCAATGGGAATTCCTGCAGGGGCAAGTCTAGTCACAGTGGATACTGGACCTGAGAGTTGTCTCCTGAGGGTCCTGGTAGGGTAGAGGAGCAGTTCAGGTTTTTTGGATATCACTGGGGAACTGGTCTTTTATTTGGGACATCTCATTTGTAGAGTTGGGACCAGAGAACCTTCTGCCTTCCAGAATGGGCATTGCCTGCATGGGCAGCTGCAGTTTAATGCTAGAGATGATTAAACCATCAAGACTTTCTGTCTCTTACTGTCATTAACCCAGCCCTGCAGATGCTGTGCTCTTGGCCTCCCAGTCCTGAACTGGGCTTGTAACTGGTAACGGGGCAGGGCCCTGATTGCAGGGTGAGCATTCCTGGCCTCTCCCTGAGTACCCTGCTGCCATTGCTTGCCCTTGGCTCTGCTGCCAGCAGAGCAGGGCAGGGTCTGTGTCCCTGCAGCACCGAGGCTTCGTGTCTCTGGTGCTGTGCTCCCACGTCAGAGGGAGCCTGACGTCACCGTGTCCTGCTGCAGCTCGTCAGTGCCATCTGCAGCAGAGCTGGGACTGACTGCCAAGGACACAGCACGGCTCAGCCCAGGTGACAATCCTGGCAGGCCTATCCCTGCAGACCTCTGCCAGGGCTGCTTTACTGACAGCCTTGTTCTCTGTCCCTTCGTCCACCTGGCAGAAGGTTTTTCAGCCCGTGCTGTCATCCTCATCACTGTCCTCCTTGCAGCAGATTGGGCAGCCAGGAAGGTGGAGGTGACATCTGAGATCTGTTGAGACCAGATGTCACAGACCAGTGGGGGAGATCACTGTAGGGAAGTGCTGCTCATTTAATTCCACCTTGGAGAGAACAATTTCAGGCTACACCTGCTCTCAGTTCTGCGAGGTGTAAGTACCTCCTTACACCCCCTGCTACCAGCAGCTGGTGTCAGTTTAATGCTGTCTTAGAGCCATAGCAGTGTCCCTTATCTCCTGGAAATGGAGCACCAGTTGCCATGAGGACAGAACAGTGTGGCGTTCTAATGTGGCTGCCCCATCCCTGGACGTGTCCAAGGCAAGGCTGGATGGGGCTCTGAGCAACCTGGGACAGTGCAAGGTGTCCCTGCCCATGGTAGGGAGTGGAACTGGAGGATTATTATGGTCCCTTCCACCCCAAATCATTCAATGATTTTATAATTCCTCAAGGCAGTTGGGAGTTACACTGATGCTGGTCTGGCTACACTGAGTTGATTCTTTAATTTGCAACCAACATATGAGAAGTTTTGCCACTTCCCAGACACTTTCAAGAAGCGAGTCAGTAAGAACACCTTCTTCGTGCTGGTGCGAGTGGTGGATGAGCTGTGGTGAGTTACCTTCTTCATTTTGGGAGGCAGGGTCTCACAGAAATCTGGTAGCTGGGAAAATGTGGGTTTTAGGGAAGATGTATTTTTTTAAGCCCCCGACCCTGACCAGCGAGACACCTGTAGTGCTGAACTCTCATGTTGGAAGAACAGATTCTTCCTATGTGTCCTAACTGGGTCAGTGGTTTTAAAATAACAAGTAAAAGGGGCATCTCTGAGAAGGGAAGAGCTGGGAAGAAGAGGAATTTCAATCACCCAGTCCTACTTGTAGGAAAGAGCAATGAAACTCAGTACAGATACAAACCCCACACCTCAGTGTCTTAGCTCTGATGCCTTCCCTCTTTTCCTTGGTGTTTTCCATCTTCTCTCAGCTTGGTAGAACTGACAGAGGAAATCCTCAAGCTGCTGATGGACCTGGTGTTCCGGCTGGTCTGCAGTGGGGAGCTGAGCCTGGCCAGGGTGCTGCGCAAGAACATCCTGGATAAAGTGGATCAGAAGAAAATGCTGAGCTACGCCAACTCCATCAAACCTCTCGCGGCCAGAGGGGTGGCAGCCAGGTGAGGGAAGGTGCACACAACAATATGTGTGTCCTCTGAGAGCCAGGACATCCCTTCCCTGGGAACACAAGAGTTCCCTCAGCTCAAAATACAAGGAAGACAGGAAAACAGGTCATGTTTTCTAAGCCTTTTGTACTTGCTGGTTGTTTTCCACAGGCCAGGGACGCTGCATGATTTCCACAGTCATGAAATAGCCGAGCAGCTGACCCTGCTGGATGCTGAGCTCTTCTATAAAATTGAGGTACAGAGATGAGGATGGGCTGGGGGCAGTGGGAGGGTTTGGACCTTCTGCAATGTCTGGTATTCCCTGCCAGTTCTGCCAGCTCTCCCAGACACCTGCTGGATTGTAGGACACAGCTGATCTTGTGGCTGTGAGCAGACTGCAACTGGGAATCTTGGGGTAGAAATCATTTTAATCTGTGGTATCTTCCTACCCCTCTCTTCTCCTTCCTTGGCAGATCCCAGAAGTTCTGCTTTGGGCAAAGGAACAAAATGAAGAGAAGAGTCCCAACCTGACACAGTTCACAGAGCACTTTAATAACATGTCCTACTGGTAAGGAGCTCAGAACAGCTGTGGCACTGAACTGTGCCTAACCTCCAATGCCTTGCAAATATTCCAAGTATTCCTCATAGATCTGGGTTCCATTGTTACAAATGGGATAATGTATATTTTTGGCCAGGAAGTAGATGCAGGGCTCTCATCTGAGATGCCAGAGCTCAGCAGAAATAAAATCAGAAGGGTGAGGGAGGGCATTGTAATCCAGAGGAATTAATTTTCAGTATCACTGAGCTCTTCAAACAAACATTCCCCTTGCAAATAAATGCACTCTGTGAAATTATCCTGTCTTTGCTGTGTGTTAGAGGGCTTCATTTAAGTTAGAGGTATTGTGAACTTTTTAGTATTGGCCCATCCCTATTAGTGATCAGTTTTCTTAATGAAACAAGAGGAAATCTGATCTCTACTTAAGTAGGTTAATCTTTTATTCTGTCTGTTTTTCCAGGGTCCGTTCAATAATTATGCTACAAGAGAAAGCCCAGGACCGAGAGAGGCTGCTCCTTAAATTTATAAAGATTATGAAGGTACCAGCTTGGTTTTTCCTATGAACCACACATACTGCTGCTTAAAGGAGCAGGAGAATGGGGCCCTTTGCTTGGTAGAGCTGTTTGATGCTGGATGTTTGATGTTTTCAGAGCTCTTGAGTAACTGGAATAATCTTCCTCTTCACAGCACTTACGAAAACTGAATAATTTTAATTCCTATCTGGCCATTCTTTCTGCACTGGACTCTGCACCCATCCGAAGGCTGGAGTGGCAGAAGCAAACCTCAGAGGTGAGGAGCAGTAGGGTGGGTGATCTTTGGGGAAAGGATAAGTGTGGTTATGTATGAAACAGCTGAGTGGTTTTACATCTCAGCAGTGTCCCAAGGTGGAGGGATGGTGGATGACTCCTCTCTGGTGGGTAAGATGCCTCAGTGCTGGAAGCCTTCAGTGTGGCTGGGCATTCTGACAGCTGCAGGAGTGCCAGCACAGTCACAGGGGAGAACAACCTCCTCCTCCTCCAGCCCAAGGCTTGGGGAGGCTGAAGGCAGCAGTGTTCCACGTGAACACCCTGGGGTCAGGCTGAGTAAATCAGCTGGAGGTGCTTGCAGGATGGCATTAACTCTGTGCTCTGTGTGGCTCTCTGGGGCGAGGTGACAAAGAAAATGGGTTTGCAGCAGGGGTGTCACCACAGGGTTTGTGTCCTGCAGGGCCTGGCTGAGTACTGCACCCTGATCGACAGCTCCTCGTCCTTCCGCGCCTACCGAGCAGCCCTGGCTGACGTGGAGCCCCCCTGCATCCCCTACCTGTGAGTGCCCACTTCCTTCCTCTGCTTCTGCACATTAAAATGGCTCCTTCAAGGATTTCTCAGCAGCTGCTGCTGAGCTCAGCCCTTGCCTTTTGCCCAACAACTGGGGTAAGGCAGCACCGTGCCACATCAGCCCACGGGCCCTCTCTGGAGCAATTTGTCTGGGGTAGGGTGGCCGGCTAGGGGCGTTTGTATCTAAACACCTTTGGAACTGCTGCTGGGAAATGTTTCCCTCTGGATAAGGTTGCCATTCTGGTGGCAGTGGGAGGCTGTTGGATTTTGTTGGGCTGCCTTTTGGCTGGCCACCCTGCCCTGTGTGACTAACCTCTGTGTCTGTTTGCCTACTCCCTTGGCCTGCTTCCCCTTTCCCTCTTTCAGAGGCCTGATTCTGCAGGACCTGACCTTTGTCCATCTGGGAAACCCTGATTACATTGACAGCAAAGTGAACTTTTCCAAGCGCTGGCAGCAGTTTAACATCCTGGACAGCATGAGGTGCTTCCAGCAAGTGTAAGTGCAGCCGTGGGGCTCAGAGGTGGCTTTGGGGCACCAGGATGGGGATTGGGGCAAGGGCTTGGAGGCCCCTGGGCAAGGAGAAGGGAATCTGTAGGGAAAGGGAGATGGAAGGAGAGCTGGGAGCAGCAGGACTCTAAACACTTTCCTTCCCTCTCTAGGTTAGATAAAACTTGTTGAGGACATTTTTCTGGTATTAGTTTTGAGATCCAGACAAGTTTTGCCTTCAGGTTTTGCCATTGCTGGTTCCTGTGTTCTCTGGGATATTCAGGGTTTCCTTCAGCGCTGTCTTGCAGCAGAGGCAGCAGATCTAACTGCTGATTTCTGTGTAATAAAAAATCACACAGAAATCTTTTTCCCCTCAATTCAGTGATGAGTTTTTCCCCTTTGTGGTGTGACACCACTGTGATGAGTTGTGGGCACAGCCCACACACAGTGCTGGATTTCCTCAGAGCAGGACAGGGCTGGCACAAAGCCAGGAGAGCACCCCAGGTAGCCTTTGTTTAACTGCAGCTCCTCTGTGGTTTTCCAGACACTATGACATCAAAAGGAACGACGACATCGTGTCATTCTTCAACGACTTCAGCGACCACCTGGCTGAGGAGGCCCTGTGGGAACTGTCCCTGAAAATCAAACCTCGGAACATCTTGAGGCGGAAAACAGATCGGGAAGAGAAAACCTAGGAGGAGGGGTTGTGCGAGGAGAATTGCTCCGCAGAGACGCCGAGGGCAGCTATGAGACTGGAGTTCAATGTTTGTACCTGTCACTGGATGACACACCCTCCCTCCCAGCTGGCAGCCATCCCTGGGGGTGGGAATGCCGGGCACGGAGGCGCCGGCGCAGCCGCCGAGGGCAGAGATCGGCCGGTGCTCGCTGCACTCGCCCTCCTCCTCCTCCCGTCCCTCTGTGCCATGAACCAGCTTGAACCCCGGGGACAGAGCTGTGTGGAAGGAGTGTCCCATGCAAGTGTGCTGCTGATTCGCTGGCCCCTTGCATCCAGGTGTGCCCTGGCTCTTGTTTCCATCCCAGAGCAGGGGCAGCAGGAGCTCAGCACCCACTGACTCATCTCCGGAGCGGCGTCGGGCAGCAGCAGCCGTGGAAGCCAAGGGTTGGAGTCTCCCCTGCAATGCCACCTTCCCAACATGTTCATGAGGATGGAAGAGTCTCCCACTGCCTGCCAGAGGAGCTCTGCTTTCAGAGAGCTGCTTGTGTTTACAGGGGTCTCGGCTCACCCCAGATCTCTGGCGTCTTCTTCACGGGAGGAAGGCACTGGTCGTAGATATGGAAGAGGCACTGAAAATGTGGGCAGGGACCCGCCATCTCCAGTCATCACACCCCCCTCCTCCTCTCAGATCTCGTTATTTAAACAACAGTAAATCCCTCTGAACCTGGAAACGTGGACTGCCCAGGTACTGGGGGTCACGTGTCTGTGACCCCGTGATTCTTAGTGATGGTACTTAGCTTTTGCACAGGAAATGCTGTAGGATACAGACTGTACATACCTAGTGTTTAGAACCCCCTGGGGATTTTTGATGCATGTCTGAATACTGATGAGTTTATAGGAAAAAAAAAAAAAAGAAAAAGAAAAGTGCAAACCAGTCTGTATAAAATCCACAACCAGTGACAATGTTGTTCCAAGTGCTGGATAGGGGAGGCTCAGGGCAGCTGGGTGGGCACTGGCTGCAGAGCAGGGGCAGGAGCCTCGTGAAGGAGCCATTTCTGGGTTGGAAGTGGGAGCCAAAAGGAGCCCTGTGCCCAGCTGAGCCGCCCTGTCCTCCCACCCACTCCTTTCTCTGTTGCCAAATGTTTTTCTCCAGGGGTCCCTGTTGGTGCTGTGCTTCAAGAGCCATGCTTTGGTAGGGCCCCCAGCAGGTCCCTGTCCCCAGTCCCACCATGCTGATGCCAGCAGGGCAGGGACAGCCCAGCATGGAAGGGTGAGGCAGGGGTGTCATTTCCCACACATTTCACAGTGTTAACCCCAATCTGTTCAGTGTGCCTTATTCAGCCCCTCTGTGTCCCACCCAGCACAGCCCCAGCCAAGCCAGTTCACATCCCTCCTCTCTGTCCTGCTCCAATGGTTTGCAGTTGGATCATGGATGTGAATGTGCCCTGAAGGATTCAGCAGCTGTTCAAGACCCTCTTCAGCTCCTGGTCATGTGGTCACAGGTTTTTACAGGGTTCTAACAAAATCCTGCAGGTTTAGGGCAGCAGCTCCCAAGGAATACAGACATACAGGAGTTTCATAGAGCATCCTTAACTTATTTCTCAGTAGCAGCTCTGTGCCTCCTAAAGCCTCTCTTGGTTCTGGGTGAATCAGAACTGCACTCCTTTCCTTCTCCAAACAGATTGCACAGCCCTGTCCAGCTCTGCCTGACTGTCAGGAGGGAGTGACAGCCCAGGGTTTTACCCAGCTTGGTTATTTTCCTGAAGACTCAGTCACAAGACCCACACAGTGGCCAAACACAGAGAGAACCCCTGCCCACGAGGGCATCTTCTGGTAGAGGGGAGTGTGGGGTCCAACACAGTTCTGTGCAGCCCCAGAGCAGGAGGAGCAGAAATCTTTCGTGCTGAACCACAGTGTCTGAGCCAGAACACTTAAAAAGTGGTTTATTTTCATGGCACTGAGGGCATTGGAGAGCTGTGTGTTCTGTCCAGCCAAGGCTTTGCAATCCCCAAAGGCTTCCCAGGAAGTAATGTCCACATTTTCATTGTAAATAAGATCTTTGAAAAGCCCTGCATGGCGAGATGGTGAAAAGGGCAATGAATACACTCAGGATGTGATTTGGGCTTCACCCTGGTGGCTCTGAGCAGCCCTTGGGTGCAGTGGCCAGGCTGTCCTGGGAGGGCTGTGTGTGGTGGTAGCTCTGGAGTCACAGCCCTGGGGGTTCAGAGGGACAGGAGGGGGCAGCTTGTCTTCATCCAGCTGAGTGACCGTGTTACGTGATGGGGGAGCAAGTGGCTCATGGGTTGGGCACACAGGACACCCCAAAAACGTCAGTGACTGGGGTTCCAAAGGGCTCCACACTTGTCTCTTTAACATCTTCATTAACAGCCTGGACACAGGACTGGAAGGGATACTAAGGAACTTTGCTGACAACACTAAATTTGCGCACCACGATATAAAAGAAATACTAAGCTATTTAGAGAGTGTCCAAAGGAGGCCATAAGGATGGGGAAGAGTCTGGAGGGGCCTTGTGAGGAGCAGCTGAGGGCACTTGGTTTGTTCAGCCTGGAGGAGACTGAGGGGAGACAGTGTGATATCCAGCAGTCTCATGAGGGGCAGCAGAGGGGCAGGTGCAAATCTCTTTGTCACCAGTGACAGGACCCGAGGGAATGGCTGGAGCTGTGTCGGGAGGTTTAGGTTGGAAATCAGGAAAAAGTTCTTCCCCCAGAGGGTGGTGGGGCACTGTGAACAGGCTCCCCAGGGCAGTGGTCACAGCACTGAGCCTGTCTGAGATCAAGAAATGTTAGGACAGTGCTCTGACATGGTGGGATTTTTGGGCTGTCCAGGAGTTGGACTCTATGGCCCTGATGGTTCCCTTTTGAGTCCCTCGCTGTGATTCTGTGATCCCCACCAGTAGGAGCCATGTCCAGGTTCTTCCCTGCACTGGAACCCACGAGCCCAGTTAGCACCAAAGGAGGACTCACTCTCTGCTCTCTGCCAGCCCCCTGGAGCCAGAGGCTCAGCCCAGTGTGGGGATGGGAGGTCTGAGTAGCCACAGCACCTCCTCATCCAGTGGGATGGGGCCCCCAGCTGTCCTCCCCTTCACCCCTTCCTTTGCTGTCATCCCCAGCTGAGCAGTGTCCCACCCTCAGGCCAGGCTTGCAGGGCTGGAGGGACCCTAGACGAGGGTCCCCTTGCCTGGAGCAGCTTCAGTTTTGCTGACCAGAGACCCACCCCCCTCTCCAGGAGAACTCTCTGGATCCTTGTGCAAGACTGGCCATGAGTGTGTTCCCATCTTGCAGGCAGCATCCTCAAGGCCATCACCTCTATTTGGGGAGAGGGAAGACTCTGAGTCCCCTCTCCAGATGGGGCAGGGAGTGGGGAGAAGCGATGCCCCAGTCACCAGCCCCCTGCCCCGCTCCCAGGCCTCTCCCCCCAAACACTTCCGTTGTATTATAGATTTCCCACTAACCCCCATGGTGGCATCTTCCTGCAAACATTTCAGACCTGTAACTTTTATATTAAAGACAAATAAAACACCAATAACGAACCTGCCTAATGATCCTGTTTACAGTGCATGCACAGTCTGTGGATTAAAGTGACAATCGAATCCGTCTCTGGCGCTGGTGTGGCCTCGTGTTTTCTCATGTGCCCCTCATGGTTTTCCTCTGCCCGTGCCTCTTTTTCCCCTTTATTTTATCACTATAAATGTCTTCCCTCTCTCTGCCAAGATGGCTTTGCCCCAATACCAGCCGTACACTTGGCATGAGGAATCTCTTCCTGTCACCTTCTCTGGGCACCCGTGTGCCCTGTGTCGGGGGTTTGGCTGCCCAGCCCCCGGCGTGTGCCCAGCCCGTGCAGTGTCCCTGTGCCGGCAGCCAAGGGCTATAAATAACCCCTGCAGCAGCCGAGCTGCTCCCTAGTGCTATTTCAGTCCTGGACAGGGTTCAAAATTCCTCTGGAAATAATTGTCATGGGCCAGCTCAGGAGGAGAGTGCCCAGACACTGATGGAGCACGTGCCCCCTGTGCCAGGGCTGGAATGTGGGGCTGCATCCCACGGGTCCAGCACAGCAGGAGGGGTCTGTCCACAGCTGTGTCCCCCCTGGGCAGCTCGGCCAGTGGCACCCCCAGGCCTGGGGCTGTGTGGAGATTCCCCTTCCCCGGGATCCTGCACGGGCTGGAACCCTGGTGCCCAGCTGCTCTTGGTAAAACCCTGATTGCAGCTGCTGCAGGAGAACTTACCCTGAATTTTGTAGTGGACAAAGGCCATGGCAAGGGGAGATGTAGGTCCTTGGTGTGCAGAGAGAACAGAAGCTTTGGCTACAGCTGTGTTTTATTTCAGTCTGGAAGCAGCAAGAAGGTGGCAATAGAATTTATGTGTGTGTTTGTGTGTGCGTGCAGAATTGTTGTAGAACTGTATACATGGGCTTGATTCTTCTCACACTATTAATGATCAGTGAGGGTTTCCCACACACCTGTTACTTCTGCTCCATCTCCAACCCCAATCCTACAAGATGCTCCGGCTGCACCAGAGTCCCATTGGCAGCTCCAAGTGATGGCCCACAGCAATGGGGTTCAGCATCCTGCAGCAGAGCCTGATCCCGCCCATGGATCCTGTACAGATCCC
The DNA here is from genome assembly GCA_018697195.1 of Certhia americana. Lineage (NCBI taxonomy): Eukaryota > Metazoa > Chordata > Aves > Passeriformes > Certhiidae > Certhia > Certhia americana. The sequence goes on from CM031872.1 coordinate 4,412,758, forward strand.
TGCCCACAGCTGGATCCAGCAGGACTCGGCACCGGCATCTCCCTGCTGCGGGCTCCCCCTGCCCTGGCCAGGGCTCACAGGGCTGAGCAGATGGCTGAAGGCTCCGGGGCAGCTCCTGGCCCCCCTAGGAAGGACAGAAGCTGCTGCACAGCCCCAGTGACGCTTCGCTGTCACCTGTTTCCACACAAGACCGTGGCATCTCCACCTGCCTGCATCCCCCCAGGTGGAGAACCACAAGGAGTTCATGGAATGCGTGGCATCCTTGGGGCTCAGGGTCCTTGTCACAGGTACAGGGACACCAGGACGTAGATGATCCAGGTGATGGAGGCGAACAACCCGAAGAGGAGGCTGAAGATGACCAGTGACTGGGCCTTTCTGGATGCCACGTACGCCTGGGCCACGTCCCCACGGGCGATCGCAGCCCGGGTCTGGCGCGGGGGGAGAAGGGGAGAGGGATTAGAAGAGACCCGCAGCACCCGGAGGGGCTGAGAGGCTGCCTGGTGAGTCCTTCCTTACCTCGTGCGAGTAGACGAGGGCCATGACCCCGGTCAGCAGGCAGCAGAAGAGGGTCACCAGCACTGACTCCACCATGTAATCCTTGGGCAGCGGCTGCCCGCGGCCGGCGGGCAATGGCCCCGCGCCTGGCTGCGCGTTGTACTGCGGTATAGGGTGACACAGGTTAGAGCCACAAGAGCCCTGCGTGTGCTCCCCCGCCGGGCTGTGCTGCTCGGGCATCGCTGGGGACACCGCACGAACCCCACAAACCCGGGAGGGGAGATGGAACAGGGTGGCAGGAACACATCGGGGTGGGGGACACGTACCGTGGGGTAGGGCAGGGGCCTCGGTGGGAAGCCGGCGGCTGGGAAGGGCCGCGGTGCCGGCCCCGGCTGGTAAATGACGGGCCCGTGCTGGGAGAAGCCGGCTGGGAACGGCGGGTAGAAGTGAAAGCTCTTGGGGTCCGGGGGCGAGTACGGTGGAGGAGCCCCCTCGAAGGCTGAGCTGGTGACCACCGACACCGCCACGGGCCTGTCCCCAGGGCCGGCGGGGGGATCGCTGGGGGTGCCGGGGGTGGGCAGTCCCTCGGCTGCCCCGGTGCCACCATCCCCCTGCTCCGCTCCCCGGGCTGCGGGGCCGGGGCTCTGGGGCGCGGCTGGCGGCTCACGGTCCATCGGCGGAGAGACGCCTGCGGGGGGGACAGGGAGGTTCTGATGGGACGGGACATTCCCGGCACACCCACCCAAGTGCTCAGCCCAGGTTCGGGGCTGGGATGCGGCTGCCCTTGTGCCTCCCCCCAGGGCCACGGCCGCCCCCAGCTCCCCATCCCCGGTCGCACTCACGCCGGTGCCCGCGGGGTCCCAACTGCTGCGCTCGGGGCTCCGGTCCGGTCCGGTCCGGCCCCGCGTGGCCCCGCGCGGGCGGCGGGAGCTCAGCCGGGCCCGGTTAATCATTGACCCGCTGTTTGCACGGGCCCTGCGGGCGGGGCCGCTCCGCACCGGCCAGCAGCACCGCGGGGCTCCGGCTGTGCAGGGCCGGGACACCGGGCAGGCAAACGGCGATGGACAGGGGCTCCGGAGTCCATGGCGGCGGATGGAGGCGGTGCTGGGCGCAGGGCAGTCAAGGAGCTTCGCGGCAATTTGTTCATGTTTAAACAAACGTATGATTTGGTTTTATTTTGGAATGTTATATTTACATGTAGAGTGCGGTATGTGTTCCGGCTCTATTTATACACAAAATGTATATAAAATTCTGTATATTGTAGCTATTGATATTTAACACGTGTGTTTGTAGATATCTGCATCGCACCCCACGCACAGGACGTGTGTGGTGTCTTACCCATATGTGTATTTATGTGTCCTGCTGTCTCTGTGTTGTACCTTCAGGTTTTTCTTCACATCTCCCGTGTGCTGCGCTCTGCACGCACCTGCGTGTGCTCTCGGGAACAGGTGTAAAACACACATGAACAGGTGTGAACATGCACACGGGAGCAGGTGTAGAACACACACGGGAACAGGTGTCAAGCACAACCCGGGGATAGGTGTGCGCTCACACACACAGGTGCCTGGGTGAGACAGCGTTGTCTGTAATGAGGCGGGGCTGTCCGGCAGTCCAGCTGTCCGGCAGTCCGTCTGTCTGTCCGTGCCCATGCTCCGGGCTAAGATAAGACAGCGTTGTCTGTAATGAAGCGGAGCTGGCTGTCTGTCCGTCCGGCAGTCCGTCTGTCCATCTGTCCGTCCGGCTGTCTGTCCATCTGTTCGTCCGGCTGTCCGTCTGTCCGTCCGGCTGTCTGTCTGTCTGTCCGTCTGTCCATCCGGCTGTCCATCCGGCTGTCCATCCGGCAGTCCGGCTGTCCATCCGTCTGTCCATCCGTCTGTCCGTGCCCATGCTCCAGGCTGAGATAAGACAGCGTTGTCTGTAATGAAGTGGAGCTGTCTGTCTGTCCGTCCGGCAGTCCGGCTGTCCGTCTATCCATCCGTCTATCCATCCGTCTGTCCATCCGTCTGTCCATCCGTCTATCCATCCGTCCATCCGTCCGTCTGTCCATCCGTCTGTCCATCCATCTGTCCGTCCATCCGTCCATCCGTCTGTCCGTCTGTCCGTCCATCCGTCCGTCCATCCGTCTGTCCATCCGTCCGTCCATCCGTCTGTCCATCCGTCTGTCCATCCGTC